>OU015498.1:35707569-36010069 GCA_907164885.2 Dolomedes plantarius
TAAAGCAGAAATATTTAATATAAATATTAAAAAAAATTAATTTATTTTCACACTATCTTTATATAAAAGACATTTTAAAAGGGTGAATATAAAGCAATGACCTTTTTTAATGCTCAGTAAAGGTTTTGTTACTTTAAACATTTTTTTGGACAGTTCTTGCATTTCTTCTTAATAAATAAGCGTACTATATATAATTCACCATTCAGTGAGATCATTCAGGTATGTTATTCCATTTTCAGACCCGGCCTTAAGCCGATTGGACCTACTTGAACTAATCGGGCCCCGCGCTAAGAAAAATTAAAACTATGTCTAATATAGCATTCAATAAAACTAAAAATATATCTAACAAGTTTTAGTCGACGCCACGAAGCTTCTGACGGATCTTGAAGTAACTCCAACAGTGACGCAACTAGGAGGAGGGGGGGGGGGGTCAAGGGACCCTGCCCCCCCAAAAGAAATGGAAATTGCATTATGAATATTGAATTTGCATAATAAATATTTTTATCCATTCAACTCGCCCCCCCCCCTCCCCCCAAAGATTAAATCCTGGGTGCGCCACTGAACCTCAGAATTTCGCGGAGCACGTTTACGAAAACCAGAAAGGCTAATTGAGCCATTCACAAGCCTAATCGATTAACTCCCCTTTTTAAAATTTTAAATTTTAGTGTCAAAGCACTTGATTGAATCCTAGCTTTTTGTATACTTAATAAATTTCCAAAATAATAAGGATTAACACCACTGAATGACAAATTTTCTTTGGCAACCGAATAATAAACACGCCTAATCCTTTTTTATATACGGAGGATGCGCGTTCCAGACTGTGTCGTGTAAAGAACAACAACAACAAAATTGTTTAAAAAAAGACATAGGGTATATGGTAAAATGATGGATATATGCAACAAGTTTTTTTGTTTATAAAATACCTAAAATAAATTTTTAAAGTAATAAATAGTTGAAAAATTTAATAAAATTATTTATTTATTTTGACATTCATGCAAAATGTATGCATTAAGCATAAAGAAAATCATATTCTTAACAATCTTGACTAAACAAACAAAAAATTGCAGTCTCTTAAAATTCAAATTAATCAAAGCTTTACTTTAAATGGACTTTTAAAAAATTCTAAATACAGGAAAAAAAAATTTTTTAAATATATTCGATTAGATACTTTATTATTCGGATTTTCTTTCTAGAACTAATCGCATCCTTTTGTGTTGCGCTGGTGCAGAATCGCTTTCGTCTGATGAAATTTGTACAGTAGCTTCATAAGTTTTCGCATTTTTAAGGCAAAACTTTTGATGACCGAAGTTGGATACTTTTATAGTCATAAATTCTACGATAGACCGTTGAACCTGTCTCTTCGAAAATTTCTTTGTAGCGCGCAATACATGATTTCAGATCAGAGAGAAATTTTTTCTTTGTACGTTCAATATTGGGATCATTCGTCGAGAAATGTTTCCAATTTGTTGGAAATTTGAATGCACTAAGAATTACTTTAGCCGGTAATCTTCCTCATTTCTGCTAACTTGTTAATCCTCTCGTTCAAGCGTGATCTCTAGCAGTTCATCCTCGTTAAGGGATCTGTCTTCAATTCTTTTATATCGCCAAAGTTTGGTTTGGAGAGCTACGGTCAAATTTTTGCTACACGAGGGCAAATTAGACCGGGACCTACAGTTTAAAGCCGATTCCGAACGGCTACAAACATCTATGCCAAAAGGGGGACTCGAACCCACAGGATCTGAACCGAATGCCAGCGCCCTAGCCATTCGGCCATCACCTGGCTGATTCACGGTATGGAGATAGACAATTTCGCAGCTCCCTTTTGCGGCTTCTTTCAGCGGAAGGGTCTGCATTCAGGGGGGGAAAAATGATTCAAGATTTTCAGCTAAGCTTAGGCCTTCTTGTAATTTTATAGAGTTATAAATGAATAAATTATAATTTGTTTATACATTTTCATGTAAAACCACTATAGTTCATTATTCCATCCCGTCATTATTTTAAAGAAATTTAGTTTTTAAAATGTGTTAAACAAAAATCATGTTATCTAGTGCTGTAGAAGTACAGTGTTGTACAAAGATTTTCGGAATTTTTTATCGTGTTAGAGCGAAACCGTGTTACAGGTTGCAGTGTTATACGAGGGTTCCCGCAACTTATCTTATCGTGTTAGAGCGAAACCGTGTTGTAAGATGCCGTGCTGTAGGAGGGCTATAATAATGTAGAAGAAAATATTCAAATTAAATACAAAGGTAAATGTATGCAATTATTGTCAGAAACCCAACAAACTATATTTATAAAAAAATAATTTCAGGTAATCTCTTCTAACGAAACTACCGCGGGTTATTAACGTAGGATTACTTATCATTGCTTACCTTTTTTTAACACATTTTGGTACTTTTCTGTTTAACAGTTTACTGCTACTGGGTTTGGTGCGCTGCCAAAATTATATCTCGGGACAATGCTGAAATTTTGCTTTCCGAAGGACCGTTATTGAGGAACGTAATCCTACATTAAAAGTTTTTTATGCGGAATGAAAACAAAGGGCAAAAATAGTGACCTTTTTTTATCGTGTAAAAAAACCGATCGTATAAAAACCGAATTACAATATTTCTTTCGGCCACGTTATTTCAAAATCATGTAGAAAAAAAGGTCTAGGTGTAATTTATTTCAGAAGCCAATCCGATTACCCCCACACTCGTTGATCGTTGCAATAATGCAATTCAAACGCTAAAGCAAGTACTTGACGATAACGGCAAATTGTTTAGTGTTGTTTCATCA
Source organism: Dolomedes plantarius (assembly GCA_907164885.2). Classification (NCBI taxonomy): domain Eukaryota; kingdom Metazoa; phylum Arthropoda; class Arachnida; order Araneae; family Dolomedidae; genus Dolomedes; species Dolomedes plantarius. The sequence continues at coordinate 35,710,345 of OU015498.1, forward strand.
CAAGAAAAAGTAAAATAAATTAATCATTTCCAGTCTAACTGCTACAGAAGTGAATTATTAAAAAATTTTTTCAATTTTTTTTCTAAAATAAAAATAATAATTTGAAGGCTGAATTTGATGTTATTACTCTTTTTTTCGCTTGCCAAATCAATTAACTCCCTAAGTCAGGCAAAAATTGTAATAATAATAACGATTACTCTAGGGATATTCTATTCTATACATTTTATATGTCGTTAGATAAAAGCTACTTCTGCAATAGTATATTCTACTGTATGTATTTGAATTTATATTTTAACACTAGAAAGACGGCTGCCGTCATTTTGACGGTTTCGAACATACTGTTGAGCGTTATGTCTGTATTCATGTCCTCAGGCTTCTGAAATTTTATGCCTTTTTCTAATTTTACGCGAAATATGCAAACACATTTACAAAATTATATTCCATGATAAAGAGGGGGAGAAAATGTGTTGTATACCTACTAAGACTGAAATCCGTCAATTTGACGGCAATATAGAAAACAGGCAGTAATCTTTAAAATAATACCGGAAAAATGTTAGTTACTTTTCGTCTCTTCCCCCTTTTGCAAATAATAGAAATATTGGCTCTAATAGAAATATTGGGTTGAAAACTAAGGACTGCACAAACCAGGCATATATTTTTACGGATAAACCATACCAGGTTGTCAGATCGGCATACCTGCATATAAATATATCTAAATATACACTAAATTATTATATATTGGTATGAAATAGTTCAAAATTTAAAGTATTTAACCATTTTAAAAAATATTAAATACTTTATATTCTAAATTTTATTTCCAACCGTCAAAATGACGGCGTTCAGTCTTTTTAGTAAGAAAAAAAATTCCCGTCTTTCTAGGGTTAAAAGGAATTTTAAAAAGCAATGTATGTTGTTTTATCACTTTTCTCCACTTTTTTGTTTTATGGAGTTAATCGATTAGGCAAGTGAGTGGCTCAATTACGAGTGCGCGGATAAACCAATAATTAATTCACAAGAAATGTTTCAGGTGCATTGTTTTTACCAAGTACTAGACAAGACTAGATTATAATAACAGATATATGCTTGTCGAAAAAATGGAAGCATTAAAATATATTCATCCTTCTTCATATTTCGGAAACCCCATTAAAATTTCTACAATTCCTTGCTACAAATGACAGAGTTACTGGCTTTGCAAATGTATTTATATCTTTAATGATATTCTAACCATTCCAGTAACCTTGGCGTCGGGGGTAATCTTTCCTAGATTAAAATTAATTAAAACATACATGAGGTCAATAATATCGAGTAAGATACTTAAGCTTTGCAATACTGTTTATTGAACATAAAGGAACGAGGAAATTAAAATTTGACCAAGCAGTAAATTATTTCACTAATGAAAAATCTTAGAAAAATTTGTTTGTAAATATTTTTTGTTTATTTTTTTTAATAACTAGGGGCTTCGCCCCATAGGCTCGCTACGCTCGCTTCCCGTACGGGGCCTTCAGCCCCTAATAATGCTTACTCGTAAAAAGGCTTAATAAAGCTTAAAAGGGAATATTTTACTCGTAAAAGGTCCCTAATAAGGCTTACTCGTAAATAAATATTTGTTATTGCAATGTGATATTAACGTGACCGACTACGTTGAAAACGTCGATTTTCGACAATTGGTCGCGTTTTTTTTATTTGTGTTTCTTATACTTTGGACCTTCCTCTTTCCAAAACTGTTTTTCTTTTTTCTCTACGTGGTTTAGAAGAAATTGTACAGCCATTATAAAACATATCGTTTGATTCAAAATCAAACCGGAAGTAGAACTTCGTAACCGGAAGTTGTCCTAAAATTGCACTAATTTGCTCATTTTCAGCACTTAAATTTAGTTTTTCTCTAGTTTGAAGTTTCAATAATGTTTTTGCAATATCCTTAATACTTTTTGGCAGTTATATTATTAGTTTATTTTTTAAAAACTGGCAACAATTCAATTCTCGTGATTGCTTGTTTACATCATCACGCTGATATTTCACTGAAAACAAGAAATCTATATTTATCTTATTAATAAAAGCGAATGTTTGCGTGTGTGTGTGTGCGTGCGGCCCCCAGGTGAATCTGTGAAACTTACAGCCGTGAAATTTGGCACACGGGTAGTGCAGACTATGGGAAGGTGCACCTCGAAGCCCGAATTTTAAATGTTATTCTAGAAATTTTTTTATTTTATGTTTTGTGGGATATTTTATGTTTTTTTAACTTCAGATTACGATATCTCGGCAAAAATAGGATTTTTGAAATTGGCAACGTTTAAGGGTTTATTGAAGAAAATTACATTTGGAACTACGCTTTTTATCGGACATTTAAGGTAAAAAAAGATTTACAATTTATTGGCTATCAATTGGAAATTTATTGGTATAATATTACAGAACTTTATTTAACTTATAAACTTTATGTTTTTGAATTTATGTACAATTTTATGCATAATTTGCGTAAATCGAACTTGAATTATTGAACTTTATTAAATTTTTTTAAAATCGGGCCCCGGAGTTTTTTTAATTGATGTTTTAATGATTCTGCCCCTAAAAGTTGTATATTTCGACAGCTTCCGCGGCTGTCCTCGCTTACAGCGAGACTATGGGGCCGAATCGTACCAAAATCGGCACGCGGGTAGCCCCGGACACAATTCAGTGCCTGACGTAGTTGGATTTTTGAATTTTTAATTTTAAAAAGTTATTAAATTTTTTGTGCCATTTTTGGTGCTTTTTTTTTTTGTGTGTGTGTATGTGTGCGTGTGTGGACTCTGTAGAGGATAGGCTATGGGACCGAATCGTATCAAAATCGGCATGCGGGTGGCCCCGGACACAATTTAGTGCCTGACGTTACAGTTTCCAATAAAAAATTCTTTTGCCATCACCATCAACAAATCCCAAAGTCAAACATACAAATATATGAGGCGGTGAAAGGCAAAGTGGTGTAAGTCACATTTTGAACTTTTTTCATTTGAGGGCAAAAATGTAATCTCCATGTTCAATTTAGAGTGGAATTGTAAATAGTTATTATTTGCAATATTATAATAATTGTTATGAATTATAATTTGTTCAATTTATGGTGGAATATTTTTGTAGTTTTTGCAGTAAAACTCTTTTGACTTACACCACTTGACTTACTGACATACACCACTTTGCCTTTCACCGCTTCATATTAGACTTGACTTACGGGAAGATTGCTTTACTCATGGACGATTATATGTTGGTCTCTCTAGGTCAAGAAATGCGGAGAATCAATTTATTTTAAAACCTCAGATAAACGAAACAAAAAATGTGGTATACCATGAAGTTTTAAAATAAATTATACCTACCTAATATCTATACTTAAGATAGATAATTGTTCAACCCGGACAAAGTCGGGAGGGTCGCTAGTATTAATATAAAAGATTAAGATTTAGAATAAAAAATCAATGCTGTAGTAAACAAGAAATGTAATATAAAAGATAAGCTGTAATAAAGTAAGCTGTAGTAAATTAATTAATTAGTAATATATAAATCAATAAATAGATTAAATAATATAAAGATATGTAGTATTATAAATATAATATAAATTTCAGACGTTTCTTGAAGTCAGGTAACTTTCAAGAACAGCAAAACAATATTTGAGAGTTTAACCTTTGTTGCCACTCTCTGCTTCTCTTTAGAGTCAAAAAAATTTCAAGAATTCAGTATAAAAATAACGCTCGCGCATGAAGTATTTATTTTGATAAAGATATTCTTCCCTTTTGAAAAAAAAAATAATAATAAACTGAACAAATGAACTTCTAAAATGAAAATGGCAACAAAGATCGTTTGTTTACAATCGTGAATTTGAGTTTTGGTATGATTAATTTACAAATTATTGACCGATTTTAGTTATTTTAGGCTTTTTGAGACCGCCTGAGGGTGGGTAAGGAGAATTTTGAATTTCATTTTAGTTTCTTTTAAATTATTTTTGCATCTTTCCTCTGTTAGGGCTAATAGCGAGATACATAGGGGTGATTCTCGGGCAATGTAACAGCTTCAATCCATTTACTCTTGTCACCCTTATGCGAAGGGCTTTTCATCACTGTTGAATTATCCGCTTTAAAATTCAATTAAAAATCGAAATTTTAAGATAGAGACTTGAAATGAGGTTTATATGAATAAGAAAGCTTTCAGCTTCCAGATGATGTAAATATTTTCTTTGTAAGATAAAAACTCGAGGAGCATCGATATTACATCCACATATGGGACGATATTTCTTGAAAAACTGCGTTTCATTTTTTGATGAGAATATTAGTCTGTTTTAAAATATTTTTAAACAAATGAGGTCTAGTTTGAAAGAGAAATGTCTGTAGTCTTCGATTGTAAAAAGATCAAAATTTTACGATCATTTTTTGGCGAGTTATCTTAATCTGAAGATGAAAAAGTCCATACTTTCCGACAAAACATAAAATTAATCTACCAATAAGTATTTGGACACCTGTGATAGAAAAAAAAAAACAAAATTTATTCATATTCAATAGTTGGTAGAACCTCCATGACAGGCAATTACAGTCTCAACCCTCCGAGGCATGTTTTCCACAAGTCCTTCTATGAAGGCTAGTGGTATTTTCTTCCACTCGGCGTGGAGAAGACATGTAAGTTCCTTCAGAGATTTTGGACGGTTGTTGCATCCCTTAATTCGGCGATCCAACTCGTCCAGAGGTTCTCGATAGGGTTCAGGTCTGGACTCTGGGCAGGCCAGTCCCTTCCGTTAACCCCATTGTCACCATACCAATCCATGATGGACCTCGCAACATGACAGCTGGCGTTGTCGTCCTGGAAGCAATATGGGTCCAACCCGTAAAACAACCCCAACGTAGGAAGCACACTGTCATCCAAAATAGTGTAGTAGGCGTCGGCGTTTAGCTTATCATGAATTGGGACCAAGGGTCGCAGTCCATACCAGGAGAAACACCCCCGGACCCTAATTCCACCTCCACTGAACTTTACTGTGGGCACAATGCATTCTGGCAGGAGGCGTTTTCCAGGCAGACCCAGCAGACGAGACGCCAGACCCAGATCCTGCCATCCGAACGGCAAAGGGTGAACCTTGATCCGTCGCTCCAAAGAACCCTTTTCCACTGATCTGCGGTCCACTTTCGACGTGCTTTGCACCACATTAACCGAGCAGCACGGTTGAGCTTTGTGATAAAGGCTTGTGGCCGGAAGCACGACCATAAAAACCAAGCAATTGTGCTTCCTTACGGGTCGTATTATTTAGGCTATTTTTTATTCACTGTTGAATTTGAGATCATGAGAGATACATTTTGAATACACATATCCGAACATTGTTGTACCTCTAAGAATTCTACTAACACTACCTGAAACTGTAGCAGAAGCTGGGCGCAGTTTTTCTCAACTCAACTGAAAATTTTAGAGAAATATCTACGAACAATAACCCATTGCGATTTAGAGATCTGGCAATAATTTCTATATAAAAGACGGTATCTAAAATAATTAATTATGGAGATGCAATCAAGCAATTTGCTGGAATAAAGGCTCGAAGAATGATTTAGTCATTATCTTTATTACATAACAAATTATATTCAAATTTATTTACTTTTTCTGCATATTTTAAGTTCCATAATTTTTTAAGTTTTTATATTTTTTAAACAAATAAAACTTTTCAATTAATACATATTTTTTTTTAAATGAACGTATCTCAGAAAGTAGACTATTTCTAATAGAGCTACGTTCATTACTCTCAAAAAATTTGAAAAGGCCGTTTTTAAAACTTGCCTCCGGCGCCACGATGGACCGACCCGGCTTTGATCACAAATTATCTGGTATCAATTAATCAGTTTATCACCCGAAAAGACAACCCGTAAATAAATATCAATAATTTTTAAAAACTGAAGAAAAGGGGCATAATTTTAGATCTGGCGCAAAAATGATAGTCAAGGATCTTTTCTGGTAAGATGTTACATTTGAAGGTTTCGCTCATGAAGCTAAAGCTTCATAGTTCCGCCAGTCAATACTGCATGCCGCCAGTGATGCCATCTGTTGTCAAGAAAGGTAATTTTTCGATAAAGTAAAAGTTAACATAATATATATTCCATAAAATTTCAATTAAATACAAACATATCCAATGAATTACGCACTTTTAATTTCAACAAACAATATTTTACAAATTTATCATTTTTTTCCCTCATGAGCCTCATGGATAACGCTGAGTAAATAAAATACAAAGTAAACTATTAAAAGAAAAGTATGGTATGTGCTGTCATCTGTTGATGAAAATTGAAAGCTAGAAACACTATCTCATAGAATAAAAAACGAGAGAACATAGAATACAAACCGCATATTTAATTATGCTTCATTACAGATCTGGTTATAATATAATAAATCTTATTTAACATAATTTCGAATTATTTCAAATATAACACAAGAGAAATAATGCAGTTAAAACGAACATCAGCTTTGTGACAGATAATACTGTATTTTTATTTACATTGTCGCTTAAATTTTACTTTAAACCTCGATTCAGTTACATTTATTGGGAGAGTAAATGAAATTTTGTTTGTGATCTTAGTTTTTTACATACGTTAAGAAAAATTTTCTCCAAACCATAACATAGCGTCAAGTTTATAAAAACAAGTGACCTTAAGACAACTATGGTCGCTAACACGAATCCACTCGAACCTGGACTAAACTCCGTACGTTTTATAATTTCCTGAAAAAATAAATTTGAATACAAAATAACTGACTTTTTAAAGATAAACGAATAATAATGCTTTAGTGTAAATTAAAAAGTAAATAACATACTTAAGTAAATATTACCAGCTTCTTTACATTTTCCTCATAATAATTCATATAAAATTATATGAAATCTTAATGGCTGTGAATGAGCCATGTAGCACGTTGCAAAAATATTTTGCGGGAAATTTCAGTTATCCGCAATAACACCACGCCACAAAATAAACAAAATTGAATGTCACGTGCTTAAATGAAAAATACATATTTTCTCTAATATCAAGGAACGTAATATATTAAATTTAAATTTAAAAAAAATAAAATATATTTTTTCTTTTCTATTTGCCATAGCAGCAAAATTTTTCAATCAGCATTTAAAGTTGAGTCCCTGTAGCGCAGTGGATAGCGCGTTGGACTTCTAATCCAAAGGCCCCGGGTTCGAGTCCCGGCAGGGATGCTTGCATATCGAGCGTGTTGTGGCTCATTGTACATTTTTGTCCTCATAAGGTAATTATAAAAAGTACCTCAATGCAAAGTGAAACTTAGCAACTGTAACATTAAAATTGTTTAAATTTAACTCTTTACTGTATTTAATGTGATTGTTATAGTATGGCTAAAAATCGTATAAAATTCAATTATATTAAACGTACGGTGTTTCCACTATCTAAACGAGAATAATAGCATTAATCGAAGACAAATTTCTCAAACTTGTAAATTAGAGTTAGTCTTACAGTACTTACCAGAGTACTTAACTGAAAATATAATACTTCCAATTATGTTTTTACACGATAGCTACGTTCCAGAAAACCCCAGAGGCAAAAAAAACACCATGCACCTGAAAAATTAGATTACTAGTACCAGATCTTTTAATTCCTAAACATTTCCCTATTTCCTAGTCAACATACAAGGGAAATTCTCTAAATACTTCGTAGAAGATTACGATAAATGGATATATTTTTCTTAAAATTTAAATTAAAATGGGATTTTAAAAAGACAATTTTTTTAACAGTGTTATATCAAAAGAAATCAAGTATAAAAGGAATTGAATTTATTTTTCTAGAACATGTTAAATCAAACCTGTGTAAAAACAGAATTAGATGTACTAAGTGAACAGTCATGTGAACAATCTCTCAATCACACTCATGGCTTCTGTAGTAGAATTCATGGCTTCTATAATAATGAGAAGAAAAATGTGATTTTAGTAATCAAATTCGGGTTAATTTCGCTTACGATAAGAGGAATTTTATTTTCTTCTCAATTAAAAGTAATATAAATACTTTTTCTGATAACGGTAACGAACAGTTCGTGGCGTGAAATGAAATAAGAAAACAAAACATATTTCTCATGCATCAACTACACTTGTCCAGTGAAATTGGTTAAACACCTCTCTCATAACGTTTTTTTTTCTTTTTTTTTTTTTGTATCATTTAAAACCAAAACAGGTAAAATAAATGTGGATAACTAAATTAAAACATTCACCAAAACCTTATGACACTCTCAATATTTCTACAGCAAAGTTTTCATAATTTTAATTCAAAATAAAATGCCGTTTAGTTTTGTGTGCAGGCGAGTATTGGTAGATTTTATCGCCACGTAAAAATAATCAAAAATGAAAGTCACAGACGTCAAATAATACACTAATAGGAGACTTCAAAGTAGGCAGTAATGTCAGGAAAAAAATCACAAGACGAATTCATAATTTTTGGACGATTATCAATTTTTAAAAAGAATATTTATTACGCAGAAATTATTTTGCTATTTTTGTCAATACTATAACGTATAAATATCCTCAATCCAGCTTTGTATGAACATCGGAAGATCGGAATAAATTTCGTAAACACAACTTGCTGCTATTGCCATTCGAAAGAACAGTAAATGATAGTATGTCCCTCTGGGGGAAAAAAAATAAATAGAGACGCGAATCTATTCTTTCACACTTTTAACAGTCTTATTTTAAAATTTCTGAATTTTCTTCGATAAAAACTCATGTGTTTATCGGAAGATAAACACAAAGTCTCAAGATAAGCACTGACCTTAAATATCTAGTGTGTACGCCGCTGTAGGGTAGATCTCAAGTTCTATTTAAGATTTGAAACTGGTTTGTACTCATAATCTAATCGTTTAGAATCTTGCAAAGCTGTCTCACAATAACAATAAGGTATAATAACAATAAAAAACATTGTAACAACAGCAACAATAAAGTGTCCGTTTAAAACAAATTTTAAGACAAATTATTCTTTTAATGAGTAGCATGCATTTTGGGTGATTTCTCTAAAGAAAATAAATAAAATTATACTCGGTTACACAGAGTGCAATTTTTTGGCCTAAATTCCATGTATTAATGCATTAAAATTAGAGAATGTTATGAAACAATTAGAAAACGTTTTCTGTAACGTGCGGTTAGTGGGACCATTTTAAGCAGTAGGATCTCAACTCAACTGAACATCCTGGAATTTTTTTTCATGTTATGGCTTTCTGTAAATCGTTGATGGCAAATGGTTTTGTTTAATTTTATCGATCTGTGACATTTCGAGGATATTTAAGGTATATATTACCCGGATCATCATTGTTTGGAGAATTAATGTGTGTTTTTATTGTTTATAAATGTTTATTGTTTCTCAGCGACTCACTATCATTAAATTTTATGTTTATGATTTTTTACCGGGTTGTAAGTTTATTTAAACATAAACAGGACTGTATGTATTCTGTTACTTATTAAGATCATATGAACAGAGCGGAAAATCAACAAAAACTATTTCTGTGGTACAGTGTTTGTATCAATTAGCTCTTTTATGCATAAATGCTCACTCTGATTGTTATTTATTTATATTCAAGTCTACGAAAAATAAGTAATGTATTCAACAAATATATAATATTCAACAAATATCGTATTCAGATTTATTTTGTTTGTCTTTAGCCATTAAAAAATATTTTGGTATTTATATTAGTAAATATTTGGTATTTATATTAGTAAATTTGGTATTTATATTATAAATGTAAGGTTGCTTTACCAATTTTCAATATATTTTTCCACTTGCGAATTTTTTTCACTCGGCGTTTTTATTTTAATTTAATTTTAGTGTGTTGTGTGTATGGTAACATTATGGCATTTATTTTAAGGACAAAATTAAATAAGTAATAATTTACAAGCAGCTTTCCTCGGATTATTTCAGAATATTTTTAATTGAGAAGCATCTGAAATAGATCTTCCTACTAGCAACATTTCCTTGGGAAAATTATCCTTTACTAGTGCTTCTCATCATTATTAAGCAATTTTTGTAACATAATAGTTTTACTTAAATTCTAATTAACATTTTACAATCATATTAAGTATAATCAATCATAAAATCTGTTATCAGATTCATTCACTATAATTCCTGAATCAATGGTAGATTAACCTTTTACACGCCAATGTTCCCAAAAGGGAACATCAACTTCAAAATTCTGTGAAAAATACAATTTTATTCATATTGCTCTATAAAAATTATTACTTAGGACGAAGATATGGATTGATTTTTTGGCATTGAGGTTATGTTAATAAAATAAATAGTGTCTAGCGGGAAAAAAATCGTAACTTTGGCTTTTTTCTAACTTTTTGTCGAACAAAATTCAAAAATTCGTATAAAATTCCAAATTCAACAAATGATTTTAAAATTAAGAGGGAGTAATTAAAAATGATCATTTTCTTGGTAGAACATAAGTTATAACAATAAAGATTAAATTTTGTTGTTACTATTAGATGAAATATTTGCATGTTCCTAAAAGGGAACATTGGCATGTAAAGGTTAGTTTTTCAGCATAATTCAGTTCTTTTGATTACAGTGGATAGGAGTATTGATAAAAATTTTTCGAATATGAGAGCTATTAGTACATATCAAGGAAATATGTTTATGACTGTTGATCTACTTTCATTATTATGAAGTTATTATATATTTCATTATTATGAAGTTATTATTTCATATATTATGAAGTTATAATATAAGTTTTCATTCTCTTGTCTTTGATGTTATATTTTTCTGTATAGATTTTTTAAAAATTAATAAGTTTCTTTCTGTTAACTTTCATTTCTAATAATTTAATTTAGGTTTCAAAATGGCTTTGCCTGCAAATTATAGGCAGGCCCAAGTTGCCCAAACTCCTCCAGCAGTGACACGTGAGTATATAATTTTTCAAAAAATAATAATTTTGCTTATATAAGTTAAATAATATTACATTTCTCAAAATTTTTTATCTTTACTGCAGTGTTGATATTTAACTCCTTAAACCATAATGGTATTTGTTTTAGGTTTTCTGGTCTTATACATTTGTATATCTATATTGTTTATGGATACTCATGAGTTGCTTGATACAGGCAAAAAAATAGTGTTTAAATGATATTTTCAAAGATGCTAATTATCAGTTCTGTAAAGCAGCACTGAATCAAATATAAATGAACTTATGTGATCGTCTTTTATACAATATATGTAAAACTGAAATATTGTCATTTTTATTAAGTACCTCATTCAAAGTAACACAAGAAAAAGTTGACAAAATTACTGGAGAGAGCATGATAAATATAAAGCTAAAAACTTCTAATGATCCTTCTCATAGCACATTTCCTGATATTAACTTTCAGTTTCCACTGTAGAGATTTTGTTAATTTGTTTCTATTATCATTAAAATAGGAATTGCATATTTATGTTCATAACCTAAACAAAAAAATTATTGGGTATTGTAGATTTTCTTGATGCATTTGTATCTGAATCTTCAAATCAAATGGGGATAATAGAAAATTAATAACAATCTATATATATAAAACAGTTCCGTAACTGACTGACATATAATGCACAGACCAAACTGCTGGACATAAAGGGCTGGAATTTTGCATGGCGATTCTTCTTATAGTGTAGGAGTGCACTAAAAGAAATTTTTGAAAAATTCTGCTTAGATCTTTTAAAATTAAATTTTAAGCTGTTTTTGTAACATTTTTTAAAGTTTACATTTAAAATAATAATCTGAGGGTTATAAAATTTGTATCACAAGAAAGATCATAAAAATTCCTTTAAAATGAAATCTTTTTCAAATCTTTACCTCCATTTTCTGATTTTTGGTGAATTTTTAAAGATTAATTCACTATAGAATTGTTTTTTAGAATTTAATTTATTAAATGTTGATCATGGGGTGGGATCAACATTTAATAAATTAAATGTTTATTAATTGTTGATCACACCACAGTCAACATTTAATAAACATTTAAATTTTTTAAATGTTTTTTGATACTTTAAACTAATTTTGCATCACAAGTGTAACAATGAAATAGACAGAAAAATAAAAAATTTTCTTCCTAATGCAGCAGACGATTGGACATTATCCAAAAAAATATTAAAATACAATAAAAGAAATGTTCCTCAAACTGTTATTAAAAACTGTTATATTAACTGTACTATATTCTTTAGTATGTTATATTAGATCTAATTTGAATATTTTCTTCTACATTATTTTGTCTATAAAAATATCCGTTATGATTTTTTTTATGAATATATTTTTTTCCTTTTTTTTTTACATCAATTACATACATTGATCGTTGTATTTATTATAAATAAATATATATACATATTTTTGGCATTGCATACATTAACCGTTGTGTTTAATTTGAATGTACTCTGCATCAAAGTATGGGTTTTCAGCTAGTTTAACATAAACCAAGAGACTATGAAATATACTCTTTTGTGTTGTTTGATTACTTTAGCTAGTATTCTGTACATGTAATTCCTTAATTTGCATTGTAATGATTTTTTTTTCCCCCAGAACGGCCTCGTTCTCAAGGATCAAATTCTAATTCTTCATCATCATCCAATCAAACTGTAAGTATATTATATTTACTTATTGCCTGTTTGATTTAAAATTTACATTGTATATCTGCTTTGAGTTGATATTCATTATATTTGTTAAGGAATATCTTGATAAGGAACTGAGAGAATAACAGATAATTAAATTAACATTTAATCTTAAAAATTAAAGAAAATTTTATGAAATGGATGGAGAGAAAAAAGAATATATGTGTATAAAGAATGTAAATGCATAAAATTATTTTTTATTCACAATAAACCTAATAAAAATGCTGTTGTATGGAAATGTAATTAAGTTTAATTTCATAAAATTCTCAGTTTTTAGAATTTTTTGTTCTGATTACAACTAAAATACATAGAATTTCATGTAAAATAATCATCACCATAATGAATGGTTTCTTTAATTTAACAAATATCAATATCTCTCAAAAATAGATTTGTTATATATATATATATATATATATATAACAGTTCTATGTCTGACTGACTGGCTGACAGATAATGCACAGACCAAATCACGGGACCTAAAGGGCTGAAATTTTGTATGGCGATTCTTCTTATAGTGTAGGGGTGCACTAAGAAAGATTTTTGAAAAATTCTACTTAGATTTTCTTAAATTAAATTTTTAAGCTGTTTTTGTAACATTGTTTAAAGTTTGCATTTAAAAGAATAATCTGGGGGTTATAAAATTTATATCACGAGAAAGATCATGAAAATTCCTTTAAAATGAAATTTTTTTTCGAATCTTTACCTCCATTTTCTGATTTTTTGAGAATTTTTTAAAATTATTTTTTAGAATTCAATTTATTAAATGCTGATCATGTGATGTCTTTTCTTTTTGTGATACTTTAAATTGAACAATGAAATAAATTGAAAAAAAAATATTAAAATTCAGTAAAAGGTAAAATTTAACCACTAGACTAATTGAGATGGAAGTTTTTTAAGAATTTAATTCAAATTAGCATGTTTTATGGATGTAAAATTAAACCTATATATAAAACAGTTCTGTGACTGACTGACAGACCTCACACAGACCAAACCGCTGGACTTAAAGGAAATTTGGACAGGGCATTCCTGTAATGACATGGATAGCTGCTAAGAATAGAGTCTTTGAAATTCAATTCCTAAGAGGGGTAAATTGGGACACTCCAATACATAAGTGTGGAAAATGGTATTCTCTGCAACTATTCTCAGCATTTCATCTTTGTGCGTATCTTTGTCAAAAAATAGTTGAGGAAATTTTGGTTATTACAGGGAAAATATTCTTCAAACTGTACTAAATTCTTTAGTATGTTCTATTAGATTTAATTTGATTATTTTGTTCTACATTATTTTGTCTATAAAAATATAATTATGATTTTCATTGTAATTATCCTAAAATGTACTCCGTAGTGAAACATGGGTTTCAGCTAGTGTACTCATATGTTAACATCATCTGTTGAGTAAGTGCTTGGTCAAATTTGAAGTGGTACAAGGGGTAGTGTTAGTTCACCTATATATTGCCCCCCCTCCCTTTCAAAGCAACCAACGAGTCTCATGGTTATAAAGTGCAAATGCCTTCGTTGACAAGTGCCCCATATTGGCAAACAACAACTTTTCAAAAAGCTAACATTAAAGATATATTTAAAGTATTTTAATATGAGTAACATAGCTTTTAATAGGTTTGAAAAATTAAAAATGCCATGTATAGATTGAGATTCGAGAATTTCAAAGATTGTTTCATTGAAACACCCCATATCAGATTAATAAGGGAACTTTGATGTTACAAAATGATTTTTACAAGTATTTTTGCTAGTTCCATAGTGGGTTAAAAATGGAGTCCCACTTCTAATAAATCTATATGTAAGATAAAACTGTATAAAAAAACTGGGTGTGAAAATTTTAAATGGACATCTAGATGTTATTGGGTAAATTCATTGTTTTTTCTTCCTATGATAAACATTTCCAAGGTATTGCTTTATTACTTGTTATTTTATTGAAAATTTTGTCCATGATAAAGGCAGAAATAAAAATCTTTCAAATTAATAACAATAGCTCCTTAGTGCTAGTAATAATTTATGTCAGTTGTACCAAAAATCATTCTGGATGCCTTTGTTTCCAAAATCATACCTGATTGTTTTATGTAAGCAATAGGATTTTTAAAAATTACCGATGGACATATCAATTAAAGTGTTCAATATAATTTCTTGGCAATTAATCAATATAGAATTCCTCATAATGTCAAATATATTACCTTTGAATCTGAATTTCAAATCTGTTGAATAAACCAAAGGAATGATTGAAATTTTCAGTGCTGTAGTTCTGTAGAAATTTATTTATCTGATTTCTATGACTAGCTTTTTAATATCCTTTACTCTAAATTTTTGAAAAATAGCACATTTCTGAAGAATTAATCATGATTCAATTGTGTTTCTATAATGGTTAAATGCTTGCTGTATAGACTAACATTTTTCAGGTTTAAAATATACAAATCAATAATTTTAACTACCTCTTTTTTTTTCTTATTTTAACAATTAGCCATCTTCAAGTTCGAATAGTCCTTTTGTTCAATCTTCCCATGGCCATCCATCATTCAGTCCAATGAAATTGGGATCTAGAGGCTCAAGTGGAGTAAGTTTATTTATCTATGTATTAAAATTATCTATTGAATTCATGTAAAATTTATAAATTATTTAATGATTATACTTCACAATTTTAATTGTCTTACTATGTATTAGTTTAATTTTGTGAAAAATTTTAAATATGTAGTTAGAATTGTTATTTAAAAACCATGCATTATTTTCTCATTATAGTTTAAAAAATTCTTTAAGTCATATATTGAGTCCCATTGATTCTAGTGATTTTTAACCCTTTTTTTTAGCCTGTTTACTCTTGTTTACAGTAATTTTCAGTTTGACTAACTGTTATCAGTTAGGTCATGATCCTGTACTGATATGTTCTGTTATTTACTAAAAAGCGTTTTGTTTAAACCAGTATACATATCCTGGTTTTATAGCAGTTATAAACTCTTATTCTTTAATTTTAGGCTGATAGCCGAGTACCAAAACCTCCAAAGCCACCTGACAAGCCTCTGATGCCATATATGCGATACAGTCGAAAGGTAAACCTTTTAATATTCATGCAGCTTTTTTAAATTTTACTTTTACTTTATGATAACTTCTAGTTTTTATTTATTTATTTATTTTACCCTGGAAGTAAGTGGGTAGTTATAATCCGGCTTTTTAAGCTTATGAAATTAAAACTTCCATTTTCCTAACTGTATGTATGGAAGGGGGTATTATGGCATTAGCATTCTATCAAAATTAAGATTTTTATCTGGTTTGCTCCATAATTTCTGTTCTTTAGTTAAGACTGAGATTATATGCTCAAAAAATTGAAACTCGGGACCCAAATATGCATTTGCATGTGTGCTATTTAATTTGTATTTTAAGTACATGAAATTTTTTTAAAAATTTTATAGTCAGCTTAAAATTAATCTACTTACAAATTGAATTAATAGTTTGAGGCATGATGTAGTAATTACTATTCTTAAAATGAGTGATTGCTCAAGTTTTTTTTACTTTAACATCTATAGAGAATTTTTATGACAGCTATATAAATATTACAGACTTTTTTGTTGTCGTTAGAACACCACCGAACTTGAAAAATCTCTAATGTTACTGTGTCTGCTTATAATTGCTAAAAGCTGTATATGATTTTCAGAACTTTCTAAGTGTTTGATAAGTCACTGATGTAGCTGAATGTTTGTGTAGTAGAGGTTTCCTGCACTCATATTTAGCAGCTAGCATGCATTTGAACAATTTTTCAAATTATTAACTTTTATTACATTTTGTTTAGAAATTATGTCAGACACATGAATAAAAAATGATGTCAACATGTAAAAAACTGTAGTAAACTTATGTAAAAAAACTGTAGAAATCTTATAAGCAATTCCTTAACGGTTTAAAATGTATAGAGAATATTAAGTTTATCATATAATTTTATGATGATCTGTTTTATTTTTCCTGCCCATTCCTACTTTTCCTGATCTGTACAAACCCAAGGTATAGGAATGTAAAATAAAAATCATTTTTTGAGATTTATCAAGTGTTTGTGATTTTTACATCTGACTGTATGAAAATTACTGTTAAAAACTTGAAAAAGCTTTACGAGAGTGTTATAAAATTATAGGGTTTTAAATAAAAAAATCTTCGATTTTTGTTTAGGAATCTTAAGAAGGCAGGATTCTGCTGTTATGGTTAGAGGAAACACTGGCAAAATGTTTCATGAAAGTCATGCTTTTATCCATTTTGAAGCTTAACTTGAAGGCATTGTTAATTCTAAATTCGATTGGCAAAAACCAAATGAGGCTGTCAGTGTAAAAATGTTACTATTTAAGCTATGATGTAGCGGTAATTTGGTGTAGTGCTCTAATAAGGTATGAAAAATTACAATCATATTTATGATCTTTAAGGTATGGGATCAAGTAAAAGCTCAAAATCCTGATCTGAAACTTTGGGAAATAGGAAAAATTATTGGACAGATGTGGAGAGAGCTTCCAGATGAATCAAAACAGGAATATGTTGATGACTATGAAGCTGAAAAGGTAATATTGTTGTTTTCGTTTTTTAAATAATTATATCATTTATGAGAAAATCTGGAAGATTTTTAAAAGGATACAATTCACTTGGATATGGGAGGAGTGGTGTTGTCAGCAAATGCATCAACCCCATGGGGTTGAAGGGAAGAATATATTAATCACAAAGTCATCATAGCCTAATTTAACATCTAGGGGAATTTCTTAGAAAAGCACCTTCTTCTGTTTCTTGGAGACTGCAGGTAGTTTTTTTTAACCAAGTAAATGTTCATGAGGTCTCTACCAAGTTTTCTGCCTATTTTGTAATAGTTACCTTGATGGTATTATAGCATTACACTCATAGATGAATTCCTAAGGCTTTTTCTATTGGTTGTCTGAACTTGCTCCTGACATTAATATCTGGGAGTTAAATTGGCTCCCCACCTCTGAACTTTTTATGTCAAGCTTTTAAAAAGAGAGAGTCAATTTTAAAAAATTGCGATCCGTATCAAATTTTTTAAAAGTTTAGTAACTTAAAGTTCTTTTTATTTTTACTAGTAAGTTGACAACTATTATAATTTTTTATTATATCTTTTATTTCAGGTAAAAATTATTCACCTTTCTACCTTTTATTAATTGTAAAATGTTAAACATACAAAATATAATCTACAGCCAAAGTAAAGTAATTCCAAGATGCAAAGGATTATGAAAAATTTTAAATTATTTTAATTGATGTAAAATCAGTATTTAATAGCTTGAAAATAGATATGATTTTCTGAAATTAAATACTTTGAAAAAATTTATTGAAATTAAGATCAAGAAAAGGTATAAAATAATTTAATAGTTCAGGCATAAAATAGATATAAAGTTTCTGAAATCAATCTTAGTCAATAAATTATTTGCTATCAAATTTCACACAAAATGCCTGATTTTATATTTAAATAACTTAATCTTGTACTATTAAAGGACACACAGGTTGTACACATAAGTGCTGTTTCTCTGTAGGGGATTTTTGCGCTTAGTTTATAGTGAACAAAAAGAATAATTGCTCTTGGGTTTCTCATTCCATATGAGCATTTCGAAAATAAAGCAGAAAACTCGTTGCACTTTGTTTTAAAAAATAAGTCAGGTAGGGTTTTTTTTTCCACTTTCTGTTGGTGTTGAGTTTTTTTACCCATATGTGAGAATTCTGAATGCCATGATAGCATGAACAAAGAAAACATATATAGGGGAAGTGCACATGACTTTGTGTTAAAGAATAGCTATCTCTCTAAACTTAAACTATTAGGAACTACAGTTTCCAGAGTTTTTCATGTGTGAAATTTAATTCACCATTTTTAATTGAGTGAAATTTTTGAAAAGGGATCTATTAAATTGCTGTGAGTCGATAATAGGAAACTATAAGGGGATCAATAGCATGAAATCAAGAGCATTGCTTTGATATATACATTATTGTTATTTTTTTCTTAGTAATCTGTTCATTTTGTGTTTCTTACAGATTGAATATAATGAAGCTCTTAAGTCATATCATAATTCTCCAGCTTATCAAGCATGGGTGGCAGCTAAAGTCAGAGGTAGTTATTGAATTCTAAATTGCATAATCGGTGTCTGAACACTCAGTATCCCTCAAATATATGCCCAGCTTATAGCATAGAATTTTTTACATGCATAATTTCGTAAAGCATCATGCATCTCAGAATGTGCAGATTATTAATATCTTTAGTAACTCATAAAATAAATTAACCCAATATTTATTGTTTTCATAGCTGACTTAAACTTATGAAAGAGAAACAAATGGTTATTTTGATATATGCTGAAATAGCACAGTAAAGGGGAAGGGAGGACTGAACTTCCCTTAAGCAGTAAAATATTTATATAATTATTAATTTTTAACATTATGTATTCTACTCAGTAATCCTAGTTTTAATAGAGAAAAGCTGAAAATTTTCTTCTTTACTTTTCTCCAACTTTTAGCTATTTATTTTACATAAAAAATGTCACATCTAACCTCCTAACCAAAATCTTGGATATGCTACTACATGCTTGTTTATCAGTTTGAACAGAGTTGATATAGTGAGAAAGAACTGAAATATTTAGTTATTTCCTTGATTGAGTTTTGCTGTTTTTTTCACATTTAGTCCCCTTGACTTTTTAAGGGGAAAATAATTAATTTATTTTTTACTGACTGTAATTTTAACATTCCATATAGAAAGAACAGATTATTATTTTTTACCATTTCTGCTGGACATATATTTGATATAAAAGTATTGTATTTTAGTGTAGTGTGAAATCATAAAATCAAAGCTGTGTGATTTTGATTGTTTCCTCTTTTAGTTTGACCTCATGCCTTATAAGAGATGGCTTAATGTTTTAATATTAGTGAAAAGTGATATATTTTGTGCTATTCTAATGTTTTGGCATAATGTAATATATACCGGGTGTCTGGGCTAAAGGTATCCAAAAGTTATGACTTATTTTTACGGGACTACCCATTAGAATTTTTAAAAAAATTATTTAATTAGAAAGAACATCTTACTAAGTTTTAATATCAGTCATAGATTTCAATGTGTGCATCTTTTGTAGCACAACTAATGTCTAAATGGTAATCCAGTTCTCTCCAGGTGTTTCATAGCATATCAGGAGTTATTAGACTTTTTTGCTTTGGGATTAATTAAATCTGTTGTGTATAAACAAAAAATTGAAACTGTGGATGAAGAAGTGTATCATTCAAACAATTTGTGTATTAACTCCTGATATGCTACAAAACACTTATCGAGAGAACTGGATCTCCATTTAGACATTTGTCGTGCTACAAAAGGTGCACACATCAAAATCTATGATTGATATTAAAACTTGGTGAGATGTTCTTTCTATTTAAATAATTTTTTTTCAATTCTAATGGGTAGTTCCATAAAAATGAGCCATAACTTTTGGATACCTTTAGCCCGGATGACCTGTATTTAAATGATACGTATACTTAAGAGTTGTCATCCAATATGTATGTTCCTTCACTGATATTTTTAGTGTGTTATCACAAATAGTAATCTTAATTTCACTAATCATTAAAAGTTGAAAAGATCAGATATTCCTTTGAGGGCCATTTTCAGTTTAGAAAAGGGATAATTGATCTAGGGACAATATCTGTAGAATAAGGTGGTTAAGATAGCTTCAGTGTAGAATGTTATGTGAGAAACTGGCCTGTAGAGACAGCTTAGCTGGAAAGCATTATTGTGATGAATGATCCAATATCTACCTTTCAACTTTTCATGAATTATCGTATAGCTTTATTTAATTGCTTCTTAAGAAAATTTTATTTATTACATGTGAATTTGTTAAGGATAATGCCTTTAATTTCAAAGAAACATACTTAAAAAAAAAAATTTAATTTCTAATTTCGACAATTTTGCCTTATGAAGTTTTCATTTCCCTTTTTTGATCACTTCTTTTTTTGTTTGGACTTGTTAGAGAACACACATGATTCATGATATCGGACAGTTAGTTATATATATATATTTGACACATATCAAGTTGAATTTATTTTTGCCCATTAGAAAGGATTTAAAAAGCTAGTTTTGTACATTCTTTGATTTAAATCGTCACAAACAATTTCATGACAGTAGTCTGAAGATAACTCATCTAGGAATTTCTAAATTATTATTCTTTTATCTTTGATCAAATTTTGGATCTATTTGATGCTTTCTGCATTTCTCTTTTGTGGCTGGAATCCAGCTGGTTGGTAATCAACTGTTGATAAAGACCTTTTATTTATTTTGAAAACATATCAATAATAGATTGGGCTTAACAGTTTAATTATCTAAGGCTTTCTCTAACCTTTTTGCAAATCAGTTGGTGTTGTTTAAAGTTTAAAGCAGAATTTTATTCATCTCATCTCCTTGAAAATGTGTTTTATAATTCTCAGTCTTTAATCTTTTTTTTTTCTTTAAATAATCAAAAGAATTGTAATAAATGCTGTGTTGTTTTTGTACCAAAAAAGATGACTATTAAAATTATTTTATGTAGCTGATAGCCAAATGCAAACTTTTTTTCTCTTCAAGTTTTGAAAATAATGAGTACAATCAGACCTGTTTTTGGTGTGGCAGATAAGGACTGCACAAAAAAGAAAAGAATTTCAGAAACTTCATTAAGCTATAACAAATAATTTTTCACAACATATTAAAAAAATATTTTAATGCAGTGGAGAGGGACAGCATAAAAAAAGTTTTACTTAGAAAATATGTCAAAGCTTTACAAAATAGTGAGAAAATGCTTTCTTAACAAAATAAATAGTTAAATTACACATGGAAACATTTAAAAAAAATTTAATTTCTCATTTTAAACATAGAGAAATTTTTTAAATGTACATAATTCGATACGACTCGTCATAGTCTAAAACGTGCATATTCTTGTTATGAACTGGTTCGTAATCACTTTCGTCGCTTAAAGATATTAGAGTTTATTTTTATTATTTATTTATTTATTTATTTTATTTTTTTTATTATTTAAATTTTTTTACCTTGTAGTTGGTGATAAGTTTTTGCGACGATGGTCGTTTGATTAGCTGCTTGTAAATGTTGCGATAGCCAGATATACACGATCGAAGCTCTTTTTAGGATTTCAAACTTCTTTTGTAATTGTTATCTATTTTAAGAAAACACGTTTCTAGTTTGATGCAAAGCTGGATCCCTGCATATATTCTATCCGCTGTCATAGAATCTGGTTCTTCTTGTCTGTCTTCATGATCTGTTAAGTTATTAATAATGTCACTATCACTTACAGTTTTGTCCTTAATCATGTCGAAAAGAACATTTTCGCTGAAAATGTTAAAACCTTGGCTGATGCAATATGTACATACACACTGATAAAAAAAATAAAGTGATGCTAACACCGTTCTGATTGACTTAACCCCACGGCGAACTTATATATGGTGAACAGAATCTCGATACATATTCATGTGCTGCACAAAAAAAAAAAAATAATAATAATAATAATCGCATTAAAAAAGGCTGCATAAAAACAGGTTTGACTATATATCTAGTACATATTTGAAGTGTTAGTTTAAGGGCTTTAATATTAATAAATAATACTGTTTCTTTTCCAGCCCAACAAGCTGCTGAAGAAAGAGAGGCTCTTGAACGCAGTCCTGCTGCTGTGAGTGTTATTCTTTTCTTACATTTACTACCCATTTTGATAGGAGCAGTGCCTTTCAAAATCTTCTGAGTAGTCGTTACAGATTCTCCATTATCATGGACTTCAATTTAATAAAATTGCGAATTCGTTATAATGCAGAAAATTATTGTGGAAAACAAAGTATTTTTTAAATCATTCATTTAATTTGTAATTAATACAGTTTTCATCCAAATCTTGACCTTATTTAACAGTCAATATGTTTTAAAAGCTGGTGGTATTAACTTTCAGCTCATTTAGAATGGTGAAAATAAAGTTAACAGTAAAACTATTAGTGGTTAACTATTTTGCCAACAAGCAGAATGCTGTTACTGGTCTCTGAATGTATATGAGTCATCTTTTTAAACTCCTTTAAAATAGTATTACAGAACTTCGATGCTGTAAAAAGTTTGTTGTCATGATAGGGATATTCTACAGCAACCGTTTTAATGCATGACAGTTGCATCTCAGTTTAATGTTGCATAATATTTAGTCACTAATTTAAAACTGTCTTTAAAGAATAAGTCTGTAATTTTAAGAATTAGAGGAGTGATAAATAATTATCTAGTGTTCCAGTTGTAATGATGCCTATGATAATTAATTATATGTACTCATATTTGAATTGCAGTCTCTTATTCAACCTCAGAAAATGGATGGGAAAATGTGTATTCAACCTGCAGAAGATGATGATGGTAGGTTATTTTATATGTTTCACAAGTCTTATTTTTATGAAAAAGGGGTTGTCATTTCTTTTTTCAGTTTTACCCTAATAATTTAAATGACTCCTAGCATTTATAGTAGATACATCTGTCAAATATTCCAAAATTTTTAAGCATTACAAGTGTATTTTATCTATAGAAAAAAATTGAACAGTTTGATTATACTTCAAGAAAATTTCCATTCCCTAGTTATTGGAGGCTAGAGTTTGGCTACTCCTCATGTGTTAACCCTCCTAATTTTACTAACAGACTCTCAATGATAAAATTTTCATTAAATATTAAAACTAGGTAAAATAATTCCCTGATTTATTAAATTTTAACTATTTTACAGTTATTTTGAAAAATGTAGAAATCCTAATTTATTTGTTTGCAGGTTGGGTAATATTTTTAATTTTTAACGCAAGAAAATTTTTGAAATCATATATCCTGTTTGGCATCCCCCCCCCCCCCCCAAAAAAAAAGGGCCTATTTGGGTAGATATTGCTTGTTCTTGCCATATTTAATTTTTATTTTTTTTTACTTTCACTTAATGTAATCATAGAACAAATGTTTCCCCATTCCTTATTTATGGAACCCTTGTCAAGTCAAAGAGTGGATTTCCAATATTCTCCATTCCTGCCTTTTTAAATACATTTTTTAAAAAAACCAAATGTCCATTTCTAATTTTTTTTTTCTCTCTCTTTCTCTGTTGTTATTTTGTTTGACACTTTCAAAAAAAAATATTATTTTAAAATGTATATACCCTTTCTTTCTTGTAAATAATTTTGAATTTAAAGAACTGAAGTATTTTATTATGTTTTATAGAGTTGGATGAGTTTTCCGTCAAACATGTTGCTTCAGCTAGATATTTGCGAAATCACAGATTGATAAATGAAATCTTTAGTGACAGTGTAGTGCCAGACGTGAGATCAGTTGTTACAACTGCTCGTATGAGTGTTTTAAAAAGACAAGTTCAGTCTCTGACGATGCATCAAGTAAGTAGACATTTTATTAATATTAAAATTCAGTACTCCCATTTTGAATTTATGGCTGTGTTTGAAATTGTATGCCACAAAAAAATGTGCAACTTCAGATTATTTTGTTATTGACCTGTGTTAACTGAAAGATCAAAAAGCATATATATTAATTTGTGATTGTGAAGGGGTGACTTCTTGCAGCTGTGGTCTGATATTTTAATTATTTTTTTATGTATCTAGCAAATGTGAGAAATTATTTTATTCAAATTTTTATTATTTGTTATTGTTTTTATGAATTGGTTTTTATGAAAGGGTTGGTTTTCTGTTTCAAATCAATTTAGAAAAAGCTTGAAGCAGAACTTCAACAGATAGAAGAAAAATTTGAGGCCAAAAAGAGAAAGTTTCTAGATGCCAGTGAATCATTTCAAGAGGATTTGAAGAAAGTGAGTGAAAATAAATTTGTGCAATAAATTGAATATTTGTAATTATAAATATTGTGAGTGTATGTCTTTTATGGAAAAAAAATTCTTTTGCTTTTAAGTTATGTCTGAAGTTTTTGATAGAGATTATGTGATACATGTATCCTTCTCTAAAAGCAAATATTGTACCATAGTGTGCTTTTTGATAATGTCCTTTGGTAAAATTCTTTTTCAATGTAATGCAGTTTTATGTAATATATGCTACTGTGTGTTTTATTTACATTTTTCAATAGTTCTCTCTGTATTATAAGGTTGAATTTGTTAATAAAGAGCATTTTAAGCTATGTATCTCAAGAACAGAGTTGAAAGGTTGAAATCATGATTAAATGAGTTTTCTTTTTTAAAAAAAGAAACTGTAGAAAATTAATATTTTTATTATAAATGTTAATATAAAAAATTTTAAAAATTCTAGAAGAGTGAAAATTAGTAATTTTAAAAACATTCTAATGAGCAAACTCATTTTTTCAAATAAAGGGTAAAGTAAATGTTCAGTTCTTAAATTTAATTCCTTCTTCATTGAATTTACTTCCTGCTTTTTCTGTCCCCTAGCAGTTTCTCACATTTCATTTTTATGCCTACAATATGAAAGAATCTGATAGCATTTGCACTGAGGAGGAGCTTTTGTCAGAAAGTATTCAATTATAATGTTCCAATCAGCATCTCCTTAATATCCTTTACTATAATTTTTTGACTGCAGCCAATTGTAACTTTTAACTTATTTCTTTACTTTGAAAATGGGTTGCTTGCAGTTGATCTAGCAATGAAAAAAAATCCTATTACATGATATCCTTTATCAATGTAGTTTAAACAAAAATTTTCCCTTCACTTCTCTCCTTGGGTGGAATTTATCAAAATTGTTCAAATATGTGCCCAGTGGTATTATTTATTAAGTATGACCATATAGATATTTATTCCTCAGGTAAGTAAGATGTCCTCCCCCCCCCCCCCCCCACAACACAACAAATTTTAAAAAAAGTAATGAAAAAAAATTCATTTTTAAGAAATTGGAGCTTAATGTAAGAGCTGGCATAAATTATATGGCATGGTTTTTATTTTTGTAAGAATTATGGACTAAGGTTTGCCCGTACACTGTATGGACATCGATATTCTCTCCTTTCCTCTTTTTGTTTGCACGTGTTTTTAGTTTGTAAAGACTAATGCTATTACAAAGCCTAGTACAAATTTTTTAACTGATGTCTTAGCTTGTCTTTGATTTAAATTCTTTTAACCCCGTTTTTCTTTACCAAACGGAAGCACAGGAATTTTCGCTTTGTGGAATTTTTGTTCTACTGCTTGCAACGCCTGTGAATTCAAACCACTACATTTTTTAAAATTATCGATGAAATAAACAATGAAAATACTTTCCTATGTACTACACAAAAAAAGACTTTTGAACAATTTGCAAAAGTGTAAACTTCAAATTTTAAAGTATGAAAGAAATTTTTGTAAGATCTGTTAAACATTCTTCATTGCGTGCAGTTTTCTTGCATTTCTTTAAGGGGTTTTGTGTTCCAAAAGTTTAAAATAAAAATAGTGTAAAGCATTAAAAGTGGAATTTTTAATAAAAAAATTCTTTTGTTTTCTTATTCTATTAGGTATGGTGTTTAATTATAGGCAACAAAAAAATGTGCCTTTTTAGGCTACATTTCTAATGAAAAAATTGATCAGTTAAGGGGTTAACTCCTAAGTAACTCTTTAGATGACAGCATAATATAGAAAAATGATTTGACAAACTGAGAAATTTTTAATAGTGTTTAGTTTGCAATTTCACAAGGTATAATGCTGATTCTAAAAAGCTCTGTATTTTATATTACTCCAAGTTTAGATTTACTAACATAGTATGTGTAAGGTTTTAGGGATTTATACTGGAGTATATTAAATTGTAACAAGTATAATCTTTTTTCTGATAGTATTTTTTGGACGGAACAGTGTAAATTAATTAATATTGTGATATACTCAACACAGTGCTGACATTTCAGATTTATAAACTTACACTATAGATTTTTTAAGACTGTAATTTTTGTGTCTCCGATAGCGTTGTACTAAAGCTGTTGATGATGAAGCCTATCAGAAAATGGTAGACCGTGCTGTGGAACAACTTAAACGTGATGTGGCTTCCCGGGACGGCCGTTCAAAATCCGATACTTCTACACCAGCCCCTTCACAAGATGTAGCTGAAACTAACAGTGGGGATGGAGAAAAGATGGACACACAGTATTCATTTAATTCAAGCAAAAACGAGTCAGATGCAAATGCTAACAATGGGTCTCAGAAAGAAAATAACAACAGTGAACAGAATGAACAACAATCACCAAAAGAACAGGTATAATTTTTTTCTTGAAAACAATCTTTAAAAAGACTTCCTGACATTCCTCTGATAAGAACTTAATCAATTCTATTCCTTGTGGTAGAACATTTTAATGTGATTTTCCATCAGTGTTATTTATTGTTCATAGTGTATATATTGTACATAACATGTTTTTAAAAAAACATTGTTTGTAATTTTTGTTTTAAAATATACAGCTAATGTGTAAAATGTGACTTTAAATAAATGTATATGATTATGCATGCACTATGTGTCATATCATTTATTAGTTTGAGTATGTACTACTATAAAGAAATATTGCTGGTTTCTTTCGGAATCTTCAGCTGTTAATGCACATGGTCAATGCTATGAATCCCCATTTTTTGTATTCTACTTATTTTCCAATGGGCATTTAAAAAAATTGAGGATATTTCATAACTTTTTTTTTCTTTTATGGTTTATACAAGCAGAAGTTAACATCTTGGTATCTGTAAGTTTATATATAGACTGAATACATATATATTATACATTGATTAATTATCTTGATGTGGAATAGAATCTCAGGAATCCTACAGTTTTTAAGAATACATTTTTTCCCTTGGAATTTTAAAAAAATTTTAAGCCTTGAAAAACTTAATATTCAACTCCTAGAATCCAAAACAGCAAAAATATTTCTTTCTCTCTAATGAAAGAAAAGGCCAAGTATTTTTGATTTCAGTTCTTTTGATCTTTGGTTAATATATTAAAGAATTATTTATCTTCAAGGTATCAGGAGCAGTCAAAGATCTGCAATTTGAATTCATTTGATCACACTGTTAAGAAAGTACAGATGTGGGATGGCAATGAGAAAAAAAAATCAAGCTTACAACATTTGTCATTAACTGTTGAAAGTAATTTTTTCATTAAGAAAAATTGGTTTCGAATGGTTACATAATACCGTTGAATTTAATTTGTAAATACTTTTAAGAAAAGCATTATACATTGTAATAGATTCTCTTCGGTTTTGCCGAAATGTGTTTCTCAATTTTATGTTATTAAGTCTTATCAATTTGAGTATAACCGACTTTGACATAAATCCTCTTTGTGGTCTGTTTTGTCTTCCTTAATATTTTTATCCAAAATAAGCTATGTAAGTATTTTTACCAGGTAAATCATATTATCAGGAAACACTAAATAAGTTTCATATTTATATCTGTGTCAATGAGCACTGCCTTTTTCTTTAGAAAGAAAGATAAATATAGGTCTTTAAAATATTTGAAAAGAAGATAATTAAAACATCTTTAAAAAGTATTTAATATTTAGACTGTTTAGGTAAATCAAATTATCAGGAAATGCTAAATAAGTTTCATATTTATATGTATCAATGAGCACTGCTTTTCCTTTGGAAAGAAAGATAAATATAGGTCTTTAAAATATTTAAAAAGAATATAATTAAAACGTCTTTAAAAGGTATGTAATATTTAGACTCTTAAGAGAGTACGAACCATAAATCCCTATTTTACCAAACTTGTCTATTTACTCCAATTTTCTTAAATGCAATGCTTCTTCACTTATTATTTATAACTATTATTGCTGTTATATAAATTTTATATTTCCATTCTATAAATAAAAGTTTGCCAGAATTTTTTCAAATATAATCATAAGTAAATATAGAATATATGATGTTCTGTTATGCTAGAGATAAATTTCTATTCTTTACAAATCTGTCAACTGGCATGCATTTGTAATGAACAAGAAAATGTTATCTGTAGCTCACATAAAATAGTTTATTTCTACACTAGTTGGCTGTTTAAGGGTATTATTAAAAATAATTCTGGAATATTCACTTAAATATGGATCATTTAATATGGGTTTTATTAAACATATGCACTGTGTTTTGATTATTTTCATAATGTACCCATTTTTAATATAACCTTTTTATTTTTCAATACGATAATTCCTTTTTAGTTTATTATATTAAATCTATCCTTTAAAAGAAAAAGGGGGATACAATATATTAAGATTTTCTTTACCAAGATGCATTTAAAGTCATGAGTATATGCTGTAAGTCTTAGTAAGTTATACTGATTTTTAAAAAAATGTTTTTTCCCCCCCCAAGTTTCAATGTACGCAAGTTTAAAATACTTATTACCACTATTTTAACTATCTGTAATTATCAAGGGGTAACCTGTTTTTACAGATAGAGTAAGGACTTTATTAACAGCACTAGATATCTGAGACTAAAAATAATAAAACCATTTTTAAAATAGTAAGTACACACACACATATATATATATGTCTGTGGGTGAGACTGAGAACTTTTGTGTGCAATTCACTGTAAATAACTGTCATTTAAAAGATACGTAATAAATAACTTGCACAAAACTTCTAAGCAGCAAAAAAAAAAAAAGTAAAAATTTCTTTCAAAATTCTGGTCCGCCTATTTCACATATTTGGAACAAACTTAACTATCATCTTTAAGGAGTGAGATGCTGATTAAAAAAATACTTGTCCATGAATGAAATTTATTCATAAACTTAAAATATGAGAAAATTGTTTTTACTTCAGTAATAAGTACTTACCATATTTAATAATCCTTTCTTTAAATTGTTTTGAATTCACCAGTAGAGATTTAGGTACTTTATATAGCATATTTACTCAAATCTTACGTATACTATTTTAGTCCAGAAATACCTGAAAGTCAAAATGCACCTTATAAATGAGCATGTGTTATGTGAAATGAGCTTAAAGAATGAACTTTCACCTGGGGGTATGGTATACTTGTTAGACATTGGAGTAAATACTGTATTTTCTTTCTATTTTCATATATTGACACATACAATTAATATCTATGTTATACATTTCAGTCTCAACTTTTATAAGAGACATCAATTCATTTTGCTGGTAGAATATTTCATTAGCATTGACTTCACAATTTTAATCCATATATTTTAAGCCACTATTTTTATTTACTGCATTAATATAAGAATTGTAAGAGGTCTGAACAAATGTAATATCAGCGATCATTTTCTAATCTTTCTATATGGAGTTGAGGGTGCATACAACACATCACCTATGACAGAATGCATTTACCCCAAATCAGCAGTAAGAAAGTATCGGAGAAAATTGTCTCACCAAACTATATCTAAACGTAATGCTAAAGATTAGTGATCAAGAATATCTTTATATTCACTTTCCAGGTGGATTAATAAAACCATTTATCATAGTATCTCTTAAATAACCAATTGTTATGTTAATCATTAAATTTCTCAGCTTTACCTGTCCGGTATAAATGATGTACAAAAATATTTATACGACACCAAAAAAAAATAAATAAATATCTACCTCTAAATACAAGAACTATGCAAGAAAATATTTCTATTCATTTACATTTCATGTACATTTAAATAAACCTACATTTATACAATGAAAATATTTTACACATGTAGAAGTAAAAACGAATACAATTTTGCTATTTCTGGATATATGCATACCATCCAAATTTGATAAATGAAATCTTGACTCATTTTTTCTTATTTTAGCAGTAGTAGTTTCAATTGAAATATTACATGGCACTTCATAATCAACAAAATAGCACATTCACATGGCTCTATAATTTGTGTAAAAAAATGTAACTTTCACTAAATTTTAGCAATATTGTATTTTTTAAAAAAATTAATTTTTAATGCTGATATGGTAAACTTTAGTTTTTCCTAATGTACTTGAAAACTTTGACGAGTATCTTAGTTCTCAATATGTATCAAAAAATCCATTATTGATACATATTTAAAACTAAGATACTCATCCATATTTTATATATCTTTCTGCTATAAATTTATGAGTATTTTATATATCTTTTTGTTGCAAATAAAATTAAAATCATATTTATTCTCTCTCTCATTAAAATAATTTTGTCGTGAAACAATTTTTTTTTTTTTTCAGTCACTACGCTGATAGTTATCAAATGTGAAGATTAATAAACTTTAATTAGCGTACTTTTATAAATTATGTGAAATACACCTTCAATTATTCAATACATGATTAAAAATAACCTCTATAGAAATAAAGCCTTGCTTATTTAATACCTAAAATTGATTATTTTATTACAGACGGGAACACAGAACATTCCTACTGGAAATGCAGGGCAAGAGAATAGTAACGCAATGCAAACATCATACTCAGGACCATCTGCTCCACAACCTCAAGCTCAGGAATCTCATCAACAACCAGCACAAAACAATTTTGCAGAAGGTAGTTTAAAGCCTTTATAATGTAAAACAACCCATTCGAAATGTATGCCAAGTTGTCTCATTTTTATCTCTCATATTATGTGGTATAGAAAATAAATCAACTATGCTGGAAATGTTGTAAATATATTGAAAATCATGAACTTTTTATTAATACAATATTTATAATTAATATTTACATTGTTAAATTTTTTAAAAACAATTGTGAAACAATAAAACATCATATTGTACTGCTAAAACAATCATCTTGTCAATTATTATTGGCAATAAAAATGTAACCATGTAACTGTGTTAATTCTTAGTTTAAAAGCTGGGTTTATGAAATTAACCAGACAGTTAGAAAATGCTATATTCATTTTTGTGCCATCATCCCCTGTAAGTTAACATATTAATCTGCATGAGGTAAATACCTTCTTTTAACATTTTAATGTCTAAATTATTTATACTGTTTGATTATTCATACTTATTAAATTCATTTCACAGCTCAAACTTGCAAGAAGATATTTTCAAGTTTATTGAAATAGTTTAAAGTGACTATAATTTAAATATTTGCAGCTTTATAAATAAAATTTTAACAGTAGGGTTTTGATTATCTAAATATTTGGATGCTATCTAATGCTACAAAAAATTTTTAATTTCAGCTTAATTGAGGGATGTTAAGAAATAGGATGAGAGAGAAGAGCTTTCTTTTCCTCTGGGCTGTGTAAACTATAGAATTTTTCATAATTTGTAGTGATTATAACATATCAATTTATGATAATTCTACTTAGATAGAAATTTATTAATATTAAAATGCACAAGAGTTGCTGTTTATGGCTAAGAAATGATTATTCAAGGTTCTACAGCACAAATGTAATTACTTTTTATGATAGTGGTATGAAATTTTTAAAATGAATATTGACAAAACATGTAATGACAACAAATGTAATGAATAACTAAATTGACATACATTACAGAATTAACAATTAATCTAACAAACTATCCTATAAATAGATAAATATTTACTTAGGATAGAATTTTAAAAAGAGACATAATATACTGTACATTATAAGAGTACAATGCTTATAATTTTAATATTCAATTTAAAATTCTTATCCCATTAAATAAAACACTCAAATGTGCTTGTATTATCAAGCACTTTAATGAATAAATGGCTATCTGATCAATTTTAAAATAAAAAGTGTTTATCTGAAAATGATTCAACACTATGTACAAATGCTTTGAAAGCTCCCCTCGGTGTAGGTGTAATTTCTCAAAAAAATTCTCTCTTGCAACATTTTATAATTTCTTCTAAAATCTGACTTTGTTTCTTACAGGAATGTGATATTTCTGTGCTTCTTTTGATCACTTCTCTACAAATAAAACAAATATAATCAGGATATTACATCACTTTATACTTTTGCATGTACTGTGTCATTTAGGGTGTCTTTTCTCAGATATTTTAAAACTGCATACATGTCCTTTTAACTTCAATACATCATTTATTGCTTTCCATTACTGATTTTTGTAATATTTTAGAATAAAGAAATGCTTAGTTTGTACTACATTATTTTGCTGAAGTTTTTTCTTTTTTTTTTATCAAATCTAAATTAATACTCTCATGGAAATATATGGACTGAGAGTTCAGAAGCACAAAAAGTCTGCTATTTTAATAACACATATTAATAAAATATAGAAATCTTCACTCTATTTTTTTTTCTTTTTACAATTTAAATAATTTAGTGTACCATCTGTTCTTCCATTGCTTGAGCCATCCATTCAGGAGCATGTTGGGTTACCTTTTCTATAATATTATTT
Source organism: Dolomedes plantarius (assembly GCA_907164885.2). Lineage (NCBI taxonomy): Eukaryota > Metazoa > Arthropoda > Arachnida > Araneae > Dolomedidae > Dolomedes > Dolomedes plantarius. Next base: position 35,743,102 of record OU015498.1, read on the forward strand.
ACCTGAAAGCACAAACTCTGAATCTGTTTATCCCAAGATGGAAGCACTTCTTTGGCTATGAAAGATAATTAAATGAAAATTAGTATTCAGGCACTTATAAAATTAGCTGCATTAATAAAATGTTTATAAGAATAATGTACTAAAAGTATGTAATCATGAGGGGAGGAGTGAAAATATTCTTTTGTTTTAACATTATCATTAGCTTCAGTATACAGTTTCAATCAGCCATAATTCTATACATTTTACAGTTCTGAAGAAATGAACAATTTTCAGCTCAAAACAAGTAATTTGTAGATTCTGTCTATATAAATAAAAGAAAAACTTTGTCGGTCGGGGAAAAATTCCAGGTAGACTGTTTCCGGTATGGCATCCATTATGAAAATCGGCCATGTTTGAAAATGTTGAAATCTATGTATTTTTATTTTTATTTCATGAAAGTACATAAATGTTACATATTTGGAAAGAGCTTTAAGAACTGATAATATTTTCTGTGTACACTTATTCTGTTACTTTAATAATGTTAGAGATATTTCAATTCTGATTACATACTCCACCGATACAAAAAATCTTTTTTTTTTCTTTTTAAAGAAAGTACATAAATTTTACATATATGGAAAGAGCTTTAAAAGCTGATAATTTATTCTGGGTACACTTATTCTGTTACTTTAATAGTTTTAGAGATATTTCAATTCTAAATGCATACTCCACCGAACAAAACGTAACCGCCATGTTTTACGATGTAAACACAGCATGATTCTCACTGAAAAGAAATATTTCATCATGTGTCTGAGTTTTTAATTATTTTTCTATTTTTCATACTTTTAATTGAATTTTTTAATCATAAATAGATCATTTGAAGATGTACTGATTTTGGGGGGATTTTTTGGCAATTAAAAGTGAAAAAATTTTTTTAATTCAAGTGAACTGTGATTTGAGTGTCAAGTGTTTCAATAGTTCGGCAAAGCCTGGCTAGTACTAAAGATAAACAAAATCAGTCTTTTTATATTTTCTCCTTACTTTTGCCAAGAGTTCAAAGTACCAACTATACTAATTTCAAATCAAGAAAAAGTTACAAAAATCAAACTATACTGCCCTGAAGAACAAAATAGCTGTGCATGATAATAATCTACTTGGAATATTATTTTCTAATGACATGTTAGTTCATAGAATACAGAAATGTTTATGAAGGAGTTATGCACAGATCCAGTACATTAAATTTTTTCAATCCATGAAAGATGTATAGTGCCTGATATTGATTTTTGAAAATTCATGTTTTTATCAATGTTGGATTAGAATTAGATTTGTAATGCCTTTAAAAAAAATTAAATTCTACTTTACAAAAATTTTTGTACAAAATGAATAAGAGAATCGTGAAAATTTTAAATCTATATATTTATGAAACCAGATTTATGGAAAGTTCCCCCACCTGACCCCCAAGCATGCATTGAAAATAAAACAACAATTCTGTCTCTCCCTCTTTCACTAAATCATTTTGAGAATAGACTTACTTGTATGAGAAAAACAGAACATATGTCTAAGAGGACATTCCATTCCATTAATACTTATACCACAAAAAAATATGGATAACTGGACAATACTTCATGCATCGCATCCAAGTCAATAAAAAATTTCTAAAGTTTTATTCAATCACACACGATTTTCTTTGTGACCTCTCATTTCCTTGGAAAAGAGGGGATTTTTTTTTTTCATTTTCTCGTAACTTGAGTGATATAAAAAATTAGTTAAATTTTATTTCTAGCAAAAGCATGCAACTTCTTAAAAAATAAAGAGTATCCACACTTCATTCAGGCCAGATAATGAGGTCTCCCAATTCTTTTAAGTTTTTACTCTGTTCCTTTTAATTAATCTTGGAATATCTTCGACATACACATTACCATCTACTTACAAATCATTACAAACTGAAACTCAAAATAAATGGACTTTACAATAATTTTAAATAAAAGTCTTTTTAACCAAGTTAAGCAGTATCCAGTAGAATACACCTAAAAATGATCACACACACAGTTAAGACTTTTGCAACCTTCAAAAAATTCATGTTATGGAGCTCAGGTGAATGTTAAATGAGTGAAAGAAATCTAACCATCTATAATGTCACTATGTCTGCATTACTAAAGTAAATGGTAGATATAGCGAACACTTACTTTCAAAATTAACTATTGAATCAATCTGATCAATGTAACCATTCATTCTGCCTTCAGTAATCATCTGTGATGCAATTTTCTCAGCCTATGTATAAAGAATATATTATAAACATACAATAACTATCATTACTGAGAGTATACATTAAAATGCCATGTATTTCTAAAAACAGATTTCTTTCTTTTCCTGCAAAATCTTTACATGATTTATTAAACAGAAAGTTTACTTTTTTATAGTCATTTTTTATTATTAATGAAACAATGAAATTTCTAGGAATTATTAATGGGTTTTGCATTTTTAAAGAAAGAAAACACTCCTCTACCATGGAAATTTACCTCTTATACAGTTCAAAAAGCCTTAAAATATGGACAGTTCCCTCCTTGACATTTTGCACACCTTCCAAGATTATTATTACAATTTAAAGGTCCAAAACTGCACCTGACTGCTCTGGCAAGATTAAGAAGTGGGCATACAAAACACTTGATTATGAGAAGAGTGAAGAACTTATCAAACTGCCTGTGCTCCTCAACTCCAGCTGCTGCTTCTCAGGTTATTGAATGTATTAGTCCTGGATGAACAGGAGTTTGTCATTGCGTGATTTATTCAGTATGATCAGTGACTTGGTCTAGGTTATAACTAGCCGAGGGGATTAGCTACAACAATGCAAACACTCTTCTCGTTATTTCTTTCATATTGCATCATGATTACTCAAATCTTCAAGTATATAAAATCAGCTCTCAACAATCATAGATCATATACAAAATAGTTTCTTACCTTTGAGGGAGGAATCTCAAGTAACGCACCTAATTCATCAAAAGTAATGTTGTTATATAACTTGCTAGCAGATAATAAATTATGTTCTATCACAGCTCTATCCAAGATTGTAGAACCTATAGAAAAAATAATGTAACTGTCAGTGCAAAGAGACAGTAGTTATACTGATTAAAAACTAAAAACTATGTAATAAAAATAGGTCTCTAAGCACTGTAAACTTAATTTATCTATTCAGAACCAGGTTTTCTAAAATTTTAACAAAGCAATTGTTATTTGTAAGAGGTAATTATACTCTATGTTTATGACATTTTTACTATCACCATCATTAGTAATATCATTTTTATACCATATTCATTCTACAAATTAAGTATAACATTTTAAATCCTCCATTTATAAAGTTTAACCTAGTTTTAATATTTAAAGACTCATAAATTACACTCAGACAGACTGCAACATTTGGTTAAATTTCTAGTATTACCAAAATAGCAGCTGGCATGAGAGTTTCTGAATCTAAAGAATGTGTGCAAAAAAAATTAGTAATTAAAATTGAATGTTGTTTATAAAAAGTCCCTTTCTGAAAGACTTTAATCAGCCTTTTAACACTAGAAAGACTGGAATTTTTTTCTTACTAAAAAGGCTGAACGCCGTCATTTTGACAGTTAGAAATAAAATCAAAAATTTAAAATATTTAATTTTTTTAAATGGTTAAATACTTTAAATTTTGAACTATTTCAATCCAATATATAATAAATTAGTATATATTTAGATATATTTTTATGCAGGTATGCCGAACTGACAATTTGGTATGGTTTATCCATAAATATATATGCATGGTTTGTGCAGTCATTTTTCAACAGCAATATTTTCGAAGAGCCAATATTTCTGTTATTTGCAAAAGGTGGAAGAGACGAAAAGTAACTAACATTTTTCCAGTATTATTTTAAAGATTTCTGCCTATTTTCTATATTGCCATCAAATTGATGGTTTTCAGTGTTGGTATACAAATTTTCTCCTCCTCTTCACTATCAAATATAATTTTGTAAATGTGTGTGCATATTTCGCGTAAAATTAGAAAAAAGTCATAAAATTTCAGAAGCCTGCAGACATAAATACAGACATAGCACTCAATAGTATGTCCGAAACCGTCCAAAATCTCTGAATTTAATAGCAAATAGCATTTGTATCAGCTTCAATTTTGAACCCAACTTTTAAACAAGGTGAGAAGTCACAATTCCTTTCAAAAAATAAGCCTGTTTAAAGGAAAAATTAAGCACCCTAGTTTATATACACATACATGTGTACATACATATGTACTTATACCATTGTTAATATTTTCAAGTAAAACAATACATAAATTTATAACAGAAACAAACACATACATGTTAAGTGATATGAAGAAACTTAATTTTTAAGTTCTGTAAATCAAAAACATACAGAGGATAAATTTATTTTAAAATAAAATTTAGAAAACCGGCTTCATAAAAAAAAAAAAAAATCACAATGGCACCAAGTAACTATGTAAAACCAGTAAACATACCTAGTAACTGTGTAACCAGTAAACATACCAAGTAACTATGTTTTAAGCAAATCAAGTACTCTAAACTTCTCATAGATTAATTACTGGTCATTCTTTTTATCAGTTATACATAATTTAAGAATCATAGTGAGAAATATTTTCTGTGCAAGATTTTTCACCTAGGTAAAAACTTTTAACTCTTCCATCCTATATGAAAGTTATTCATATTTAATAAATATTTCTTCAGATAAAAAGAAAACACTTTTATGATCTGATCAACACATTTTTAAGTAAGCGTTAGATAATTTTCATATTCTACAATATAATAACTTTATTATATCAGTTATATAACACCCTTAAGAAATTGCAACAAAAACAGATTCACACTGATCACTTCAAGACATCCTTTGGAATGAGCTAGGATGGAATTCAACTGAAATTTAAAGCATGTGAGATAGGTGAAAATGGGTTTATTTTTTTAAATCATAAATCTAAATTTAAAATTACAATTGAATACTACACAGCTCGCCTTGATATCTTTTGCAATAGGAAAATGGCAGTCAGTAGCTGAAATAGGGAGAAACAGAGGAAAATATTTGAATTTCAAGAGGAGGAAAATTCATGGAATTTTTCTGGTACAACCAGTTTATATATATCCTCAATATTTTCATAATCCACTTCCCAATTTCCCTAGAAGTAAACACCCTGTTAATTGAATCATGTTTAATTCCAGACATAACATTTTATACTTTCATGATAAAAATCTTGCTCTGCAAAACCTTATTTTCAGTTAAGAAAAAATAAAGACGTTTTACACAATTAGCTAAATTAAACTGTACCAAATAAATACTGGGAATTAATCAATAACACACAAAATTTTGGTCTAATTATCCAAACTTATTTTGTCACCTCCAAAATATGCCCCATTTGATGAAATACACTTATGCTAACAAATAATCCAGCCGTCAAAACACTTCTCATTGGCATGGTATGGCCATAAGATCTTTCAGTGAATTTTGTCTCATGTCTTCAACGGACCCAAAACATCTTCCACGAAGTGGTAATTTGAGCTTGGGGAACAGGAAAAAGTCAGCCAGGGCCATATCCAGCAGCGTACGCAGAAATTTTCTACTGGGAGGGGGGGGGTTACTATGAAAGAGTAGTTTTGAGCAAGCATTGCAAAGCTTAAACCTAATTAAATAATACAGTGGAATCTCGCATAACGAGCATAATTTGTTCTAGAGTTACTCGTAATGTGAAACACTCATTAAGCAAAACAATTTTTCCCATATAAATTAATGTAAAATATGATACTGCGTTCCATGCCAAAAAATACTCAAAATTTTTTAGATGTAACGTTTATTATTTAAAGAAAATTACATATACATAAATTCTTAAGGAGCAAAATCATCCATATGTAGTTTATTATTTATGAATTTATGACACATATCTAATTTTTTTTACTAGAAAGCTATCTAGCGACATTTGTTTTTCTAGGCGCTTCAAAATTTGCTGAAAATGTGTTACTGCATTGTCATTGAATAAATTTATAGCACGCATAGCCACCGTCTTATCAGGGTGATGCTTTGTAACTTACGATGCAACAGTTTCCATGCTTTCATCATTTCTTTTATTGTGCCAGAAGATTGTTTCTTTGCTGTTTCTTCGTCCTTCTCCACTGACAAACTCTCCTCTACAACTGCTTGCTGTGAAAGACACTGCAATTCTATTAGCTGTTTGGTGGTCAGCTCTTGGCTGTGCTCTTCCACAAGCTCCTCAATATCATTGTTATCCTCCAGTCCCATGATATTTGCTTCTCGAACCATCCATGACTACCTTAAATACTTATTTTTCGGCTGTTGATGATCCTGGTGATGTGAAGAGGGGACTTCCTTCGACGTCACTTGTTATGCAAAATGTTGCTCGTTAAGCGAGCTATTTTTTTACGATTTATTTTGCTCTTTATGCGAAATACTAGTTATGCAAGGTGCTCGTTAAGGGAGGTTCCACTGTATATATAATCAGAACCAATGGGGGGGTTATAACCCCCATCAAACCCCCCCCCCTTCTGCATATGCCACTGGCCATATCTGGCAAATAAGGTACTTGGTCAGTGACAGTTGAATGTTTGGTCAAAAGATCACGTACAAGGATTGATGTGTTGGCTGGCACATTATCATGGCACAGAATCCAAGAATGGTTCTTCCACAACTCAGGCTCATCTGTAGAACATTCTCCCTCATAACACTCAGATAATATTGTTTGTTGACTGATTGCCTGTCCAGAAGGAATTCTGAGGGGACAACACTACTAAAGTGAAAGAACTACAACAGTCAACATGACTTTGATTTGTGAGCAACTTTGGCGTGGTTTTTTTGGTTTCAGCTTGTTGTTGAAGTGCCATTCTAAAGTTTAGTGGCTGGTTTGCACGTCAAACTCATAAATCTACGTTTCATCACCTGTTATGATATTTTTCATGAATGTAGGGTTTGGACTGGCTTGTTCAAGCGTGTCTTCAACCTCTTTGTGATGCTCTTTCTGAAAAAATTCAACTCCTTCAGAACAAGCTGTGTCTCATGTCCAAAACATCAACTACAATGCTGTGAACACATTTGTGAGACATGTCCAGATCCAGAGCCATCTCTCTTAAGCTTAAATGATGATTTTCCATCACTATTTTCATCAGTTGAAGACATTGAAGGTCAACTTGAATGAAACAAGTCTTCAACCACTTCTCAGACTTCTTTGAATGCTTTGTACCACTTGTATGCTTGTGTTATCAATAAAGCTCACTCACTGTAAGCCTCCTGCATTTTGTTGGTAACACAAAATTTGAAGCAAACTCTTGTTTGATACTTTTATCCATTTTCAAAATAACAGAGTATACTAACACTGACAAAAATAACAGCAGACAAAAAAATTGTTATCACAATGGTGCCAAAACACTAGGTGACAATTAGGTACACTGGCTCCATCGTATGGCAAGTTTTCTTTTCAATTCCTTTCATGCATGTTTATTAAATGTATCATTCCCAGTATTTATTTGATAGAATGTATTAAGTACTTTTACAAAACCACAAAAAAATTAAGCACTTTTATGTGCCTTTAAAATATGTTTTCAATTATAAGAAGTTTTAAGGACTCTATGCATGCTGTTAAATGGGATTCCATGTTTAAAACTGTAAGATCACTAAGATTTTCTTTAATAACAGGAGCAACAAATGCCTGAAGAACTGACAATGTTTCAGTCAAACAAACAGTTTCTCAAGGATGTTCAAATTAAATTATTTTAAACATGACGGCTTCTACACAAAAAAAAATGAAGATCAAATTATTTTTTAGATTTTTAAAGAGTTATAGTTTTTTAAGTGATTATCTTTAAGACTAGCTGAATACCCATTCTTTGCGATAGAATACATACTACCATCAATTATGTAATTTGGTTAATTTAATTTAAATTAACTTTAGCAGTAAAGAGTTGTCATTCCTCAGAGAAGTTCCCCCTATAATTTAACGGCAGTGATCCGACAATAAATATGAGTTTTAGATTTTTTTTTCATTGAGGGGAGGGGGATTTAAGCCCCCTATTTTAACACCCTTAAAATTTTTTCTTTTAAATCATCCTTGGTGGGCACCAGAGGCATTACAGGAACCACAAGACAAAATGGGGGAGCAAAATCTGGTTACAAAGATAAAGGGATCAGTCAGTCAGTTTTATTTTGAGGGTTTAGCCCTTTAAACCACCTTAAAGTGGCACAGGACCTTCTAAGGGGTATGCAATTTTTAAGAAACTTTCTTAGTGAGCACCTAGGGCCTAAGAGAAACTACTATGCAAAATTTTAGCTTTCTAGACCTTATAATTCCAGAGATACTGTGATCAGTCAGTGAATTTTTTCTCTTCTTTTTATTTATTTATTTATTTTTTTTTTGGGGGGGGGGGGAGTTGAGCCCCTTTAACCTCTTGTATTTTTTAAAAAGATTTCTCAATGAGAACCTAGGACTTAAGAGAAACCAGCGTTCTAAACCTCAGTTTCCTAACACACGGTTCCAGAGATACAGCAATCACTCAGTGTTTCATTTTGGAGGATTAAACCCTTTTTAGCCCACTTCAGTTTGTATTTTATTTTCTTTTAAAGATTTCTTAGTGAGCACCTTGGGTCTAAGAGGAACCATCATATAAAATTTCAACTGCCTATCCCTTATGGTTCCAGAGAAGCAGTGTTTTTTGGGGTGTGAGAACAGGGCTTAATCCCCGTAAAATTTGAATTCTTTAAAAGATTTCTTAGCAAGCACCTAGGGCCTAAGAGGAACCGCTATACAAAATTTCAGTTTCCTAGGCATTATGGTTCCAGAGATAGTTTTCTTTAGGGGGGGGGGGCGCTTAAACCCCTCAAAATTTGAATTTTTCAAAAAGATTTCTTAGCGAGCACTTAAGACAGAATAGGAACCATCACACAAAATTTCAGCTTCCTAGGACTTACAGTTCCAAAGATACAGTGATCAGTGAGTGAGTGAGCGAGAGAGTAAGTGGTGTTTGCCTTTTATAAATATAGATTTCAAAAAACGAAAACAAATCAAACCATCAGATGTGGAAGCTTTTTGGTGAAGTTGAAGCATAATGGAAAATTCTTCCAGTTCACTTCGTCGAATTATTCTATCCAGATACCTAATTAAATTTTTTAATTAATAAATTAGTATTAACAAACTAAAAGAAAACATACATTAACAAAATACAAACACATGGCATATTAAAAAAAGCAATTGGGAAGCTAATACATTTTCTTTCACAGCCATTCAATAATAATGAGACCATCAGACGGGTCAAAAATTAGTTCAAGCATTAATTATTTATTTATATATATATATATATCATAAAAATACAGCAAATTTTAATTCATATCTTTTACAGGATTACTTTAAATGAGACATTCCTCAAAAGAAAGAAAAAAACTTATGGCTTAAATCCTGAACTATTCTTGAACAATCCTAATTATTATTATCCATAAAAAGCCCATTACCTTGTGGGGTAAAATTTCAGTATAGCTGAGGGAATCTGATCAACCAAATTATCAATATAACCTTGAAACAACACTTTACCACTCACAGGCACAATATAGAACTATTTTGTACCAAAAAAAATATGACTTGTAATAAAACAACTGCCACCAGATCTGCACACCCTCATGCTCAGCAAGCCATTCTATTGCTTCACGTGATTTTTACTGCACTGCCTGTGTTAACTAGAGATATAAAGCAGAATACAACTAACTCTATTGCAATTTTTTCTAATCATCTAATGCTGAATTTTAATGTTCTTTATACCATTTTTAAAAAAAAAGAAAATCTTATTTGTTTTTCAAAATCGTACATATGTTTCAGAAGATACCTGCCAAATCCAATCTGTTTTTTCAGTTCATTAACTATTAAATGCTCAGATATTAATTAGTGGCAATTTTATAAAATTTTTCAGTCTGTTGCTACACTGTAGGATATAGGGCCATTGAGAGACCTAGGAAAGTGTAGGATTTATAAAAATATATAAACAGTAACAGCTTTAAAGTTCAAGGAGATGGTGTGATCGCCATCAAAAGGACAAAAAAGGAAGAACAATCATATTCCCAAATTTTAAACAATTACGAGCACATTTTTCAATAGTGCATTTCAGCTGGAGCAAATCTCAATTCCCTGGATGAAATGCTGTCCTTGCCATCAGACATTATAGGAAAAATGAAAATATGAGAGAATCTATTTAAACATTGAAAAATAAGAATTATTTTATAAAGTAACAAAAGTATAAACCATATATACACACATACACGTATATATATATATATATATATATATATATATATATATATATATATATATATATATATATATATACACACACATACATGTATATATATATGAAATAAATTTCAAACCCTTTTCATTATTTAACATACCCTTTCCAAATTCTTCATCCTAACGCAATAGAACACCATCCCTCTTTCCTGATTTGGACCTAAATCCAACCCGAAATAATCTAGTAGTTTTTCCCCTAACGCCAAGTGCGGCCAAAACTTATGTAACGAAGAATCTTCTACGACGTTCGAAACATCACCCCATATGACGCGACATAATCATGTGTCCTCTTCTAGCCAATTAAAAGGTCAGTGCGCCTCTACCTAGGAGATCTGGCATCTTTTTCTGTAGTGCTTTGTGTTTGAACCAGCAAACTAACATGACGTGAGTTTGAGCTCTCCGTCAATAACGCTGCGCCGTTGCACCGCCGAGATTCGTCCCGAAAAAAGTGAACTGTAGAAATGTCTGATTTATGGATGTCCAGCGAGAGACTATCTTGCAAATAAAAAACTTTAGGAATATAGCTGAGTCCTCCGTCATTCTGGAAGTGTTCATTTCTCTCCAGCGTGCCTGCATCCTTGCCAGCCAGTCGTTCTACACAATCACGACTACTACCCTGCTTAGACTCTTTGAATTCCTCTACCTACTGAACTCAACGACTACACCCCGAGCTTACTCCACATATTATTTCATTAGCCATCAAGATGCCTTACTATTTCATATATATATATATATTATAATTAATCTTTCACAGGCATATTATTGTTAAAATTCAAGTAACAGCCTGAAAAATTGTTTTCAGAGAAGGATACTATTTCGTTAGAATGACAAAAAATTTGTTAAAGTTGCAAATTTTAAAAAATCTAAATTTGTTTAACTATTAATAAGTTTATTAAAAAAAAAAAAAAGTCTGCTTTGAACATGGGAAGTCTTGCAGGCAGCAGTTGTTCTTGAATCTCATATTGTTATAGAGGGCTTAGATCTGTTTTGGAGGGAGTCCATAAATTGTATTTTGACTCCTGATCCCATCAAGTATTCCATGCTTCAGAAAAACATCTGCATGAATACTCATAGATCAGAAAACAAGACATTTGCAAACTTTATTTTTCCAAACATTGAAATTTAAAGACTTTTCAAAGAGGGTTTCTGTTTTCAAGGATTACTCAGTAATTGTACCAAGTAAATCATGCATAAGTTTTCATGGACTTTTCAAGGAACGTATGAATTTTGTTGTGAAGGCTTCTATTTTTAATAAAATAGGAACACACAAATGATCTCAAATAGAAAGCATATATAAAGACATACATACAAAAAGCTATAATTTATTAGATGCAATTAATACCCATAAAACTAAAAACATATTGGCATACAAAGAAAAATAAAACTGTGTTACACTTACATCGCAATACAGAAATAAAACTACTATAACACACTTTCCTTGCAATTTAATGCAATAAATTTATTAAACCAGTATTTTAGAGTTAAAATTACTGAGTTTATAATTTTAAGTTACTTAAAATTTACTACAGAACTTGCAATTTATAAACATACTTCAGTCGAACCCCGTCATAACGAACTTCAAGGGACCAAATGTTTTGTTCGCTATATTCAGTAGTTCGCTATATCCGAACCATTAAGAAAATGTTAGAGTTCACAAAATGTATAACTCATTAGTTTCAATGTGTATTCAATAATGATGTATTAAAAAAATGCTAAAATGTATTAAAAATTATCATTAATGAATTAAATCGACTAAAAGCGATTACATTAAACTGACACAATACTAATTAAATTACGTACAATAGGACCAAAACTTTCATTCGTTATATCCATGAGTTCATTATATACCGGGTTCGCTATAATGGGGTTCGACTGTATTTACAACAAATAGATGTCTTTGTGTGCCAATCTGCACACATAATTTCTAGTCTCTCTTCCTTTTCTGATAATATATTATTATTCCTTTATTTTTTAATTCTTTTTCATTAATCTGTCTTCTTAATTCTATTTTCAAGCCTTTCTATCAAAATTCCTGATATATTTGTTATTACCTTCATTAATGGGTGTGTCTCGTGTGGATTGATAGTCATAAAATTCCTTGCCCCTTGGTTCTGTCATTCAATTATCCGTTCTTTTCACTACTTCCCATGACAGTCTTCTAGAATTACCTGTTATCCATTTATATCAAGGAGTTTGATAATCCTTGCATTTGTGAATAATCTGTAGAGACAATTACATCTGTGGCTCCTAAGGCTGATGATGAACTATTTATTAGTTAAAAAGTAGTTGCCACCCCTTTATTTTTATTTTGCATTTTAAGAAGCTGTGTGTTCCTGTTTTTCCCTTTTCACAAGTTTCCTGTTTGTTACATTGTTTGTATTATTATTTTTATTTATTTTATGTTTTTTGCACCTATATTCTTCAGTTATAAAAGCTTAAACTGATTTATATCTACTCCCCCTGAACTAAGGAGGTATGGATATTTTAATCATTCATTTAATCGGGAAAGCAAAATGTTCAAAACACAGAACAAAAATAATCAGAGAGAACTGAATTTATTTTTGATATATTGACAGACTAAAAAATAACTTTTCTCAAATGATTAAAAAAAATAATTAAAATTCAGGTAGTGTCTTCTAACGAAACTACCGCGGGTTATTAATGTAGGATTACTTATTGTTGCTTACCACTTTTGTATGTATATATGTACGTATGTGTTATGTATATATGTATCTATATGTATGTACATATGTATATATATACAGTGGAATCTCAATCGATTGTTCTCCGAATCATCATTTTCCCGTATGTGTCATTTATTTCTCTCAGTCCTAACAATCATATTGCTATGTTCCCGCATTTATCGTTCAGTTCAGTCAGTCCCTTGAAAAACAATAGATCAAGATTCCATTGTATATATATATATATGTAAATCAAAATTTTGCCGCATTTTGGTATCTTTCTGTTTAACTGTTTACTGCTTGCCCAAGCGATACAGACTGGGTTTGACCCATAGCCAAAATTATAACTCGCTACGATGAAAGGTATCTGAAATTTTGCTTTCCAGAGGACTGTTATGGAGGAACGTAATCCTACGTTAAAATAGCAAATATACTAGAATAGAATGTCATGTTAAATTTCAAGAGAGGAATTAAATATTAATGAGTATATACTAACATTTTCTCCAGAATTCCATATGCTGGAAGTTGTTGACATCGTTCATCTTTAAATAATGTGGCTAACATTCTAGATCTCTGTTGTCCTACAAAATAAAAGATAATTTATGCAGCAGAAAAATTTAAAAAAAAATAAATCCACAGTGAAGTAGTATACACATATTAACAAAATTAGCAGGACAATAAAGGAAACATTACATTAAATTAAACTTGATTTTTCCCTAAATTTATTTATTTATTTATTACAAATGCCCGGAAGATTGGCTATGATGCCATTTGTCTTCAGTAAAGGGAGAGACTGCTGGCCATTCATTTAAGGGGGCACCGTATAGGTGACTAGCATTACCCCCTACAAGTCTGTCCCATAATTTAGAACCGAGTCAAGTGACAAGACCGGAATACTTGATCCTGCACCTCCAGAGGTAAATTTGAAAACTTGGTGGACACTGCAGTCACGATAGATTTTACATGCATCAGCCACCATTAGTGAACACGGCAGTGGATTTTGTCAGTAACTGGCATCGAACCCGCAACCCTCAGATCACTGGCTTGATGCCTTTGCCAACCGGGCCACCAAGGCCCATTTTTCCCTAAATAAATCTACTGAATACTTAGGAAGCATCCCCCTTACCACATACAGAGGCCAACCCCATTAGGAGATAACTACTCTTTCTATCTACTCCTTTTTTGTGCATGTGAAAAATGGAAGATTAGGGATAAAATTAGCTGGATGGTGCCTTTGGGGTTGTCCTAGTCATCTATGCAAGCCTACTCCATATTATGGATCCCTCCCCTTTCTATATGTCCTTTTTGGGGGGGGCAAATGAAAGAAATAATGAAAACGTTAGCAAGAATATTAACATTATATAAAAACATTATGGAAAAAGTTACACAAATATGTTACAGATTTGAACTAATTATTTTATACATATACAGTGGACTGGATGGGAAAAATTTTTGGACTAAACTGAACACTATTTTAATTCTCTTGTAATTCCTAAATTAATGTAACCTTAGCCAAAAAATATAGTTCAGCTAGCTTTATTCAACAAAAACAAATATATGGTTATTGACGATTTAAAAGACAGTAACCCCATGGTTTATAACCTAACTGACTTAACCAATTAAGAAAGTTATATGCAGATATTGATAATTCATAGAACCTTCGTGTAAAAAAGAAAGGGATATATAAATAAAATTTAGCTTATAAACTCAGAGTTAATTCTTTAAATGATTTTTAGATATAGAATCGCAGCCCTTGTAGTCAGAGATAGCAATTTATAACAAGAAAACAGCAGTCATTTGTTATGGGTATACCATGTGACTGCTGCTTTTGCCTCTTTGGCTTTAGTCTTTGGATGAGGAAGATCTCTTGGATGCATCGAAATCTCAAATGTCATCTCCAATACAAATCAATCATGAAGTTAAGTATTTGCCCTATTAAAATATATAATAATTGTTTTCTATTTGTTCCAGCACTTATTATTTTTGAGAACTGAAGAACACATGCATAGCCTCTCCAGAATAATTAAATAAACTAACAAGGATGAAAAATAAAGTCAATATTAATATTTTGATTACATACCTGCAGACGCTAGAATTGTACATATTAGAGCATTTTTTAATGCTCTCATTCTTTCCTCTTCATGAATGATAGTGCGATATGATAATTCATTATACCGTTGAGCAGCTTCAATAAATTTCCGTCGATAATCTAGTACTCTAGCATAACAGACCTAAAATCAGTATACAATGAGTCATTAAAATAAAGCTTTAACAATCCTTATTTCGTTTTAAAATTTTTTAAAATTTGAAAAATTCTTTTTTGTTTCATTTTTAATTCATATCCACTGACTTCCCAAATAATAGTTGGTACATTATCTGTTTAGCAAATTATATGTGTAATGCAAAAAAAAAAAAAAAAAAAAAAGTTACAGATAAAATGCTGAGGTATCACATACATAAGAAACATCCAATACTCGTCCTTCAACAAGAAATTTCAAAAGAAAAGTCTGAGTGAGTTAAAGTTGACTGTATGATTATTTGCATGAAATACCTACACTGTCACAGTAAATTTTACAGTTATTTTAAGTTAAATACAAAAAATAAAAGCTATTCACAGCACCAAAAACCACTAAACAGTGTTGGTGATTTAAGAGAAAGAATAAAAGAAAAATTCTAAATTTTGACAAGTATAAAAAAAATTTTAATTATCATGTAATTAACTAAAATCATTACCCTATTTTGCATACATTATTGAGTTTCAATTATAATTTATTTGCATATAAATTTTGACCCTTAATATTTTTTAACATTATGCTTATATTTTTAAACATATTACATATAAATTTTTAAAAAATAATGTGTTTGTGCAGCCATAAATCACTTGTATTTTCTAAAAATTTTAACTTTTCATAAATACAAAGAACTTAGAATTGCATACAGTCAAGAGTTTTAGCACAATAATCTTTGAAAAAAATCCTTTTAATTTACAAAATTTAAAAATTTGGAAAGATATAGTAAATAAATAAATGTGAAAATCAAAATTATACCATGAATGCTAAGAGCTCGCTCACATGTGCAATTTTTGAAATTATGAAAATGCAAGGCAAAATTTATCAAAAATATGGATGTAATATTTCTAAAACAGAAGAAGCACCTGGTTTCAGATCTGCCATAATTCTGTGTATCTACAGCTGCATATCCACAGTTTTGATAAACTTCAATGTCATATTAAAATTTTATAAAAGGATTTCAATGAAGCAAACAATGAAATCTTACTTTGTAATAAATTTGCAGTTGTTCATCTTTGGATTCAGCTTGTAATAATGAAGCTCTGTTTATAAAAGCTTCAGCCTGAACAGGATCATCATCTTCCAAGTACAATCGAGCAATTTTCAAGTATGTGTCTAATTTGTAATCTACAGAGTATTGCCTAGGAGTAAAAATACATTACATTAAAAAAAGCAAAATTCAAAACAACAAACTAATAAGATAGAACACATCTAGAAAATTCATAAAAATTATAGTGACAGCTTTTTATAATTCAAAATTGTCTGTTCAGTCAACATATACAAGTGAAAGTCTATTCAAGAGTTGGCTATTTGTATTGAGAAATTAAAAAATCTGAGATATTCATAAATTTCTCTCAATAATATTCACTTCAAATGCTCTTCTAGATAAGAGAAAACATTTTTAATAAATTATTTCAGATTATTAAAATGTGTCATATTAATTTGAGTTCACCAAAAATTACTTCCATACCTACCACCAAAAGTTACTATAAGTAAACAAATATACAAAAAGTAAAGTATTACAATATATTTTAGGTTCTAACCTGTTAAGTTTGATTCACAGGAACTACTTATCCAGAGTCTTTCACAATTCAAACCCCTTATGAAAGCCTAAAGAATAGGCAATTTTGGGGTAATTTAGTATATGGAAATTTCAGGTAAAAGCCATCAAAATAGACTTTGATGGTTAATTTATTTATTTTTTTTTTTTACTTTTGACATAAGAGACTACTTTTTAACAAAACCTACTAATGCCCCATTATGACCCTGCCTATCAAGTAGTCAGCTAATTTGTAGGAACTTTTTATAGCTTGAAATTTAGATCAAAGTGAGCAAGATAATATCCTTGAATATAAGCCGTATCTTTCAAGTTAGCCAGATGATGTTAGAATGACTAGGATGCCATTCAGAATCAGCTTTAAACTATATTGGTCATGGTCTGTTTAGTCCTTGAATAGAAAAAGGTTACCATAGCGCTCTCAACACATAAATCCTCTGCCAAATTTGTGGTAAATATTATTTACAACAAACTGGTAAGTACAAATAAACATTGCCCAAATTTTTATAAATTGTTTTGTTTTATCATATTTAAACTTACTTCTGCCCAGTTTCAAGTGGAATTCCCACTAAAACATTGGCAGCTTCTCTCCAACTTTGTTCTTTCTCATATATCTCTGCTAGATGTTGCCTGATACTTGCAACCTGAAAATAATGTTCATATATGAATTTATACTTACAAAATTTTAGTTAAATTTTACTTAATAGATATTGAGTAGGTATAATTTAAGGATAACTAATAGCTAGAGTTAAAAAAAAAAACTTAATGAATAAAATTTGAAAAGTGTAAAATCTGTGTAAACAAAAAAAAATTAGAACTAAAATATATTAATCTACACTGAAGACTCTATTAGATGGCTGTTAGGGAGAACTTATTACCGTTCTCCCTAACTGCTATTAGAAGGATTTGACTAGAAGGGATAGAAAACAAGCATTATTAACATGTGAAGCAATCATAAAAGTAGATTTTTAGCCATGTTTCTGAATATATATATAAGCATGTTCTCTCTATATTTTAACAAAATAAATGCTATCATACAAAAATGTAATGACTAATTTTAAATGAAAAATCTCATGTAATGTAATATAATCTAGAATATTAAGTTTATTCATATCACTTTTTTTTATTCCTAATAAATACTTGTTTAGTTTAATTTTTTAAAAATATATATAAATCAGAATTTATCTACCACTGTATCTGTGTACTGTATTTTGCTCAAAAAAAAAACTTTAACCTGAATCAATACTCTTTACTGTCTTTAGAGAATATAAGCTCTATTTTAATATGCTATATCAAAGATCAATCACAACTTTTTTTAAGCATAAATGTAAATTTTGAAAAAAACAGGTTACTAAAAAAAGAGAGTCTAGTCACACACATAAAAAAAGGTGCAGGAGATTAAACATTTCTTGATATTTGTCATATAACCTCCACAGGGCAAAACTATGTTAATCATTAACAACATTTGAAATTTCTCATAAATATGTAAAGAAATCATCACTAATCATTCCTGATTTTAGATATGATCAATTTAATCAGCCTCTAGCTGCAAAAATGGACAGCAGCAATTCAAACTAACCAACTAACTTCACATACAGAAAAGTTTTAAACGGCAATTTTTGAATAGTAGGAGAAAAATAAAAAGTGGAGAAATCAGAGATTTAATAATTTTCCTTGGGCATCTCATAACTAAAGTACAAAAAACCAAGGTGTGAATTCATCATGAACCTGGTAATATTTTTTAAACTCATTTCATCCTTATAGAGGAAACAGAAAACTGACAAGATCCATAAAATTTACACTTTTCAAAATTTTATTCACCTCTGCTCATTTTTCCAAGTGAAAAATAATTCAAATGATTACATTAAATCACCTTCAAAGAAAAATTTTAAACTAACCTGTTCTTCAAATGAAACAACACGAGGTTGAACTCTGTCAAGAGTATAATGAGATACGACTTTTGAAACATCATCAGGTAACCTTGTAAGATTGTTCCCAACATCTGTTAAAAGTTGTCTTGATATCACCAGACTAACATTCTCATTCACAACTAGGAACAAAATGCAAGTGAAGATTAGTTGTTTAGATATTTATACACTTTCCTGTAAAATCATAAATTTTAGTTCACAAAATAGTAAAAGAAATAGAAGACCTCTGACTTTTATCAGTTATATATACAAGAATGAGTTTGAAAAAAAGATAGAGATCACAATGACATTATAAATTTATAGGTCACAAGTACTACCTTTACTAAATATTTGGGGTCCCATATTTTGAGTCCTTTTTTGATATTTTGAGGGGAGAGGGGGGGGGAATCAGCACAAATTTAATACATTCCTTTTTATATCATTTTAGAAACTCTAAATTCTAAAACTTGTTATATTTAAAAAGTAGGTCCATTTTGATGAAATTCAGCAAAATGAGCACTATAGCACATTAATGCAATATCTAAAAGCATATAACATTTTCTTTAACATATTTCATAGCAAAACGCTAAGATAGGAGATTCTGAAAGGTTAATTTTCAGCCTTAAAACAAGTAATAAAAGCTGGATAGAACCAGCAAAGAATAAAATATCAGGACAAGGATTTCAGAATTTTCATGAAATTGTATAACAAATCTACTAGGTTTAGAATATTAATTCAGAAAATGTTTGCAAATATTATACATCCTATTTGGTCATAGTTTAATCCAAGATTTTAATATGATTTTAGATCAAGAAATGATATTCAATCATTTCAATATGAAATAGGCATGAAAAAGATCATACTCTTCACACATTCATAGACTAATCATCTTGGATAAAAAAAAAGTTTTAAAAAGTTTTGAACAATATTTATACTTATAGAATTTTTTTAAATTACTACAAACTATTCCAGAAAAAAGGTAATCTATTTTCATTTAACTGTGTAATCATTTTTCTTTAAAGAAAGTATTAATGCCTTTTTTTTAAGCAACGTTGACACCTATAAGTGAATTACATGTCTAAAATTGAATTTATAGTTGAAGTAATACAGAAAATTGTTGTTAAGGGAATACAGAAAATTATTTTTTATAATTCACCAAACTAGAGTAATAAATATGTTTGCTACTGTCAGCTTCATCAAATAAAATTATCTAAAATGTTATTAAAGCATGATTTATAGTATTTTAAATAATTAAATAACATGCAAGAACTCACTTGCTTCCACAAAAGTTTTAAGACCTTCAATCAGTTCTTCTGTATCACTTTTAATGATAGCATCCAGAACAACTCGATACCTAATAAAAAGAAAATTTTACAAATACTAAATAGAGAAACATATGATGACCTTATTTGAATAGTGGGCCAACTCTACTTAAAAAACATGGAGTTAGCCTTACTTTCATGTTCATACAAGTCATTTCTATCATATTTTAAAACTGGTACACCTCCAGCTTATTTCTGCTGTCAACAGAAGGCATTACAAATCAGACTTCAGCAGTCATTTCTCAGTACACATTAGACTTTAAGGCTCTGTATCTCAAAATGAACAAAAATTGAGTTAGGCAACTATTCAAATAAGGCCTTCATATAAGGGTGAAAAAAATTATAATAAATCAAAAAAAAACTATTACACTAAGAAGTATAAGTTACAAGGGAATAAAAGAATCTCATAATTATACTTCTAAAGAAAGAAATTACTTAAAAGTCTTAAAGAGGTTGAGGTACATTTTTATCTTTTAATTTTGTTGAAATATCACGATAACTTACAAAAAGGCAAGGGTTATTTTGTTTTTTATTCTAATAAAGTTTTACTATAATTTCTTTGTATAAAAGCTGTTATTATTATTATTTTTTAATACATGATGTTTATACCAGCGATCATTCTAATTCATTAAATGGCAGAAGCAGAAGCATGAAAATTAACCAGTTTTAAGTACCTGTACTCCATAAACTTAATAAGAAAAAAAAAACATGGAAAATAAAATATAAATTCTATTGACAAATAATGTACTTTGATAACCAGGTCAATAATTTTAATAAATATAACAGTCAACTGATTTTCAATTTCGGTCAATGGACAAAAATAAATTGACTGTTATTAAAACTAAACAAATAAATTTACATAAATATAACAACTTGAAAATTCCGTTGCTCTAAAGAAATACCCTAAATAAATACAATCAAAACTAAAACATCATATCTGAAATTAATTATTTATTCTTGTTGTTGTTTCTAATGTTTCCTGACAGGAAAATTATTTACTCTTGATTATATAATAGAAGACTAATTATTTCTTAATCTGATTTATTTATTGCTTATCAATATAATTACTTTATAATTAATAGGAAATATAATTCCAAAACTACTAAAACAAGACAGGGATATAAAAAGTTCTAAAATATTCACCGTAACTGAAAATTAAACTTTATTTGAAAATTTAAAAAGAAAATTCCCCTTTCTTTTTTAGGAGTGAAGCAGGAGAGTCTACAGAGTTAAGTCATGGCAGGCAAAAATCCTTCAATTATTTATAGTGAATTTATTTTTAAGGTTTTTTAAGTCTCTAACATTAACATTATTATAGAGCATATAACTTTAAAATAAAAGTCAAATCATAATTTTTATTCTCCATTCTCAGATAAGAAAGTGAATTGGATTGCCTTATTTTATGGATATTGTGGTCAGTAACTGACTGTGTGTGTTTAAGCTATTCAGCAGGCCTTAATTACTACTACAGCAGTTTCTGCTATGTTATGCAATAATTCTGGGTTATGATTCCCCTCCCCTCTTACAATATAGCATCCTGCCTTGTTCCTTTTAATATTCAGAAAGTGTTTGTTTTAAAATGAATTCATGCTTTGAAGTTTCATTCTCTATCTGAAACTTTTTTTAACTCTTATTAACTGTAAAAATTTTTAGATTTTTAAGTCAATTTTTCATTTAAAAGACGCTCATATTTCTTTTCTCAGCAAAGAGTTTATCTTTACATAGGAATGATTTATTTTCAAAGTACCATGACACAGAAAATATTATATCTTAATGTGCTTTAATTCTGCTTAGCTTGCATATAATTTGTTTTTTCTTCCAACAAGCTAACCCCATAAAATGCTTCTAATATCTTCTAATTTCAATAGAAATACATCTTTGTCAAAGCTTACCTAACTTTTTTTTTTAATTCTCTTAAGTTTGTAACAAATAATCTTCAAATAATCCCTTCTAAAAAGCAAGTTAAAAATTAATTTTTTGAAACATTTTTAGACTTGAAAGCTTTAAACACCCTTTTTAAGTCTTCTCAAAATGCGAATGCTGAAAACGTTAAATTTCATTCTATTTATAAGACCATTTTTATAGGCTCAAATTTTCTGAGCACTTTTGAACCCTTTGTAAAAAAAATACAATAAAAGTCTGAACAGAAATTAGTTAGTCATCCTCTGATGACTAATTTCTTAAAGAAAATGTTGGTTAAACATGAAAAACTTCTGTATTTTATAGTTTATAATAGCAAAGTTTAGTAAAACATATGTTTCAGGACCAATTTTTAACTAAAACTTCAGTAAAAAGTATAAAATAGTCATTTTTCAGTTGGGAAAAGTGACCACTAATTAAACAAAAAAGGACGAAATTCTTAAAAATATTTAAAACATCAACATAATAGATTAAATTTGTTTCTGAAAATGACATTTTATTTAGGTAAAAAGGTTTGTCTATTTTAACATGGAAACTTTTCACTCTCAGTGCTAGCCTTAGCAAATTATTTTCACATTGACAGAAAGAGATCATTTCTGAAATGAATGTAAGACTTTTTTCTTATATTTCTCTATACAAAACATACTACAGTATAATGTGTAGATATCTAAAAACCCTCCTTATTTAATGAACAAAATTAGTCATTTCACCAAAAAAAATTTTTGTCTTTTAATCCTTGAAAATTTTAATTATTCGTTTAATAAGAAATTGTCATAACGTGTGATTTTATAATACAATGCCATTAATAATTTCAAAATATGATAAAAAAATTGTTAATTTTATGTTATATTTTCCCTCAATCTAAGCATTTGGTACTTTCGCATTAAACGGAGGCCACTCATTATTTATATTTCAATTCTAAATGCAAACACAGCGCATTCAAAACGTAAACACAGCGTGATTCTCACTAAAAAATGAATCACTGACAAGATCTATTTTATCATCATGTTTTGTTTTGCTATTATTGAAGAGTGTATAATGTTTTTCAGGGTGATGTTTGAAATTCAGCCTACCAGTGTGACGTTTATACACATTTATACCAGTGTGACATAATATTATATTTGCTTAGTTCCTGCACCTGCGATTGTTTGCGTGCTTGATACTAGCACGTCACCATTTGGAATCATATCTGGCGGAATACATATGGCGATCGGCAGCCGGCAACAATGCTTTCGCCACGCTCCTGACCGACATCACCCAGTTCTGGAAGTCTGTGGCGACTGGAAATTAATTGTAAGTTTTTATAACTTTCTGTACTTGAGTAACTTCTTGTACTTTCTGTAATAAAGTTTGTTGTTTGTATTCGTAATGGAATTTTACATTTTCCCCCAATTTTCCAATACTTAAATGGGTGGCCTCCGTTTAATACAAAAGTACCAAGCATTTTTCCAGCCACCCAATGGCAAAGTGGTTACAGTATCAGCCTGCTATATCAAGGATGCAGGTTCAAATCCCACAAAAGGCATTGATGTAATACTTGGGTAAAACTGTGCCTGCAACAAAGAAGTCTCATCTCAAAAGAGAAGGAACAATCTACTGTCCATCTCTGGTGTGCATCATTTGTGAATAAAAATATTATTCTATTGGAATAAGCATCTATGAACTTATCTTCATATGCACAATGGACTGGGGTCTCCACGGGTATCA
The DNA here is from genome assembly GCA_907164885.2 of Dolomedes plantarius. Classification (NCBI taxonomy): domain Eukaryota; kingdom Metazoa; phylum Arthropoda; class Arachnida; order Araneae; family Dolomedidae; genus Dolomedes; species Dolomedes plantarius. The sequence goes on from OU015498.1 coordinate 35,766,779, forward strand.
GAAACAATAACTACTACAACAAAGATTTTTTCAAGAAATTAATGTATAGCAGCATGTTAACAAGTGTCGATGCGAAAATATATTCTTAAGGGTTATTCAAAAATCAGAGTTAATATCGATGAAAATTTTTTTAAAAAAAAAAGCCTTTTAAGAATAAATATTCTCACAAACCGTTTATATTAGCGAAATCTCTCCAAAATAACACCTAACCGGTATATACACTGCACTGCTTCTAGATCTGCATCACAAAGGTTTCAAATTATTTTAATCAATAAACAATAAATCTATTATTAGCATTAATTAAAAAAACAACCAAAAATTTAAAACTACAATAAAATTTAACCTAATGTTTAAATGTCGGAGAAAGGTGAGTATCTGGATACATATTGTACAAGTCAAGGATCAAATACTGTACAAGTTAAAAAGACACCTTAGAAATGTTTATAACGCTTGTTCATAACATGTAAGACGCTTTAATAAAATGAAATGTACCACAATGTTCACGAAAAATACTTAGAACAATAAATCAAACGTACAAAGACATTAATAAATATCATAAAGTAAGAGAAATTAATAGGTACAACCGGCCCGATTTAAAATGACAATTGTCACAAGAAAATTAAATAAAAACTGACCGATCTGCCTGATCTTTTGGAGTACCACCAACATTGGCTAAAGCAGCTAGCTGTTGCTTCACGGCAGTAGTCATTCTTTTTTTTAATGTACACAAAATTTAATGCAGTGATAATTTTTCAGCTCATTCCTCGGGAAAAATTGTCTTCAGAACAACAGTAAATATCCCTAGCGCTAATCTTACAGTGTTGCCAAAAGCGTATAACAAATCTAGGCCAGTGTAATGAATGGCTTACATGTGACCAGGGACCATGAAGCTACAGAAGGAGCGTAAGCTTCAATGGGGAATTTTTCGAAAAATGGACCGATTATTGTCGCTCACCGGTAGATGGCGCGACATGTAAGTAAAGTGACGATTATACTGGCCCTCCTATGCCAGTAATTGGTTGCACTGAGCAACATAACTTTAATTTAATTCAAAAGGTTATTAACTTTTTTCTGATTACGCGCATGCATTTTATATGCAAACAAGAGAATAAAAATGCCAACTCTGCGCTAATGTTAAAAGATTGAGAAAATAATCGAAATTATAATTCTGTATTATTAAATTTAAGCTTTCATTTTATATTACTTTTGAATTGAATTATTCTTTTGTCTGAAGTTATTCCCTTGTCAATATCAATGAATAATGTTATCAATATCTGCAAAACCTGTCATGTATAATTTTTTGATCAAATTTATCTATAGTAAATTGTATATCACACATTTAATTTTTATTTTATAATAATGTATTAATAGTGTATGTTGTTAATTTCAGTTCTTTATAATTATGAAATACTTTTCTTCTATTCAATATATTTTGTGGTTATGGCAAACTGAGCTACACGTCTGAACTAAAGCCATCATTTTTTTTTTAAATTGTGCACAGAAATAAAATATTTCCAGTTAACTTTTCTTAATATTGAATTTTATCTCTATTAAGTTAGTTGATAAGTAAATAAGTTTTCATTGTATGATAAAGAATGTTGTTACTATAAATGCTTATGCAAAATCTGTTGATTATAATTTTAAAAAAAAAAATTAATATTTTCCTATCTTTTGACTGTGAGTACAATGAAACCCATACTTTGTGAAAATGCGAAAATATAGCTGATTTGTCCTTATCAATGTTATTTGGGGTTTTTTCTTTTTAATTTGCTGAAAATATTTGTAATCGATAATTTACCAACTTGAAGGTAATTCCTGACAATGCTGGAACCATAATATTGAATTTAATCACTATTAAGTTAGTTAAGTAAATAAGTTTTCATTGTATGACAAGCAATGTTGTTACTATAAATGCTTATGCAAAATCTGCGTACAAAATCTTCTTATGCAATAAAATGCGTACTTTGTGAAAATTCAAAAATATAGCTGATTTGTCCTTGTCAAAGTTATTGGTTTTTTTCTTTTTAATTCGCTGAAAAAATTTGTATTCAGTAATTTACCAACTTGACGATTATACCTCCAGTTTTAAAAAGTGTAATCTGAGATGCTTTGACTGATTTTTTTTCCAAAGGAAGATATTTTAAAGTATTGTCTGATTAAATACTGAATTGACTTCCTATTTTATTAGTCCTGATAAGAATTTATTTGTGATTGATGGAAAATGTTGCTTTTCTACTATGTGTGTATGTGTTTGTTTCGGTTAATCAGTATTATTTCTCACATTTTTTTTCCATAAGAGATTATTAACAATGATAAAAAAATTTCTTCACAATTCTTTTCTGTAATTTCATTTCCTTAATTATTAAATTATTACAAAATTCTGAACTCATTTATTCTGAAACCAATACACAATTATTCTGAAAAAGTATATTAACTGATTTCCTTTAAGAATTTTAATAAATTGTAGCAAAAAAAGCACTTGAAATAAATATTTTGAATGAAAATAAGCAATTGTTAAATTGAATAAATAAATTTATATTAAATACGCACTAAAATAAAACAACTTGTTTTCGCTAGGAAAAATACGAAAAATCCATTTTAAAGCGTAGGGTTGTTCGTGTCTAAGGGCCTGTTCACATAGGAGTCCGTTGCGTAGCGTTAAGGGAAAGATGACGTTGAGATGAAAATAAACCAATCATAGGCGTTAAAAATTTCATTTCTAATCGTTTGGAGGCCTATGATTGGTTTATTTTCGTCTTAACGTCATCTTTTTCTTAACGCAACGCAACGAACTCCTATGTGAACAGGCCCTATGCCGCCCGCTATTACATGCGCGCGCCATCTAGTGGCGGCGACAAAATGTGAGACACATTTTTAACGCTGAGCTGCTCCTCCTTCTGTAGCTTCATGCCAGGGACTATGCATATTACATTTACCTAGCGTCCCACATAGCCCCTTCCTCATAGGCTCGATTCTGTAAATAAATCACAAGAATGAGCATCGGGAAAATTCTATTGTAAAGTTGTCGTACGTAATTTAGATACCCTATCTATATAAGCCAGGTCGTAAGACAGATCAAAATTATGTAAGAGACGTAGATGACGTTGTATGTTACGAAACAAAGTTGCTATCTTCGGAAAGTGTCCGTGTGCTGTTTGAACGTGTTTCATCAAGGTATGTACAGTCGTGACATGGATTCGTCCAAACAGGCCCAGCGGGTAATCATTAAATTTTTGATGGCAGAAGGTGTTAGTGAGGCCGAAACTTGTCATATGAGGGATGCTTATAGACATGAGTGTCTGTCACAGTGCCCAGTGTTCAGATGGATTAGGAAATTTCGTAATGGACGTGTGAGCACGGGACGAACCGAGACTTGCTCAGGTACACTTGGCTATCAAAATGAAATCGACTGCCATGGACAAGATTTGATGTGGTAGACAAGATTTTATGGAAAGTCCTCGACCATTCCTCCCCCCTCCCCTCCCATAGACCCGATCTGTCGCCTTGCATCTATCACATCTTCGGCTCACTGAAAAAGGATTTCAAGGCCCACGTGTTTACTGACGATGCAGAGGTTCCGGGACGTCGTAAATCCATTTGAACCTAGCGTTGCATTAATGCAACACCTATAGTGATACTTTTATTTTTTTTTTATTTTAACCACCTTGAAACCTTTAATCTTTATGTTTCTACATTTTTTATTTTCTCCACGAATTAAATTAAGTGTCTGTAGCACCTGTTTTTCTGTAGCACCTGAGTTTCTCTTTCTGAAATGCCAACATTCTGAATTCGAACTTTTGTTTTCATCCATGGATCATGGCGCACCATAAACGGTAAGTTCCATTTTTTCGAAAATAAATAAATAATTATATATATATATATATATATATATATATATATATATATATACGAGGGTTATTTTTTTTTCAACGTCCGATAGGTCGCTAAATGAAAATCACAGTTAGAATCAAGAAAATTTTATATGGAACAATGTGATACAACATTAAGCTACTTTTCAACGTAATCGCCGTTCCGATTCATACATTTGTCGTAGCGTGGTACCAATTTTCCAATACCTTCATCATAGAAAGCAGCCGCCTGTGTTTTCAGCCAATTCTGTACGCTGGTCTGCAGCTCGTTGTCTGTGGCGAATTTTTGTCCTCCTAGCCAGCTTTTCATGTGGGCAAAGAGATGAAAATCTGAGCGAGACAAGTCAGGACTGTGGGTGATCAAAAACTTCCCATCCAAAGCGTTCCAGGAAGATCTTTGTTGCAACTGCAGTGTGCGGCCTCGCATTGTCATGAAGAAGGACAATGCCTGACGACAACATTCCTCTTCTCTTGTTCTAAATTGCCCTTCGAAGACGTTGAAGAGTCATGCTGTACGGAGCTGCATTGATGGTTGTGCCACGTGGCATGAATTCCACCAAGAGAACACATTTACGGTCCCAAAACCATATAGTGTAGCCATACACTTTTTGGTGGAGAACGTGCGCTTGAACTTCACTGGTTTACAACTCGGGGAGTGTGAATGCATCCACTGTTTGGATTGCTCTTTCGTTTCTTCAGTTTCGTAATGGACCCATGTCTCATCTCCTGTGACAATTTTGTCCAAAAACTCATCTCCGTCGTGATGGTAGCGCTGGAGGAAGGTTAATGTAGCGCCCATTCGCTGAGTTTTGTGATGGTCAGGCAGCATCTTGGGAACCCACCTCGCGCAGAGTTTACGGTACTCGAGTCTTTCACTCACAATGGTATAGAGAGCTGACCGTGAAATTTCCGGAAACAAATCACTCAACCCAGAAATTGTGAACCGACGATTTCCGCGAATCGCCTGATCCACGCGCTGAACAAGATCCTCGGTTGACACTGGCTTCCTTCCCTGGCCGCCTGCATCATGAACATCTGTGGGTCCAGCATCAAAGTTACTGCACCATTTCCGCACTTTGCTGTCAGACACGAACGTTTCTCCGTACACTTTACTCATTCGTCTATGAATTTCAGCTGCATTGCTTCCTTCAGCATGCAGAAATCGAATGACTGAACGCAACTTACATTTGGCGGGAGACTCTATTTTTCGAAGCATGTTTATGTGCTCCCTACGTACTCAGAAATGACAACCGCGAATCGGCGCGTTCCCCTGGCCAACTATAGACACCGCGCAAGACGTCTGCGCACAGACCTAGCGGATTTTCCCCGAAGCTTTCCTTTAGCGACCCATCGGACCTTGAAAAAAAAATAGCCCTCGTAAATATATATATATATATATATATATATATATATATATATATATATTTAAATGATGTAATTAAGGTACTTAAGTAGAGCATAATGTATTTTTAAAATTATCTTTATGATTTTATTATTAAAACTGTTCAAATTTGTAGCGTTACTTTAATGCAACGCTAGGCTTAAAGATGTTCTTTTTCTGCAATAAGATATGGATGCCAAATTTGTTCTCATATGCTGTCAGAAAGGGCTAAATTTTTATATCAGTGGAAATTTCAAATAAAAACTTTAAGAGTAAATATTTTATTTATAAGTAGAACCCTATAAAATCTGCGGTTATTGTATCAGTATTTTTTAAATGAAATATTTTCAAACAGAAATACTGAGATTTGATAAGATGAATTTTTGCAATTATATTTAATAATTATTAACTATTAAATATGTAATTAATAATACATAATAATATATATAATAGATATATATATGTTATTAATATTAATTATTATATATTTATTAATTATTATTATATGTACAGTCGGACCTCTATTTAACGAACCTCTATTTTGCGAACTATTCCTTGGAACCAAGAACATTTTGCGAATTTCTTCGTAAAATAACCTCCAAATAGCGAAGTGCATTCTCTATTTAACGAACTTTTTCTTGTGATTCAATAATTTTTTCCTCCATATTTCTCGAAATATTTCTGAATATTTCAAACTTCTTCTTTCTTTTAACACATTTAGCACATTAACTCTCTTTTATAACACATTCCGACGCGAATTACAGTTTGAAGAAAATACGCCTGAAGGGCTTTTTAGTGCATTGCAAAGATGCGAGACGTATTATGAGAGAAAACATTTTTTCAAACAAAAACCTTAGACAAAATTAAGAGACTTTATCAGTAATTAGATTTAAGGACGCATGAGGCAATGTATGCTTAAAATTACTTGTTATAATAAATGCGATAATGTCATTAAAATTCATTAATTTTAATATAATTTTTTTAAATCGAAAATACAGTGTATTCCCGGACAATGTTTTGTTTTATTCTTGTTTTCCTTGCAGATTTCCTTTTGATGGGTAAGATATATAAAACAAATAGGTATTAATTTACAAAATAAAGGTGTGATTAATTACTTTTATTAATAATATTTAGTGTTTATGAATTTAAAATCTGTTTTGTGTAGTTTAAAGTATTTTAAAAAGTGAATCTCTATTTAACGAATTTTCCATATAACGAACTTTTTTTCGGGATTTAGCGACTTCGTTAAATAGAGGTCCGACTGTAATTATATTTTTGTTATTTTTTTTAGTGGCCTAACATTGAGTGAAGTACTGGATTTGCTTTTCCAAGATGATGAGAGTGAAGACGTCGATTATATATACAGTAACCACCGCTTATAGTGATCAGTGGTTATAAGAATCAACCGTTTATAAGAATCAATATTGCGAAAACAAAAACAAATGTATTATTTCCATGTTAAAATTTTCGCTTTAAAAAATCAATCCACCGGTTTTAAGAATCAGTTTACACTCTTCGCTTTCCTTTCATTTTTCCAAAAAAGACACTTAAACCCTCAAAAGGCACTAAATTCTTTCTTTTTTTTTTAAAGACAGATATATAAGATGGGATTGAATATAGTCGTAAAATTCATCCCTTTCTTTGCTAGACATAACATAATAGTTTCCCCTTTAACGCTTTAGCACAACACTGTCCTATTACCCGTCCGGGTAATAGGACATCTTTACCCGTCGCATCTTTACCCGTCCGGGTCCGATTTCACTTTTCTCCACTGACAAACAAAAATAGGGACTCTTTTTTTTCCCCACCTCCCACATCCTGGTTGCGGCTTCCTGGACCCTGAAATACATAAATCTTCGACGAAGTGTCCACTATCACTTAGGCAAACGTGACATTAGTAGATTCAGTACGTTATCAAACCGTGAAACGTAAGCTAGAAGGAGAATCTTCGTCTGAGACTATTATTATGGAAGCAGGTATAAACAGCCTCCTGAAAACTTCATTACGTCAAACTGCCATAGAAAACTTTTTCTTGCTCCCTTCCTGTAGTTGAAATGTTAAAACTGTTAAGCAGGTATGTTGTAACAAATATTGGATTTTTTCTTCTCTTACTATATCCATGTGTATCTACTTATAGGTCTAAAAATTAAGTTGTAGTTTTAAAATTATAAAAAATAATTTTAATAAAAGATAATTAATGTAAATTAAAGGTTATTTCATGGTAAATTATCTAATATATGTATATATAGGTGTGTGTGTGCCTGTCCAAAAACCTAAATTTCGGCTATAAGAATCAACCGCTTATAAGAATCAAAAACAGTAATAACAAACGTGATTTTTATAAGCGGAAATCACTGTACATTGCGCCACCAAAAGAAAATAACTTGTCTGATGAGGACTCTGCTGATGAGAACTAAGGCGGAAGAGTTAATAATTCAAGTAGAAATCGATTACTGTGTGAAGTAGAAACTGTATATAGAAAAGAAAAAAATGAAAACGAGAATGAAAAGTTGAGTAAAGATTATAACGATTCTGTTTCAGCATTTGAGAAAACAAGTTTAATAAAAAATCGGGTAAAAAAGGAAGTGGTCAATTTCAGATATATCACCTAAAAATACCATTTTTCCACAAGGAAGACCCCCTTCTTCAAATGAAAGTGCCACAGATTGCAGAATTCTAAATTCAATAAGATTTGACTATCTTAATCATCTGATAAAAAAAATCCTCTGGGAATAAAAGACGACGTTGTGCAGAACAATGTTGCAAATCAATTGTACAGACAAAGTGTGTAAAATGTAATGGTGAACTTTTGTGTAAATTATTTTTATTCATTCCATACAGAAAAATAAGTAAGAATTAACATTGCATTAAAGTTGTGTATAAATTACAAAATCTATTGATAAAAGTTTATTTTCTGTTGAAAAAGGTATAAAAGTGGTAATTGTCAGGATTTTGTAAAATTTAATCATGTTAGAGCCTAGCGTTGCATTTATGCAACACCCTGTATTTTGAAAAATATTTATAAATACATCTTAAAACCTATAGAAATGTGTAATATCACCTTACTGAAACATGTTTTAATGATTAAAATTCAAAATATTTGAAAAATAATTCGGGCTTTTATGGGTTAAAGTTCCATATGTTCCGCAAAGTCTCCATATGTTCCGCAGACGATATGTTCTTCACCCAAGGTATCCAAAATCTAGTAAGCGCTGGAACATTTACTTGAACAGACCAGGCGACTATGTGTAGAGGATATGTAACTCATGTATCACCCTTACTTCATGTATGCTCACATAAACCAACCAATAAACCATCACAGAAAAAAAAAACGAAAAGTCCCCCTTTCATTTGGGCCAGCATATGTTTTATTGCTACGGTATAAGTGATAGTGTTAGAGCTCGAAAATATCAACTTCCCAAGGCAGCACACTGCATATTTCAGAAAACTTGAACTGAATGTGGACTGGTAAGCCAATCACGAGGCTCAAAGAGCTGCAACAGTTTACAAGTTCATATACAAACAAATAAAAGCTCTGAAAACAGTGCAATTAAAAAAAAATGAAAGAAAGAAGAAGATGAAAGAGAAGAAAAGAAAAGAACTTAACGATATACTGTTTTCATGCAGCTGAAAAGAAAGATGTATAAAATGAATCTTTTAATTCCCTAAATTATATTTATTTAAAGAACATTTCCATTGACTCATTTTGTACGAATTTTAATAATTAGCGTTACAAAACCTCTCTTATTAAAAGTGTCACTCAGTCGCTGCATTGTTCAATAAAGTTATACAGAGGCTGTTCACACATTTTTTAGACGATGTATATTGTATTCACAAAACTAAATTACATAAAATTCTTGTGTTTTAAATGTTCTATTTGACATCCCTTATTCTGAACTATCTTTCGACACCGCAATTTCCAGGATAATAATGTCTTTTGAAGTGTCAGAAGAGGTATTCTATCCCATTCCTCCTGAACAGCTTTCCAGAGTCCTGTAAGGGTTTTGGGACGACGTTTGGATAATGCAGATTTTAAAAGTCCGAAAGCACAAAAATCCATAGGTGATACATCGGGAGATTTAGTAGGGATATCAGTGAAGGGTATGGCCTTGATACCAGTTTTTTGTTCCATTTCTTTTAGGAAATTTACAGTGGATTTTGATGTGTGACTGCTAGCTTTGTCCTGATAGAGTCTCACAGATTGATGGCACTGTGGGTAAAGCGATGGTATTTCATTCAGAAAAATTGGCGATAAAATATGTTCCTGATAGTATTTGGAGTTAATCTTGATATTTTTTTCCACTCTCTTTATTTTTAACTTGCCATTATAAGAAAAACCAGCAACAATCATGAATCCCTTAGAAAATCTTTCTTTCGATTCTTTGAACCATGTACTTAAATTTTTTTCTCTCCTTTTATGATAATAAATGGCTCTTTTTTTGTTGCAATCATTTAAATACACCCATGATTCATCTATTGTGACAATTGTTTTCCATTTTTCTTTGGATAAGTGTTTCTCATATAGAATTCTGCAGCGTGTCCTGCGTTCAGCTATATGATTTCGAAGAAGACGATGCACATTGCGTTTTTTCGCTTTCTTAAGATTTAAATCAACGTTTATCATTTTGTTTACAGTGGACACCGAGCATTTTAATGATTTTGCAACTGTCCTTTGACTAGGGGGATTTTCTTTTAACATTAAACAACGTACCTTTGCAATAGTCGAAGATGTCCGTTTTTTCCTTGGATACTTGTTTGGAATTTTTGTCCCACTTGAGGCTCCAATTTGACGTTTATTTTCCTTTATTGTTGACGATATTACCTATCGACCCTTTAGATATCACAAAACCATGACTCTCACATCGTTTTTGGATAACGGAGTATGCATATTTCTCTTCGGAAAGAACATAAATGTAGCCTTCGAACCACTGCTTTGTTAAAAACGCCATTTTGAATAAAAACAAAACTTTCAAGCCTCAGACGATAATTTTCACTTTTAATAACATAGTACAATTGCAATTATTTCTTTTGCAGCAAACGATTTTTTATTACCGCTTACCAAAATCGTCTAAAAAATGTGCGAACAGCCTCTGTAGTTTAGTTAACCGAATATCATCTATATTAATAAAGAGACAAGGGGATGTCGAGATCATCACGTGACCGTAACGCATCCGGGCGGACCAATCCTCGAAAAAAAATGGCCGACAAATATACAGGAATCGGTGTAATTTTTTTTCTCATGAAAGTACATAAATGTTACATATTTGGAAAGAGCTTCGAAAACTGATAATTTTTTCTGCGTACACTTATTCTGTTAATTCAATAGTTTTAGAGACATTTTCATTCTAAAATTACTCACTGCTGAGAAACCAAATCATCTGGTGCAGTGGTGCTGCCATTTGTCGGCAGCGACGGGAATGAAAATTGAAAGGAATTTATTCACTTGAATTTAATACATTTGTAGGCTTTTTTTTCTTTTGTGGGGCCCGAAGTACATAAATATGTTACACGGATGGCTTGAGCGTAGCTAGGCGAAGCCCGGCTAGTCGTAAATGCTTCGAGAAGCCAATCCGTAAAGTCTCACACTAAAATCATGCAGAAACTAAAACTGAATCCTTCATAGAGTGTTCATAGTGTCTGTCATCTTGGTGTCAAACTATTTTTCTCTTTAATGAATAAATAAAAAATATTTCAGTTAGGTTAGCTAAATATTAAAATTATATAGTAAGTAATATAACATTTTTATTAGAAACTCATTTCTTGTAATATCCTTTAAAAAAATAAAAAAAGACCATTGATCAAAACGTATGGATGAACTAACTATGCGTAAAACACATTAATGCTAAAACTCTCAGTAGTTTGTTATCTGCCTTTTCTTAAAGCAAAGGAGCATTTGTTTTCATTGCGAGTACAGCATAACCATATAAACAAACAAAGTTTTGTACATATGGTTAATTTTTTTTATTTATTTAAGAAAACGATATTTTTTATCCATTTAATTTTTTATAGATCGATAACTGCAATCTTACTCCCGATTAATTCTAACTCAGTACAGCTTAACACTAAACTTTCTTTTTTGCGGATTTCCAATCCTTAACTACACGCTGAATGCGTCTGAGACTAACCGTAAAGCACTACTAGTCTTATTATATCTCGAACTGTTTTGCCAGAGTTTGATGCAGTTTTAATAAATTGATGTGTGTCAATTATAGTGTTTATTAAGAACTCGCCTGACCTATCAGAGCCAGTGTCTAAACCACGCTTCTCAGAATTTATTTCTTTCAAATTCGTATCAGAATATCCCTGCATTCATTTCTATTGAATTCATTCCAAATATATTTAACAACCAACATATTTTCAAAAAACTAAAATTTTCTATTTTTAACTGAATAAAATAGTTTCTTTTGTCTTCCATTGATTTGCTCTGAATGTAAAATGTTCGTTTTTCCGTGTTATTGGAGCCAATTTCATGACGTCATTCATATTATCCTCGGCTAAAAATGATTTTGCTGTATTATAGTATAATAACGGCATCTCTGAAACTAGGTTGCCAGAGCTTCCGTCTCTCGACTGTTCTCAGACACCTGACATTTCTTGATTATGGTTTACAAACGATGGCGTCATGAATTGAAAGGCGCGTTAAATAAATACAGTGAAACAGCTAGAGGTAGCACGCTAATGATAGCACGCCGGCTCTCGGTGCTGAGGATTCTCGGATCGAATCCTGACAAGCGCCATTCAATACCTTCGTGTCTAGGCCGGATAGGGACACGTTAAATCCGTAGACCCGAAAGTCCCTCTATGAGGTCAGAGAGACTGGGAGAGGGTACGATCCCCCAAAATGTCACTCCTGGGGTGGGTGCTTGGTCAAAATTGAGGTGGCAACTAGCGAAGACGGACTCCGACCCTTGTGTTGCTATATAAACCGGAGCAGCACACTTCAGCCCGAAGCCTATATAGACCTGGTCGGGAGCATTGTTAACAACAGCACAGGGAAACTTCTCTATAGCGGCCAGTAATGGTTCCGAAAAAAAGTGGCCGTTTTGAGGGGTGGCCGTCAAAAAGAGGTTTCTTTTGTAACATTGACTCTATGGTGTTTTGAGTCGTTGTTAACAAAATATGGCCGTTTAGAGGGGTGACCGGCTAGAGAGGTTTCACTGTATTTCAACTGAACCACCATGGCATGTTAACGCGAACACAGCCTGCTAAATTTTTACAAGGCATTCAGTTCCTCTGATAATACCTGACAAAAAAAAATAAAATTAATTCCTAACCGAGAAAAATACGTGAAATTTTATGTTGAGCGTATAATAATGTATACCGTAAAATCTTGAGTATAATACGCACTTTTAACGTAGGATTACGTTCCTCAATAACGGTCCTTCGAAGAGAAAAAAAATTGTCCTGCTTCGCGAGTTATAATTTTGTCAGCGCACCAAACCCAGTAGCAGTAAACAGTTAAACAGAAAAATACCAAAATGCGTTAAAAAAAAAAAAGAAGAAAAAAAAAGGTAAGCAAACGATAAGTAATCCTACGTTAATAACACGCGGTAGTTTCGTTAGAGGAGACTACCTGAAATATTTTCTTATTTTTTCACATTTTAGTCCGCAAAAATGAGGGTGCGTATTATATTCGTGTACAAAAAAACGTAGTTTTAAACTTTGAATAAACGACAAACAATAGATGAGCTATAATCTAGTGAAAGTGATTAAGACTGATAATTTCACAGTATTGTTTGTTTTGAATTAAAAATTTAAGTTTTTTTTCTACTGATTTTGACGTTTTCGTTTATTTTTATTAAGAATTTTATTCATTTTAATAAATATTTGTGCAATTTTTAAATAAAATATTCAAAAGTTATGGGTGCGTATTATAGTCGAATTTTAAATTTTTCCGAAAATTTCGCGCAAAATCAAGCATGCGTATTATACACGTGTGCGTATTATAGTCAAGATTTTACGTAACTCAAGATATTTATCGTTATTTTTAATAGGAGCATTCTGAAGGTCCAGAAGTTTACATTCATACGACTCTTTTTTCATACGTATTTGAAGTTACACGGTCCAAGGAAAAAAAAAGTCATTTTTTTTCCCCTTGCTCACTTTATTTAGTCTAACACGATTTCAAAATCCTTGTCTTATAAGTACATATGTATGTACATATAAAAAATCTACTACCGAACTTAAAAAACTAGCAGCGCTACTATTTTAGTGAACAAAAGAAAATATGTGTTTTGACAGGAATGTAGACTGACAAATTTTTCTTTACTGTAAGTGGAGGCTGTAACGTAGTCAATAATAAGACAAGCGTTTCGCTTCAATTACTTTACTACGATACGTTAAACATACTACTACTACAACAGTTAAGCAAGTATGTACAGCGAGTTAGAATTTTCAGTTAGATATGTCAGGACGGCTTCGGGTTCACCGACAACGCGGCCTATAAGGCCGGTGACCAGAGAGAGCTGCGTCTCTCTCTGGCACTCAAAAACAGATCTCTTCTTGTAGACTATTGGGGGTCTTCTTTTATACGGTCGTCGAATTCAAAAGCTTTCTCCGGCGTTTGAAGTACTCGTAAGTGTTCAAAGTTTATGGGATTACACATGTCACTATAGTGTCAAAATTCTGGAGAGCCCTCGAACCACTCTGGGATTTATGCTTTCTATAACGTCAGAACCGCACATTACACGAACTTTATGGCCTCTTATCCTAGAGTTTATGAGACCGCTCAGTTCAACATTTCGCCGATAGATGATATGTTCATGTTGAGGGGTAGGAACGGGCATCACCTACTTATATAATTACAGATTTCGTGTAGTAATGGAGACAATGTCACAAGGCAAATGTAAAGTTTCTTCTATTATGTTGCCGTTTTTAATATCAATTATTTAGAATTGTTTTCAGTTAAACGAAATTAAGTTGAAAAATATTAATTTTAATAAATAATATAATTACTAAATATTATTTTTTATTTCTATTTTTAATTCGAAGTTTTCTATGCTGAATTTTGGATTAACCTAGTATTTTTTATTTGAAGTTTCCAGATTTTTTTTTTTTTTTTTACGTAGGATTACGTCCCTCCATATCGGTCCTCCAGAAAGCAAAATTTCAGACGCTAAAACCGTCATCGTCGAGAGTTATAATCTTGGCAGCGCGCCAAACTCAGTCTGTATCGCTTGGGCAAGCAGTAAACAGCTAAACAGAAAAGTACCACAATGCGTCATAATTTTGACATATATATATGGGAAATTCAATCTCATCTCCATCTCCAAACGTTACGCGGCGCTACTGTCTCTGTGACGTCAGTGCGTACGCCAGCATGATGTATTCCCGCCTTATCAGACGATCGCTGTACTCCGAGATGGGAAGACGTCCCTCTCGAGCTGTTTATTTTCATTTTTATACTATTTAACTAATAAAGGATGTTTATATCCAATGTTGCTGTGGTCGTTCCCTCCCCACATATATATATATATATATATATATATATATATGTAAATTAGTATAATTATATATATAAATATGTCAAAATTAAGTTTAATTTTGACATATATATATATATATATATATATTATATATATATATATATATATATATATATATATATATATATATATATATATATATATATATATATATATATATAATAGTTAATTATTATATTATTTATTAAAATGAATATTTATTAGACGTAATTTCGTTTAACTGAAAACATAATTAAATTCTAAATAATTGACATAAAAATATTTCAGGTAGTCTCTTCTAACGAAACTACCGCGGGTTATTAACGTAGGATTACATAACGTTACTTACCTCTTTTGTATGTATATATGTATGTATTTGAAGTTAATGTAATTTGAAGTTTTCTATGCTTAATTTTGGATTAACCTATCTATCCATATATATATATATATATATATATATATATATGGATAGATAGATACATACATATATACATACAAAAGAGGTAAGTAACGTTAAGTAATCCTACGTTAATAACCCGCGGTAGTTTCGTTAGAAGAGACTTTTTTTTATTTCTATTTTTAATTTGAAGTTTTCTATGCTTAATTTTGGATTAACCTAGTATTTTTTTTTTCATTTGAAGTTTCCAGATATCTTTTTTGTTTGTTTGTTTACGCCACTAATTTTACCTAAGAATTATGAATTTTTAACTAAATTGCTCAGTGAAAATGCATATTATAAACGTACATAATATGCGTTATAAATGCGTATTATGTACGTATGTATATCAGAACTTTTACAGTAGTTTCATTACTATTTTTACACAGTTTTTCGAACTAAACATAGTTCTTTATTTCATCTTACACGGTTTTCGGATGAACGTATCCTCCTATGGAACGTATCCTCCTATTTTATCATAGGAAACGTATCTTTTTTTTATACGGTTTATTTTTACACGGATTTCTGAGGAATGTATCTACCGTGTAAAAAAAAGTGTTGGGTGTATATCTGAGACAACAAAATTTCCGATTTCTCTAATTTAACAAAATTCTGTCTCTAATAACACAATGAATTCACAGTATTTTCAGCTCTAATGCATTAATGTTGAATGCCAAAAACATTTTCAACACTTGCGTAAACAAAAAAAGCTTACAATTTCGAAACCAACTTATGTACACGGCACGACACGAATCAAAAGACCAAATTCTTTCGGTAAACAAGTCAGTGAAATCATCATAATAAAATAAAATAATTTTGTTATTATTATTAAAGGAAAATTTGTTATTGAAGTTTTGAAATAATGCTGACAAATGATTGATGTAAAGGAAACCATCGTAAGCTAAAACAGAGTCGAACTATGAATGTTATTCAGGAAAATGCGTATGAAAAAAATTCAATGAGTGTGGAATTCTTCCTGTGTAATTATTTATTGAAATGAATGATGTGTTAGGTATATTTATTTATTTTTTTATTTGTCTTACTGTCAATTCATAAAAGACCAGATTAATTAGCGTGACTAGGAAAAATAAGATGGCAATCACAGAGTACATTTGACGTATTTATTACCATGTTTTTATTAACTTTCTTTCTTGTTTGTGTGTTTGTTTGCGTGTGTGTTTGTCCAGTACAAATCTTGCAATCGATTTTTAACTAACTTCCCGACTAGCTAGACATTTGAAACTTTTAGAATAGCTCAGAAGACGATACCAATGCATTTTTTAAATACTTTTAGCCATCTTTAAGCAGAATTAAATTAATTTTCCGTCATTTTCAGTTAATTTTGTTTTGTAGACTGGTGCAACCATCTATTGGCCGGAACGGGAACGAAAAGTTAAATGCAAGTTAACTTCCAATTAACTTCATTTTCTTTCAAGTTGATTGGATAATTCATCAAAAAAAATTTTTTTAAAGTATTTATTGATACATAGAATTGTCAAGTTTATATGATTCAACAGAAATTTTAAAAACATGGTATATAAAAAGTTCTTTTTATCTTGTAATTATCAGCTTTAATTTACTACCCAGACGTTTGGGTTTTTTTTAATCACACGTGAAAAATCCGCACGTGAAATTTATAGATCTGTTCAAATTGATGTCTCATGCCTTAAATTTAACAACCAAACATCCATCCCATAATTGAGGTGACACCAGGGGGCGATGCTGGTTTGCCTATACCAGTTGTTCCTAACCGGTGGATCGAAAGAACCCAAGAAGTGGTCAGGAGTGATTTAAAAAAAAAAAGTTTTATCGTCTCAAAACGACCGCGAATTAAAAATTTTTTTTTTTAAACTGGGAGCAAAAAAAAAAATCTTTTAGTTCCCAGTCTTTTGTTCAAAATCTAAAAATTCCTGTATTTTTTCTGCTCTCTGACTAGACTCTTCTAACGAAACTACCGCGGGTTATTAACGTAGGATTACTTAGGGCCTGTTCACATAGGAGTCCGGTAGCGGAAGCGTTAAAATATTGAAAAATACATTTAACCAATAACAAACCACGAAACGATTAGCAACGAAATTTTAAACGCCTATGATTGGTTTATTTTCGTCTCAGCGTCATCTTTCCTTTTACGCTTCCCCTACCGGACTCCTGTGTGAACAGGTGCTTATCATTGCTTCTCTCTCTCTCTTTTAACAATAAAATTCCTACATACGAAGAGAAGGATGAGTGATAACCCTATGCAGAATAGGTCGATGGTAAAAAAAAAAATAA
Source organism: Dolomedes plantarius (assembly GCA_907164885.2). Lineage (NCBI taxonomy): Eukaryota > Metazoa > Arthropoda > Arachnida > Araneae > Dolomedidae > Dolomedes > Dolomedes plantarius. The sequence goes on from OU015498.1 coordinate 35,784,200, forward strand.
TTACAAGATAAAAGAACTTTTTATATACAATGTTTTTAAATTTTCTGTTGAATCATATAAACTTGACAATTCTATGAATTAATAAATACTTAAAAAATTTTTTTTGATGAATTATCCCATCAACTTGAAAGAAAATGTAGTTAATTGGAAGTTAACTTGCGTTTAACTTTTCGTTCCCGTCCCGGCCGACAGATGGCTACACCAGTCTACAAAACAAAATTAACTGAAAATGATAAAAACATGGTAAAAATCTGCTTAAAGATGGATAAAAGTATTAAAATAATACATTGTCATCGTGTTCTGAGCTATTCTAAAAGTTTCAAATGTCTAGCTAGTCGGGAAGTTAGTTAAAATTTGATTGCAAGATTTGTACTGGACAAACACAAACACACACACAAACAACAAAGCAAGTTAATAAAAACATGGTAATAAAAAATAAGTTACATAAAAATAAGTATGAAGGGAGAAAAAGGGGAAAAAACACCCTTTAGGAATAATATTCTGCCACTCTTCATTCATAACTCGCGTTTTAACGTCTAATATTTTGCTTTACCGCAGACCGTTATAAAGGAGCGTAATCCTATGTTAAAAATCCTTGACCTGCATAAAAAAAAATTCAAATATATTTCATGTGACGTGGACTCGCAACGTCACAGCCATTTTACATCCAGTAAAGCAAATGCAAGTTGAAAAATCTCGTTCATTTTTAAGTTTGCGTAGGCTTTTATGGCCGCGGCTACGATGTGTATTCTTTCACGTCAAATTTGTTTTTGTTATTAAGTTTACCTGTAACTTTTTATTAAATATTTTTATTAAAGCTGTTTATCACAAATAGTTTGTTTATTCAGATAATTAAACCCATTTGTGCCTCTAAAAGGATTGGTCAGGAGATGGATCCCAATGATTTTTTTTTTGGGGGGGGGAGAGGGGGGCTACCTGATCAAAAGAAGGTTAGGAATTGGCCTGTGCGGTGCTCCCATTACAAGATATGAATAACTTCCGCGGTGCATTGGGAAAATGTCAAAAGATAAAGTGCCTGAATCATTGGAAAAAAAAATAAATAAATGTAGATATACAGTGGAACCTCGATCGATCGTTCTCCGAATCATCGTTTTCCCGTATGTGTCGATTATTTCATGCAGTCCCGATAATAATATTTCTTTGTTATGTTCCCGCATCCATAGTTTTCCGGCATTTATTGTTCAGTGCAATCGGTCCCTTGAAAAACAAAGATCGAGATTACACTGTATATATATATATGTGTGTGTGTGTACGTACGTACTAAGAGACTCGTTTGATAAGTCCATGCAAAGTCTGAGTTATAGCGCCACTGCACTGAAATTGTTGGCGCTCTCACATTTGACATACTTCATAAGCAGGCATCTGAAGTTGTAAACAGGTTCGAAGCCTAGTCTGCGACTGACAACCATTTTAGTCGGTCAACTCTTATTACTGCTCACTCAGAGCAAAAAAAACAAGTTCCACATGTTGATAAATCATTACTTTTTTAAAAGGCAAAACGGTGGCGGCCACTTAATCGAGTCTTGAGAAATATTACGACGAGTTTGCACCTTCACTTAGAAGGTTTCATATTATGTGGAATTAGAACATGTAATAAAATAGATGATCGAATAGTGGCACTTTTTAAAATTGTTAATTGGAGAAAAAGCACATTCTTACACATGTCTGAGATAATTAAAAAAACAAACTCAATTTAAATAAATAATATTAGCATTAAATATCTCTTCTTCTTATTTAAAATTAATTTTATCGTTAGTTACAATTTGCACAGAAACAACATAATAATTTTCTACATACATTAAGAAAAGTATTTGAACACATAATAAAACCTAGCTGCATATATTAATTATTCTGGGCTCTCGCCAGATAAAATATATTACAAACTAGATGTACACTGGTGTAAGAAATTAAGAGAATTTGCAGACTTGGTCGATTATCTCTAGAACTACTGTACCGATTTTAATGAAATTTGATATGTACATACATTGATACAATAGAAAACAAATAACCATTCAATAATTGTAATACACACGCATGATCGTGCGTAACACTCGTTGGAGTCGGAAGGTATGAAACAGCGGTTGCAGAATAAACAAAAAAATCTGTTAATAGATGGGTTAATAGGGGTATGGTCCCCTCTTACAGATATACAGGTCTCGCAGCGTGATTTCATACTTTAAATAAGGCAGTTTATCATTTCCTGTGGCAATTGGTCCCACTCGTTCAGCAACGCTGTTTTCATTCCCTGGATGGTTCTCGGAGGGGGGTTGCGAGTTACAAATGCCCTCCCCGGAGTGTCCCAGCAAGGTTCTATAGGGTTAAGGTCTGGAGATCTGGCTGACCAATCCATCCGGGGAATATCCTAACTCTCTAGAAATTCGTCGACCAGCAGAGCTCTATGTGGCCTCGCGTTATCGTCCATTAAAAAGAACTCAGGGTCAACTGCACCCCTGAAAAGGCGAAAATAGGGCTCCAAGACCTCATCCCTATACATCGCACCAGCCACAGTGCCTCTTTCAAAGACATGGAGAGATGTGCGGCCATCCAACATGATGCCTGCCCAGACCATTAAACCTCCTCCGCCATAATGGTCGATTTCGCGGACATTGGAGGTTAGGTAGCGGGTTCCTGGTTCTCTCCATAAGAACGTACGGCGAGAATCGGTGTTTAGGCTGAACCGGGACTCATCAGTGAAGAGAACGGTCGCCCATTGATGCATACTCCAATCTCTCTGCTCTCTGCACTATGATAAACGGATTCTCCTGTTCGTAGAAGTGAGGTGAGCGCGACGCAAACAGCAGGTCTTCTTGCAAACAACCCTCTCTCATGAAGTCTTTTGGAAACAGTCACCCTTGATACACGGGTTCCTGTGGCTGCATACAAGTCACGAGAGAGCTGAGAAGCTGTAGCACTCCTGTTACGCCTCGCTATAATCGACAAATGGCGATCTTCTCTGGCCGTCGTGGCTCTTGGACGACCTTACCCAGGCTTTCTCTCGATGGATCCGGTATCCTGAAACTGTTTCCATAAGTTACACACGACGCTGGGAGTTAAATTAAACTCTCTGCAAATTTGGACTTGACATTGGCCTGCTTCTAGCCTCCCCACAATTCGCCACCTCATTCCATCATCTAAACGTTGGTGGTTACTCATTTTTACTGTTACAATTTGAAATTAACCGATTGCTGCAAAATTAACCCATCTATTAACCCATTTTTTTGTTTATTCTGCAACCGCTGTTTCATACCTTCCGACTCCAACAAGTGTTACGCACGATCATGCAATACAATTACAATTATTGAATGGTACAATTATTGAATGGTTATTTGTTTTGTATTGTATCAATGTATGTACATATCAAATTTCATTAAAATCGGTACAGTAGTTCTAAAGATAATCGACCAAGTCTGCAAATTCTCTTAATTTCTTACACCAATGTATTACCCGGCTTCGCTCGGGATTCAGTTTCTGTTATTATTTTTTTCAATGATTAGCCTTATGTTATGATGTTCTAAAGTTTTTGCTAAAATTATTTTGCGGTAGCAAATAGCATTAGTTTGTTGTCGGTGCAGTCGTTGTTCATCGCTTTCCTCTCCTTTCGATGTTGAAGCTCGAAGACGATCGTATGTTCGACGCGTTAAAAGTTTCTTCATCAGTCTCACTGCTTCAGATCACTACAATTCGAATTCTGTTGCCTTCGAGCTCTTGGGAATGTTTTTTCTTCAGATTCTTGTGTGCGTCTAACTGCATTTTGAATTCTGTTGGCTTCGCGCGCTTGGGAATGTTTTTCTTCAGATTCCTGTGTTCGTCTAACTGCATTTCTAATTCTGTTGGCTTCGCGCTCTTCAGTTTTCTTTTCATCACATTGCTCATTTCTCAACAATCTTTGACATTTTGCCCTTACTTCTGCAGTATTAAAAGTTGCTCTCCTCTTTTTGGGCATTTTAAAGCATTAATTTACAGGTAGCCAATAACGTTTGAATGAATTTATTATTATAGAAAAAGAATCAATAACATTTGAGTGGATTGAGATCACATTCAATATTAAAACACAGCAAATCTGATAATTATTATAGAAAAAGTATATACACGTATTTCATGCTCGGAATTCTTTCTCAAAACTAAATCGTCTACTACGTTTCCATGCCACTTTCAGACTTTTTAAATTATAATATACACGTATTTCATGATTGTAATTCTTTCTCAAAACTAAATCATCTGCTATGTTTCAATGTCACTTCAGTTATATAATACGGAATATTCCGGCGTTGCCACGTATATGAAAATAATATATCAAATTCATTCTTGCATGCGCCAATATACACTGAAGTGCCACTTAATTAGGGATACCTACCTAGTAACGAGTTGGGCCTCCTCTGGCCTTGATAACGGCTGCCACACGACGAGGCATAGATTCAACAAGTTTCTGGAAACGTTCCACGGGAATGGCTTGCCAAATATTGGCTAAAGCTGTCCATAATTCAGTAAGGTTCTTTGGTGCTGTGTGATGGCATTTCACGCCTTGTTCCAAAACATTCCAAAGATGCTCAATAGGATTTAAGTCTGGGCTTCTAGGTGGCCAATTCATGACAGAGAAGTCAGAGGAATGCTCATCCAACCAGCCAGTAGCCAACCGGGACTTGTGAGAGGTACAGTTGTCTTGCTGGAAAACTCCATTACCGTGCGGATAACAGAACAGCATAAACGGATGGAGGTGATCACCCAGCAACTCTACGTACCGAATTGCATGGAGGGAGGTTGATACACGCACCAAAGATCCCAAACTGTGCCACGAAAAAACACCCCAGACCATGATTGAGCCACCATGCCCTTGTACAGTTCCAGCCAGGCATGCAGGATCCATGGCTTCATGAGCCTGACGCCATATTCTCAGCCTCCCGTCGGCGTTAAGTAGTCGGAATCGAGACTCATCACTCCATGTTACTCGTTTCCAGTCCTCTACACTCCAGTCTCTGTGCTCTCTTGCCCAGGCAAGACGTGCAGCCCGATGGCGAGTATAGAGCAATGGTACTCTCGTAGGTCGACGGCTCCCGAAACCCATACGGTGAAGCGAGCGTTGCACAGTCCGTTTACTGACTGTACGACTGGCACCGTCATTAAACTGGGTGGTAATTTGAGCTAATGTTTGGCTTCGCTGGCTACGTACAATACGCCTGAGCCGTCTCTCACCACGCACTGTCAAGGCTAACTGTCCTTTGCAGTTTGTCCGATCGCTAGTTTTTTTTCCACCATCCATGTATTCTTGGTATACTCTTGACACTGTGGACCTTGAAAATCCTAGCTGTCTGACGATTTCGGAAATTGAATGGCCCATGCGTCGCGCACCTACGATTTGTCCGCGATCGAAGGCGTCTAAATCAGGCAGTTTACCCATACTGGCAATTCCAACAACTAATTCAGAACAACCACAGTACGCGCTATATATGCAGTTACCACAGCGTCCTCACTCGCGCATACATGATGCGCAGCGCTACACAATTTACATAGGCTTTGCTATCCCTAATTCAGTGGCACTTCAGTGTATGAATAAATCACGTTTTTAATTCATGTCTATTTATTTTTACGGAAATTTTATAATTTAATTGGCAACAATGAAATGTTATGATGGCTTTGAATAAAAATATCCTTTGATACCGCGCAAACGTGTTCTAACATAATTCGGGAATGGAACGTCGTAACGGGATGAAAATAGTCACATTCATCCTGATTTTCCGAAACCGTGTAAATTTCTTCAAGGTAGGGCTCACGGTTCTTGAGTTTTTGTGACTCACACACACATACACACACGACCCATTTGCCGTTTCTGCTTTATATATAAGATTATTTAAATGATTTTTTATTACACATAAATTCTAATAACTGTACTATGCCTATAACCTTCGCGCAAGTTCAAGCAATAAGTTGACCAAGTTTCATCGCAATCGAATGAACGGTACGGCAGCGCATAAAATACGAACAAACATTCATTTATATATAGATATATATAGATTATTATTACTTACCACCATCCTCATTGGAGACTGATGGTATCTCATTGTATTACTAAACTCGATCCAAAAGCAGACCAGAAATCTCAGCATACAAAAATGGCGACTGGGGCTGAAGAGGGGACAAACTCGAGCTGTGTCAGTCGCGGCTTTTTCTTCAACTGCTCAAAAAACCATTAAAAATTTCCAGCACCGAAAACGCAGAGGTCAGAAAATGTTCTCGAACAATTAACACCTTTCAGCTATATGATTGGTTAAAAGATGGTTGCTGGGACGTTGCTATGGAGGAACTATGTCCCCTTAATGACCGAGAGGGTGGCAAGTAATTCTCCCTTCTTGTGCTAATGACCTTGTGTACTATCCGTACTGTTACAGGTCACATTTAATTGCCTACGGGAGGGAAATTACCTTCTTCCAGGAAAACCGATACAAAAAACACAGGAATGATTTTCAGCACATAGCCAATTTAAGATTTACAAAATAAAATAAATACACTTATAAATGTGCATGTAACCGATTTAATGTTGTTTCGAAATTATGAAATCGGAAAATAATAATTTTTTAGAGTTAAAACAGTATAGTAATCAAAATAATTCCAAAAGTCCAGTTCCATGTCACATTTCACAAGTTATTTTTTCAAATATTTTGTTCAATCCAATGAGCACAAATGACGCTGAACCTTCTGGTCGCCCTGCTGAGGCATCTATCTGCGCCAGAAATTGTTAAAACAATCCATACTGTGCAGATGAAGGACAGAAGTTTGAAAATGCGTGAGATTTCTGAGGCTGTTGGCATCTCCTTAGAGCGTGTTCTCAGTATTTAGCCTGATTATTTGCATATGAGAAAGATGTCAGCAAAAAGGGAGCCGCGTTCGCTAACTATCCTTTAAAAACGTGAACGAGTGAACACCGTTTCAAAGAAATCCAGATGCTAGTTTGCGTTGTTTCGTAACGGTTCATGAAACATGGATGCATCACTACCAGCCAAAATCGGGAAGGTAAGTCAAATCAGTGGGTTGAAAAAAGTGAACTTGCACCGAAAAAGGCGAAAACAGTTCCATCAGCTTTTTTTTCCGTCACGACAATACTCCGGCTCTTTCATCTGTGATTGCGGCGGCACCAAGTGTAGAAAATTGTATGGAGGGGGCGCTGCGACGCCAGTGGAGAGGGAGAAGTTTTCGCTTCTCAGTTCGCTCCTCGCCCTCGTAAAAAGGGGTCATGTAACCCACCGTTGGAATCTCCATCTGGGGAAACATTTTTCTATTTATGTTTTACAATTGTTAACTGTTACAATAAACCAAAAAGCCCAATCTCCGTTGTCGTCCATTGGTAGTAGTTCGTCATAAATTCGACAGTAGTGGTGCATCTGAGGCGGGAAATTCGTAGTCAAGTATAGAAGTCGCCTTCTACTACTAAATAGTGTCAAGAACATTTGTTGTCGGTCCACCTTAAAAATTCGTTTTCGTTAAAGTGGACATTAAGCCTTTGTGGAGAATCGGGACTGTCGTAATTGTACCCTTTTGTGCTCATCGGATCGTCTTCTTCGAAGTGTGTTCCAGTCGTCGTTTAGGTTTCGAAGATTTGGGTGAGACATTTAAAGTTTTTGTTGAATTGGTTTAGTGTGACATTTGTTTTGATTGTCGTTAGGTATTTTGTTGACTTTGCCATTCTGTTTTCGTTAGTTTGGTTTCGTTTTATTGTTAGAAATTGTTGTAGCTGAGGTTTTGCTTTTGTTGTTTTGTGTTAGCGATTGTCAAAATGTCGAAATTGATAAAGCTCAAAACCAAACGGGATGTTCATAGAGAACAATTAACAAAGATAATTGACAAAATTGATAATTCTTTGTTAGAAACGGATCTGAATCCTGATGTCTGAGAGTCTTTGTTCGATCAATTAATTAGTAAAAGTGAAATTTTGAGTATGTTAAATGAAGATATAGATAAACTAATTAATGATGAGGATGAAATAAGGGCTGAAGTTTTAATTGTAGATGAATATTGTGAAAACGTAATTTCTGCAAAAATTAAATTGCAAAATAAAATTAAATCGTTAAATTTAAATTCTACCACTGAGCATAGAACAACCGAAAACTCGTTACCATCGAAAACTAGTGTAGAAATTACTGCCAAACTTCCCAAATTGTCTATTGCAAAATTCTATGGAGAGCCGTCCGAATTCCTTGAATTCTGGAATCAATTTGAAAATTCAATCCACAATAACCCAAATTTAAGTGAAGTTGATAAGTTTTGCTATTTAAACACCATGTTAGGCGGGCAGGCTCTCTGCAGCATAAAGGGGTTTTCAATTAATAAAGAAAATTACACGCAAGCAATCAAGTTGATTTCTGAAACTTTTGGCCAAAGGGATATTTTAATAAACTCACACATCTCAAATTTGCTTAATATTAAACCAGTCAAAAATTCTTCTAACTTTCAGGCTTTGCGTAACTTGTATTTCGATTATCAAACTCAGATTCGATGTTTGAAAAGCCTGGGAATCGATTCAGAAACATACACTACTCTTCTGACAAACATAATCTTAAAAAATCTCCCACATAATATAACCTTATGCTTCAGTCACACACATCTGCCCAGCACAGTACACAGGGGAAAAGGAGTGATTTATGGGCAGCGATCCTTCGGTCGAGCGGTCTTCACAGCAGATGATCAAAGAGATTCGATGGACCTTGGGGGGAGGACCGTAACTAATCGACCCCCAAATGTGTCAACAAGTGTCGGGGGACTGCGTGTCTAGATGTGTGTGACTGCAGCATTAGAATTTGCTAAATTCAGTGCAGATAAATGTCATGATCTGCAAGAGTTAATGAGCTTCTGGTATAAAGCGGTCAGTGCAAGGGAGAAGGCTCAGCGAATCCAAGGTCACTCCACCCCTCAATTCTCCCCATTGCAGTCGAGAGAGGGGCTAACTCTCAGCCGAATCGCACAAATAAGTCAGCTTTGGAACTTAACACCAATGTATAGACGAGCGCGAGTTCTAGCAGGTGTCTTTTTTGCAATGACTCACAGCATGGGAGCTCAGAGTGTGATACATTTTGTCTCTCCAGGAAAGGAGAGATAAGCTAATCCGTGAAAAACGTTGTCTGATGTGTTGTAAGATTAACTGTTTCGTAAAAAGATGCAAGGGGCCAACATGTAGCCTTTGTAAGGGTCGCCACGCCAAAGCCATTTGCATTAAACTTGAGAATGACAAGAAGCCGAGAGAGGAGGTTCAGAATGACGTGTCTGTCGTAAAGGGCCTGTCCTGACTTTATTTGGTTTGGACGTGAATTCGTATTTTATTTGTGGTAGTACATTTTATGTTATCAAAAGGGGTAGTTGGGTGCGTTGTGTTTAGGTATTTGGTTGAATAGCACTCCAAGTTCTGGACATTATTGGCCTACGAACAAATTATAAAATCTTAACCTACAAACTTTCTTTAAAAATAACGGAAATCAACTCATTGACGAAAGCAAGTTTTCTTAAATACAAAATTATAGTTTATTTACAACCTTATCTATTTACAATTTAACTCAAAAACCGAATCACCAAATCTTCGCACACAGTTTACACATTTTACTAATCTTTTAGCCTTTTCTCCTCGATTCATATCAAACGACATGTATTTAATTAAATCTACACCTTTTGGATTCAGGGAGCATATATTTATTAAACTAACTCATAGCCAAGAACTCCTATTCATCAAAATTATCTTTACAAAAACACTGTTCCCGCACTAATCTTTCATTTAGCTCGGTGGGGTCTGAACAAAACAAAATTTGACTTTCACTCACTCAGTTTGACGATACAGCACTGGGACTCTGGCGTCGAAGCTCTGCTTAGGCATGGGGTATCGCTTCTTCCTTCTATGGTAGCTGGCACTCAACATCTTAGGCCGACGTGGGCCTCGGTCGTGGTCATCTATCGTAGGCTTCTTCCGCTCTTTTTAAAAGATGGGGGTATTTGTCAGGAGGTCCTCACACACTCTCTATCGAAAACTCTTTTCATCTCCGGGACCACTCAAATCGGAACTCCAACGTGAAGGCGCACTTCTCTCCACCTCTACTCTAGTTTATTTATTTGTGAAGGCCGCAACCAGATTTTCATGATCAGCCAAAACAAATTCTAGTATCAGAATCAGGAGGCTCTCATACCGGGATACATCAACCGGATCTCTGCTCCGCTAAACGACATATTTCTTCGGGAAACTCCAGGGCAAGCTCAACTGTTCCTCTACAGTTAAAATAACAACACTTCATCACCTGCGATGCTAAGCACCGGGGAAAAGGAACCCGGTCCGGCATGCAGAGTGAATCCTCGAAAAAAACTCTAAGTCTTCTATTTATTTATTTTTTTATAACAAAGTCCACGCCTTCTCGTGACTCCTAATCCATTCAGGAAAGCTTTCAAAAATCCACCACTTAGCCTCCATTTTCATTTCTCGGATTGGATAATCCCATAACCCATGCACGCCTTAATTTCGTCATACACAGACCACCCAAAGTCCAGTCCACGTGTTTTGAGGTCTACAGGTCCAATAAATCCTTTACAATGGGGTATTTTACTTTAATGTCAAACCCTGGTGCCATCTCCTTATCTGCGTCTGGAATCACCTACCCCCTATCGCGCACCGCCGCTTTTAAATTGGCTAAGGCGTAAAAGACTACTGTTCCGTCCTCTAATCAAAGGCGGCTTCCTAGCATTCTAACCGAAATGTGATGAAAACAGCCTTCGATCACTTTAAAAATTTTAATTTTTCTTTAAAATCGAAAGCGCTTCATCACAGTGTCATTGAATCATGTGGTAAATGATTTGAGTGGGGTTTTGTTGCAGTGCGTTAAAACAGAAATAGTGGGTCGGAAAAAATCGGGATTAGCCTTAGTTTTGTTTGACAACGGTGAAGAACGTAGTTTTATTCGAAAAAATATGTCGGAGAGATTAGGTTTAAAGGTTTTGGGTTCCGAAAGTTTGAAAATTTATTCGTTTGGTGCTAAGGCTCCTAGTACCGAAATTTGTCGCAGAGTAGAAATAGTTTTAAAAAATGTGTTGAACGGAGAGAGTTTGTCATTGAAGCGCTAGAGGTCGAGGAAATATCAAACGCTGTTGTGAAACTTCCCAGTAAAGAGGTGTCGGATTTTTGTTGACATGTTCAGATGAGTCATCAGACAAGTCTATTTCGTTATTAATAGGATCGGACTACTACTGGAATTTAACTAGAGGTGTCGAAAGGTTGAATTCTTCGTTAGTGGCAATTGAAACTTGTCTAGGGTGGTCGCTTCATGGGAGATGTGGTAAGGCTGACGAACTTACATCTGTCAATCTGGTCCTCAATCAAGAAGAGTCAATTTCGGCAGAATTGAGAAGGTTTTCGGAGTTGGAGAGTTTAGGGGTGCAGGATTGTGACTCAGGTGTTGATATTAGGGATCAGGAGATGATTAGAGAGTTTAATGAGTCGATTCGTTTCGTTGATGGGCGCTATCGTGTAAAATTGCCATGGAGGTCGGGTGTGAAGGATGGTTTAGAAGATAATTTAGGAGTTGGTCGTAAACGGTTTGAAGGATTGACTCGTAAGTTTAAGATGTATAGCAGGTTTTTCGATGAGTACAAAGGTGTTGTTGATGAATATTTGAAAGAAGGTATCGTTTAAAGAACTGTTCTAAAAAATCCGGAAGAAAGGTCATTTTATTTGCCCCATCACGCTGTCATACGGAAAGACAAAACAACTAGTCGAGTACGCATAGTATTCGATGGATCTGCACATGACACAGAGAAAATATCTCTCGATGTCTGTTTGTACGCAGGTCCGAACTTGCATCCCAACATATTCCAATTGCTTTTGAAATTTCGCCAGAATGCTGTTGCGTTCACAGCTGATGTAAAGTCGGCTTTTCTGCAAATTGAATTGGAAGAATCATATCGTCAATTCACTCGTTTCTTCTGGGTTGATGACCCTAATGCACAACCATTTGTGCTCAACTTCACGCGGATTCTCTTTGGGCTAACATCGAGTCCATACCTTCTTGCAGCCACTCTGAAGTACCATTTTGAGAAATACCAAGCAAAATTGCCAGCTACATCGAATCTACTTTTGAATTGTGTCTACGTTGACGATTTAATAGGAGGAAGAGAAGAGGTTTCAGATGCTCTGAAAACCTCATTAGAAAGTGTAAAAATATTCAGCGATGCTGGAATGGTACTCAGAAAGTGGACAACTAATTCATCCGAACTTCGTGAATTGTGGAGAGCCAACAACATTGAAATCGAAAAGCCGGACACTCTTGTTCGTTCTGGTTTATCGTCGAAGGTCTTAGGTTTGGCCTGGGATCCAGATAGTGATACGATAGACTTTTCCACTACAGAACTTGTGAAATTTATATCTCGCAAAATAGACACTAAACGTTTTATTCTAGAAATTGTCGGTAGACTCTTCGACCCGATTGGATTTCTCGGACCGTTCATTGTAAGGGTGAAGTGTCTACTTCAAGAACTGTGGACATTGGGTTTGGACTGGGACCAAGAATTGCCAGACAAACTGACTCATAAGTGGCACTTGTGGTGCAAGGATGTAGAACAATTGACCGATGTCAAGATTCCACAATATTACCTTTCCGAGCTTAATTGTGAATTTGTTTCATTTGAACTTCGTTGTTTTTCAGATGCATCGTTAGCAGCTTATGGAACTGTGCTGTACTTGAGAAGTGTTTCTGCTGACGGTAAGGTAATCACAAGTTTCATATGCTCAAAGACCAGGGTAGCACCATTAAAAACTATAACCTTGCTGAGGCTGGAATTAATGGGAGCATTGTTATCTGCTAGGTTAGTTAAAGAAGTGAAAGAATGCTTGAAATTTGATGCTAAATGTTTTTATTGGAGTGATTCTCAGATAGCACTTTTTTGGATTAAGGGTAAATCTAGCAAATACAAACCCTTTGTAAAAAATAGGGTTGAAGAAATTCAATCTTTAACTGAACCTGGCAGATGGCATTTTTGCCCTGGTAAAGAGAACCCAATTGATGTGCTATCTAGGGGTATGTCCGCCACAGACTTGGCTGGAAGTTCACTGTGGTGGTATGGACCGCCGTGGTTGAGACAACCACCGGAATTTTGGCCCCCTTGTGAAAAATTTGATTCTGATTATTTTGAACCTAATTGTGATCTTGAATTGATAAAAAACTGTGAAGTAATTGTGCAAAATAATTGTGTTTCAGAGAACGAAGGATTTATTTTGAATTTGAACAATTTTTCTAATTTAATGAAAGTTTTAAGAATTACTGCATTAGTTAATCGTTTTATCGCGAAATTGAAACATTTAGAATATGAAAATGGTCCACTTACTGCAACTGAATTAGAAATTGCAGAAAATACTTGGATAAAATTCGAACAATCTCTAGCCTATCCTTCGGAATTGCATTGTTTGAAAACTGGCAAGCCAGTTTCCACAGAATCGAAAATCTTTAGCTTAGACCTATTCTTAGACAATAACGGAATACTTCGTTTAAAAGGGAGGATTGAGCAGGGTGAATTCTCAGAGAGTGAAGATCATCCTATTATTTTGCCTAAATCAAAATTTGTAGAATTATTGATAATTAGAGAACATAGCAAAATTTTACACGCTGGGGTGTCAGTTACTTTGGCAAAAATTCGTACAAAATTTTGGATTGTGAAGGGTAGGCAAGGGGTAAAGAAAATTTTGAATAAATGTTTGATTTGTCGGAAGTATACTTTGAAACCTGCGAGACAGGTAACCGCTCAACTGCCAAAGGACAGGATTTTGGAAAGGCCGCCATTTTCAGTTACAGGGGTCGATTTCACAAGACCTGTTTATCTGAAATCAGGTAAGGACATTCGTAAGGCCTACATTGCTTTGTTTACCTGTGGAGTGATACGAGCAGCTCATATTGAACTCATTTCCGACATGTCAACTAGAAGTTTTATTTTGTCTTTAAGGAGATTTCTGGCTCGAAGGGGAAATTGTGAAGTCATCATATCGGATAATGCTAAAACATTCAAAAACACGAATGACATTTTAGGACAATTTTCAAAAATGATTCTAGACAAAAATTTGAAGGATTTTTTTGCTACGTATTAACGGCGCAACATGGAAATTTATTGTGCCTAGTGCCCATGGTGGGGTGGATTTTATGAGAGGCTCATGAAAAGTGTTAAGGATCCTTTGAAAAAGATCCTAGGCAAGGCTTTATTATCTTTTGAAGAAATGATGACTATCCTCACAGAAATCGAATGTGTTTTAAATAATCGGCCACTTACCTACGTAAGTAATGATTTAAATGAGCCACAGCCTCTTACTCCGGCTCAATTGTTGTTTCCTGGTCAAAATTATAGTTTTTTTTTTAAAACCTATGGCTTTATTTGGAAAATTAATCCATATTTACAGGCAACACAAACAGCAAAGAACTAAGCATTGAACAGATGCATAAAGTACAACAGTGGAGAATAATTAAATCATCCTAGTGGGAGAAGGCTCAACTGCAATTAAAAATGAACTAACAGGGAACCATCTGTGGTCTTGAAGTAACTAAAAATATCACATTGACACATCAGAGGAGTACCCAACCTATCATTAGTGGCAGACAAAAATGAACATTTATTTATTTATCCATAGTGTTAAAATTATAGTTATCCTGTGCATTTTGCTGATCTTTTCAACAATGAGTTATCCACAAAGGAAAATTTATATCGCAGAAAATTTTACCAATCTATACTTTTGAAGCAAATTTGGCGTAAGTGGAAGGAAAATTATCTGCTTCAATTAAGAAATGCCCATAATTTTATAGTTCCTTCTCCTAAAGATAATTTAAAGGAAGGTGATGGGGTCTTGTTGGAAGGGTCAGCGAAATCTAAATTACTTTGGCCTTTAGGCATCATCGATGAAGTATTCGTAGGTTGTGATGGACACGTAAGATCTTGTCTTGTTCGTACTTCAAGTGGCCAATATAAACGTCCCATACAACTTATATATCTTCTTGAATTAAATGATTAATGTTTTATATATACTTTAATTACTTTTCTTAGATTTTGAAAATTTTAAATTTGTTTTGAAGAACTGTGTACTTATATTTAGGTCTCTTTTTGTCAGTAATTTTAAAATAATATTTGTTCTCGTATTGATGTAAATTTGATTATTTGTATTGTATTTTGAGTGTTAGTGACATTTTATTAAGTACTTTATATACCCTACATATTGTGTAATTAGAGGTGAACATTTTGTTCACGGTGGGGTGTGTAGAAAATTACGGGGGCGCTGCGATGCCCGTAGGGAGGGAGAAGTTTTCGCTTATCAGTTCGCTCCTCGCCCTCGTAAAAAAGGGTCATGTAACCCACCGTTGGAATCCCTATCTGGGGAAACATTTTTCTATTTATGTTTTACAATTGTTAACTGTTACAATAAACCAAAAAGCCCAGTCTCCGTTGTCGTCCATTGGTAGTAGTTCGTCATAAATCCGACACCAAGTATTAGAATTACGCTATAGAAATGTTCCCCAACCGCCGTATTTTCCAGATTTAGTCCCCTCAGACCACTGCTTGTTCCCTAATACGAAAAAAAATTCTTGCAGGGCAGAAATTTGCATCAAATTGAAAAGGGATTAATGAAACAAACGCTTATTTTTTCAGAGATAGTCAAGTCTTACTTTATGGAGGAATTAAAAGTTTGAAAATCATTCGACCGAAATATATTGATCGAACTTAATAAAAATTATGTAGAAAAATAGATTAAATTTTTTAAAGTTGTTTTCATTATTTTTACATGACCTTATCTAACGACACTCGTACGTACACACACACACACATATATATATGAAGAATGAATTTAGAATAAAGGAAGGACTGAGGAAGAAGTGTTGAAGCATAAAATTTCATATAACACATTAGGCAGTTGCTCGTAGGTTGGAGTAAACAATTTAATGAGACACAGTCGTAAAGGCGATAAATGACATGAAAAGCAAAAACATTATCCAATGAATTTTTATCCATCCAATCTTAGTGAAGATATTTTGGCAGAAATGGCCATCGGCCTTTGAAGGAGAGTAAACCGGGAAGACGCGCCTTACATCCATAGGCGTTGCCTGCTTCTAACTTTTTTTTTTTTTGGGGGGGGGGGCTTGAATTTTATTCAGTTAGGGACCTCCTCAGCGCACTGACTGCCTGACGGTCCTTAAAATGGGAAATATGATTTTTTAAATTGAATAACAATAGAATTGATGTTTGAGTAGTATTCAAAAGTTATACAATGAGAAAAATAAATATAATATAAATAAAATGAGAAAAATAATATAACATCGAATTTTTGTTATGGATCATATCATTGTTAAAAACTATGTTAAGGCTAAAGATATAATTGGAATCTTCAGTTTCACAGTTGGAAAAAGCGGAAAAAACCAACTTTCTTAAAAGTTTTTTACAATTTTCCGATTTTAACTGAACTTCTATTAACGTTTTAATTTATTTCAAGTTAAATTGGGGAGGCACGGTGCCCCCCCCCCCCCGCTTTCGGAGCTTCAGGCTCACTCGTGTACCGTTGTTGACTGCACGGCACAAAGTTTCACGCCTTGCCCGGGCCCGCCAACACCTCCATTGGAGTGTTGATGACTGAAAACGCATTTCCTGGTCTGACGAGTCTCTTTTCCAATTGTACCGGGCGGATGGATGTGTACAGGTATGCAGACAACCTCGTGAATCCATGGACCGTACATGTCAACCTGGTACTGTTGTAGCGAACTGAGGTTCGTAGTTTCAACCAGTAGATGAACTAACACACCAGGTATACATCACTCATTACATAAACAAAACAAATGCAATTTATTGAGCAATTTGATGATGATGAGATATGTACACTGCACAGATGTAAGATGAACTTCGTAAACTTAGGAAATCACACTCGATTTAGTCGGCGTAGGGCGGAGTAAGAACACAGAAGTCCGCTAGGCTAGCAGAACTGGCTCTGCTTCAATGATGAAGAAACGGCACTTCGTCCTGATGGGAAAGGGGCTCCCCAATAATATCAACGGCGGTGACCACTGCACGCACCCGGTAGCGATGAAAATATTAAATTAAGGAGGAAGGACTCCTCACTGGAAAATAAGGTAGCAAAGGCTACTTCCACGAAGACTGGTCTCCGACAAATTAGCGGAGTATGTTTACTCCTGCAGGAACTAAATCGTCGCTGCAAACAGTCACAAGGGACTCTTGAACCTCTAAGGGCGGCAAACCCGGCTGCTCTTAAACTGGATCCGCTACGTGTCAGGAACAAAAAAGACGCAAGCCACGACTAAGGGGTCCATTCTCTTTTATAGGAGAGCCTCCACCGGATATTGCATCACTCTCCGGAAAGGTAGAACGATCTAGAACAAGTGAGCAACGGAAATGGGTTTCCTGGGGCGATAATGAAATATTTTCCCCGGGTCTAAAGCGGCCGCCTTTTTAGTTTGTCCTCAAAGCCACTTCAAAGAGTCTCAAAGGGCCGCTTCGGTAAAATGCGAAGGGCACGAGTCCTTTTGTTTAGGCACTCGACGCCTCCAGGATGCTGCTTAACAACTGATAGTTCATGAATGAAAAGCACCTGGAGTCTCCTGTCATTTATAACTGACGTCAACCGGTGTCACCCGGCGGCGATGACTAAATCAAGAAAAATGACCGAGGTCTCCTAACGTTCTGTGGAACAAGTCTATCGGATGAACAAAGGGGAAAATGCCGTCAGCATTTTGCCACCTGAGTTGTCGGGATTCTTTTGATGACTCTCAGGCCGAGATAGAAGAATTTCTTTTGTTAACGGAGAGGTTGAAATGCAATACTCTACACTGTTCAAGCTGGTGGACCCTCTGGGATGGTATGGGGCGTGTACAATTGGTGTGATATGGGACCCCAGATACGTCTAGAGACGACTCTTACAGGTTACTGGTACATGAGCATCCTGTCCGATCATCTACACCCATTCATGTCCATTGTGCATTCCGACGGACTTGGACAATTCCAGCAGGACAATGCGACAGCTCACACGTCGAGAATTGCTACCGAGTAGCTCTAGGATCACTCTTTTAACTTTAGACACTTCCATTGTCCACCTAAATCCCCAGACATTACATTATTGAGCATATCTGGGATGTCTTGCAACGTGCTGTTCAGAAGAGATCTCCACCCCCTCGTACTCGATTTGTGGACTGCTCTGCAGGATTCATGGTGTGAATTGCCTCCAGGATAACTTCAGATATTAGTCGAGTTCATGCCACTCCGTGTTCTGGCACTTCTACGTGCTCGTGGAGGCCCTACACAATATTAGTCAGGTGTACCAGATTTTGTGTCTTCAGTGTATATATATATATATATATATATATATATATATACATATATATAACTAATTTTATGCCTAAAAGCCTGTCCATCAGTCACTGGAAATTTAATGTCAATATATCGAGTGCTGGCACTCACTTAAAGACTAATTTTGTAACAAACAGGAGCTAAAATCCCTCTGACATCAAATTTGCTCTCATGTTCTGATACTGTAAACCCGCTACCTGCAATCTTGAAAAATTGATTGACTAAGAGTGCTACGGTCATTTTTTGCTACTCGAGGGCTAATTAGACCGGGACCTACTGCTTAGAGCCGACTCCGGACGGCTACAAACATCCATACCAAGAGTGAGACTCGAACCACTCTGGTACCGAATACCAGCGCCATATACATTCGGCCATCGTCCGGCCGCAACCTCGAAAGAACCCTCGCTGCCTGATCGTTATATCGAGAATCATTCTTTTTTCAATGTTTTTGGTTATGGCAGGATGAGGCAAACATACTTCATTGTTTTAGGTATGTCAAACAGTTTGCTCATGAAGATGTTTCTTATCGACGTTTTCTTCGGTGTTTTTGTCCCAATCAATTACTCTGAGTGCTTTGTCTTCGGCAGAACAAGAAGCAAACGCTACACGCCCTTTTCTGTTCTTTGGTGAAATCACTCTACAGCAGGCTTGTCCAACCGTCGGCCCTTGACAGCCAGTAATGCGGCTCCACAAGTCGTAAATTTCATAAGATCTATGTTTCTAGAGATAAATATGTTACGAGAACATTCCTCCTCTCCAGCGTTTTACCTTGCGTTGTGTTTGGCAGGAAGAGAAACCCACGCTGAAGTAGAAACAGGACTCCGGGAGTACAAAATACCACGTGGAATTCGCTTTCAAGTCTTTATTAGAACATATGCGTACAGCGAACTGACTTCTCTCGCCAGTCAAACAGTGGCGAACATGCAACTAACAACTCCCAACTGACTCCCTTTCTTTCGGCTGTGTCAGCGCTTCTCGAGTAGGGGTTGCCAGAAAACGTGTGTCTCCCGAAAACCGCCAACAAAATAAAGCATGCCAAGAAAAGGGGGGCGAACACTCAAACCCCTAGTGACTGGGACATAATGATCAGAAGTGCTGACCCAGCCAAGATAGTTGTCCTTCCCCCAAAACCTCCACCCACCAGAGGGGGACGTCTGAAAGATTAATGATGCCCCAAGACGGCAACAGATGTTCCCGCCCGTCAGCGATTGCACATCCAGCCCACAACCACGACTAAGACATTACCGAAACGGAAGAGAGGAGGGCGAGAAGAGGGACTGGAAAGGCCTATTCACCCCTTTCTACAGCAGACAAAAATCGTCACAACATTTTCCACCGTGCCTGGGGAGAAAAAGTTTTGAATAAAATTTTTATCTTACACGCAGCACCCCCAGCACCACCTTAAGTAAAAGTCAGTCACGAAACAAAACATTCTCCACCGATCCCCGCTATTACACCAGGACACGGAGAGACCGAGACACACAGTTTATGGCAACTCCCTTTACAAAACTATTTTCCCTAACCACAAGCATAATACTCATTAAAAAAATACATACACAGCATTACAAAGATTTTTCACATTATACAACATAACTTAAAAAACTGGCATTACAATAATCCCAAACGTATTATTAATAAAAAGTGGCCACCATCCGTTCACACAGCCTGAATAATCCTTCACCCTTCTCAGAGAAACAATGGAGTGGAGAGCAACCAGATTCTCATGAAATCAAGTTGAAAAGCACGTTGTAATGACTTACGACCTTTTCCTTACGCGTAAATTCCCGAAAACCCACTCGGCGGAATCACGCTTATAATTGACTTGATTCTCAGTGAACAGTCACCTTGTCAACACAAAGGGGCAGACGCTCCGGCGCCGACTGGACATTTCCGAGATAGAAATCTTTAGAAATCCTCCCCCCTTTTCGGACAAGGATGATCCACTGACAATTGCCTGGCAGACCGGAGACGCGAGACGACTTGGACGATGAACTGTAAAGGAGAGGGCGTGTTAGACACTCGACCCCCCCCCCCCCCAGAAAGAAATAATAGAAGATTAGTCGACACTCGAGCGGGAGTGAGCAGTTGTCCGTTATTTTACGAGATAATAGGTGAGCTTGAATAGGGGGTCCCTCGAACGGACGCATGCCTGGTCAGAACGGGAAGAATCAACCGACTCATAACGACATCCTGAACCCACGATTTTTTAGATAATGTCCAATCTTAATCATTTGTAAATTAGCCTATATTTATCATCGAAATGCCAATAAAGCATTATGTAAATATTAAAGGCTTTCAGTCTTAATTTGAGGCAAAGTCCTTACAACGTTAATACATAAAAAGTTCAGTTACTAAATTTTTCTCGGTTAAAGGTAATTAACACATTATATACAGAGCATGAGAAATACATTTACACAAAATACAAGAATTTAAGGTTAATTTTCTTTTTCAATCCCCCCGGATCCGGAGGGCGCCGGTTGTAAGACTAGCACGGCGACAAAAGTCCCCCAAATTTATCCCTTTGACCCTTGATATCTTAAGTCGAGCACCCTCCTAACGTTTCCTCAAATCGAAAGACGTGTGCAACCTATAGATTAAGTATTTAACATCAGCAACTCCTTTCGGGTTCCTCCCATCTCTCAGTAATTCCTCAATTTCAGGGCACTCAGGGTCGGGAAGTTGTACTTGGTCGACACGTAAGGTAGGCTCCACCGTAGTCTCGATCACCTGAACCAGGTTCACGGCACAGGTTGCAACCGGAGGCACCTGAACAGAGGCTTGTAAGGGGGCAGAAAGGGGCTTATCTACCACACCACCATCGTTTCCCGGAGCAGGTTTTTTAGTGGTTGGAGGAGAAGTGCGGGGTTGCCCTTCCCGTACACTGTCTCTATTACTTCTCTCAAAATTCTCCACTGATCGGCATTCCCTTTGTACATGCACCACTTGTCCACATTTTGAACATCTGACAGCAGTTACCTGGGCCTGATACGGATCACTCGTTAGAACGGTAAACTCATCTACCTTTTTACTTAATCCTACTACCGAATCTGTCAAAGCTTCTAGGAATTTCTGCTCCTCCGCGATTGTAATCTCTGACTGAATGTTTGCAGGGGCCACAAAGACAGGAGAGAAATGGTTGGGAGCACCTCTTTCACCCCGATTCTCTACCCTCGATTCATATACCCTCGAGACAACCTCATGAAATCATCGACCGTACATGTCAACCTGGTGGACCCTCTGTGATGGTATGGGGCGTGTGCAGTTGGCGTAATATGGGACCCCTGATACGTCTAGAGACGACTCTGGCAGGTAACGGGTACATAAGCATCCTGTTTGATCGCCTACACCCATTCATGTCCATTATGCATTCCGACGGAGTTGGACAATTCCAGCAGAACAATGCGACAATCCCCACGTAGGGAATCCTATTTTTACGGAACCCCTGGGAATTGCCTCTCTTGTAATTTACACCTCTTATAACTAACGGTAATCCTACAAGAGGTATATCAACTCCCATGGGGTCCCAAAAGATAAGTTCTTTTAAAAAATGCAGTTTAAAATGTTCTTGTGTAACCCTTTTAACATAGGATTCTTTCACCCCCATAGAGGGCATATTTCCCATCTAGGGCAACTGCATACCTTTGGAGAGAAATTTTAAAAATTGCTTGGAATTTACTTTCTTATCTGCATTTTACAACAGAATATGGATACAAGCACGGAATGACATACAAAAATAGGAATTTTTGAAATTCCTTTTACTTTTAACTTGGAAAAAAATACGCAAAAAAAGGGGAAAGAAATTATCTCTTAAGAAAAACGTTATAACTCAAATTCAAATCTAAATACTTTTACATTGTAAATTTTATTGCGATGATCAAAACCTTCTCTCTGGAATAGACCACACATTCTTCTTATTAAAGCTAGCCATTTGTATGAAAACTGAAGAGCAGCCGAAAAAAAAATCTCCAAATGCTTAAGGCAATTTATAAGGTATACCAATAAAATTTAAGAAAAAAATAATAATAAAGGTTCTACAACTTTTTGTAAAACACTTAAAAAAAAACTAAGGACAGTGGTTAGTTTTAATCCCCTACGTTTGATCAATGTTCCATAAGTTCACTATTGTGAATTTTCTTCCTATTTCGAAGCCTTCATAAGCAATAGTAAGAAGCAATTACACTTATAGGACAACTTCCGGGCCTTTTCAATCGGTCGTTATACCGGTATTAATCGCTTAATCGAGGGTCCCTATAATGCGAGTCTACCGTTTTACGCTTGAACCGGAAGTCGCTTCGAACGAGAACAACAATTCGGTGTAGGAAACACTTAGCATCCGAAGAACCCCCAAAAGGAGGCTATGGTCAGATCATTTCCTCTTGAAAAGCGGTTTCAGCCACAATTTTTTCCTCCTCGTGACTTCGCCGCGCTCTGGTTTCCCTTTCACTTGGTCATTACCCAGTTTGCTTGGCTCGGTGCTGCTACCTCCCCTCCCACTCAGGTAAGTCTTTGTTTGCAATCACTGCTTCACGTGTTTTCTTCGGTCCCGCCGCTGGCTCGGTGAAAAGTGAAAGCCTCATCTGCTATCGACATATCCCGTTGAGAACTGAGCGCGAATGCGTAAGAGCGCTTTCTCACACATTCGGCCTCATTAAGTAATTTTGCTCTTCGCGTTTGAATTTTAGGAGTATGTTTTATACACGAAACCGTTCTTAAATGGGACTGTTTTCTAAATTGATCCAATTCTTTTATTTTATTTTATTTGTGCTATGAAGTTTTCCTCGGATTTCTAGTGAAAGTTTTTGTTGAACTGGGGACTTTTTGGTTTACTTTTATTTATTACTAGCTGAAGTACCCGGCGTTGCCCGATTTTCAAAAAATAATATGCCTATGTTTTAATCTGAAGTATCAACTATATCTATCCAAAATTTCAGCTCAATTGAAGCAATACTTTTTCACTTTTAAAAGAACAAACATAGGCCTATTCGAAATAATCAATAAATTTCACAGTTTCAATGAAACACACTGAATTTTGAATAAAGTTCAATAATTCAAGTTCGATTTACGCAAATTGTACATAAATTCGAAAACAAAAAGTTTATAAGTTAAATAAAGTTCTGTAATATTATACCAATAAATTTCCAGTTCATAGCCAATAAATCTTTTTTTACCTTAAATGTACAGTAAAAAGCGTAGTTCCAAATGTAATTTTCTTCAATAAATCCTTAAACTTTGCCAATTTTAAAAATCCTTTTTGTATTTATCAATATTTCCTCCACTTTAATCTTTAAAATATTAAATGTTTTACTGATAATAATTGAAAATGTAGTTTTATGTGTTGCTATGGTTACTTGACTATGGTTGACAAAGAAAATTCAAATGTTAAATGTTTTACTGATAATAAATGAAAATATCGTTTGATGTGTTGCTATGGTTACTTGACTATGGTTGACAAAGGAAAAGTTGTAAAGGTGAAGCATCAGCTGAACATTTAGGCCCCTAACTTTTTTTTCTACTGATCAGATATACATAATATATAGCCTATGTCCATCTGGAATAATGTACCTTTCAAATAGTAAAAGAATTTTTCAAATAGGTGCAGTGGTTCCGGAGATTACCCACCACATACAAAATCCGCTCTCTCTCTTTATATATTAGTATAGATTTTTACTGTCAGTCAGAAAGTGCATACCTGGAAATGGAAAGAAGATGGCCAATTTTGGAATTTGAGAGATTTTTTTTTAAAGGGGAGTGGTCACTTTTACGCAGGCCCTGATTTTCCATTAGGCCCGGGCCTAGGGGCCCCCGAATGTTGGGGGCCCCCAAAATTTTTATTTTAAAAGAAAAAATGCCCAATTCATTTTTTTTAAAATTTTACCTTTTTTAATAGCAATTTATATATATATATATATATATATATATATATATATATATATATATATCCTTTCAAATTTGATTGATAGGTTCATCATATATATAGTTATATGTATAGTTCATCATATGTATGTTATAGTGTATATAAGGGATTAATAAGTTTTCCTGGTTGCACTGTATTGGTGTTTTAATGAAGAAGTTAATATGTCGTACTGCTTTTTCTTATTTGATAATGTTCTAGGCTTCTACGTTTCCAATAGCCAATTCTTGGTAAAATGATACTTTCACAATGATTCATGATTATTTTTTTTGTGTGTGTCAATTTCGGAAAATTTTACCCCCACATCAGTGTTAATGGGCCCCCATCCCGAGTTGTGCCTATAGTCAAGAATTTTCTAAATCGGGCCCTGCTTTTACGTACCTTTAAAAGTATCATTTTTTGACCTATATTCGATTGTATGTACTACTCATGATTTTTGCTTGATTTACATGAAATTTTCTGAGCATTTGCCTATAATACTGTTTATTATATATATACAATATTTCAAGGTAATTAAAAAAATAAAATTTTTTTTGCATAAAAAGTGAATATTATTTTTTAAATCGAGCATTTTGCAGTCACCTACTGTGCGCATTCTGTCAAAATAAAATATTAAGGTACAGTAATAATTGTTTACTATATGTGATTACAATACTTCAGGCAACAATATCCACCAACATTATTCTAAAATACATTAAAACATTTTAGTACGTGCTATTTTTAATTAGAAATTTCAATAATTACAAGATAAAAAGAACTTTTTATATACCATGTTTTTAAGTTTTCTGTTGAATCATATAAAAATAACAATTCTATGTATTAATAAATACTTTTTAAAAAATTTTTTTGATGAATTATCCCATCAACTTGAAAGAACGATAAAAGTTAATTGGAAGTTAACTTGCGTTTAACTTTTCATTCCCGTCCCGACCGATAGATGGCTGCACCAGTCTACAAAACAAAATTAACTGAAAATGAATTCAATGTTCCTTAAAGATGACTAAAAGTATCAAAAGAATGCATTGTCATCGCGTTATGAGCTATTCTAAAAGTTTCAAATGTCTAGCTAGTCGGGAAGTTAGTTAAAAATCGATTGCAAGATTTGTACTGGACAAACACACAAACACACAAACAAACAAGAAAGCGAGTTAATAAAATCATGTAAAAAATGACCGAGTAAAAGCTTATAAAAATTCTTTTAAAAAATTGAAATATGTTAAGGTTCAAAAATATTGGTAAAAAAAGGAGAAAAAATATTTAATGCTTTAAATGTTTTAGAGAGTCAATATTTGTCTCAAGCGGATATCGATCTGAATGACTGCGGTTAATTGGTTTCAAGAAAGCAATGATTACCTGTCTAGAGAGAGGTATTTCAAAGTCATAAAAAGCCCCGCACCAATAGGTTATTATATTATTAATGTTGTTTCAGTGTTTTATTGTTATGTAGTTTATCAACATAGTTAGCAAAATCAAACCATGGTCTTATTTACTGTCTTGCTAGAATAATGGTCTTATTTACTGTCTTGCTAGAATAATGTTCTCGGTTAAGTATTAAAAAAAATAAATATTAATCCAAAATTATTAAATATCCATTATTAATTATTTTTAATTATATATTAATTAAATTAAATATTAATCACACTCCTCTAATTCGGAAAATTCTTAAAATTTGTCTATATATCTGTATATATTTCCATCGTGTTTATATATTTGTGCCGACATTTATCAATTCTAAAGTCAGTGATCTCCAAGTTATTTGAGCTATTAAATGCACGAGTGTGCACAGAAAACCGGAAAACACGGATGAGGCAAGAAAGCTCTATGCACCATAAAAACTGAAGTATTAGAAGTCTTAAATTACAAAGCTACATATAGCGTATTAAATAGAGTTAGCTGCAACAGAGGGCAAGACCTAGGAAACGTAGATTCTCCCGGACTTCCTGGTTGATCCTGGTGGATTAAACAGACTTTTGTTACAACGATAAAACTTAGGTACATTTTCAGTTTTCTATTTGAAAAAAAAAAAAAAAAAAAAGACCCGTAACATTCCTTTGTTTACGAGCCGTGTTAACATAATTTCGCACTACTTGTATTTTATTGCTAAATCTTTCTTCCGCATGTGTGTATGTGTGTGTGTGACATGCACAGAAAATCACCAAAAGGGGAATATTTCCCACGGATAATCAGGAGTTTAGGGTAATATTGAAGAGAGCTAATTATAGAACAAAATAAACCGTTTTATTGTGGAAAATATTACAATGCATTATTATATATGTACCCTACTTTTCGTACCATAAGACGCACCTTTTTCTACATAAAAAAATAAATAAATAAATAAATAAATTTTAATTAATTAATTAATTAAAAAATATTTAAAATTGGGGTGCGTCTTATGGTTCGAAGGTAACATTAAAATTAAATGAATATGTTATTATATATATTATATATTTTCATTATATATATATTATATATATTATATATATATATATATATATATATATTTATATTTATATTTAAGTAAGAAATGGAAAATATCTTTATATAACTAACTTAATACAAACTATCCCTTTCTGAAAATCTTCCCATAAATTTGAGATGCGTCATATGGTCCGATAAATACGGTATATATATATATATATATATATATATATATATATATATATTATATATATATATATATATATATATATATATATATATATATATATATATATATATATATATATATATATATATATATATATATTATATATATATATATATATATATATATATATATATATATATATATATATATATATATATATATATATATACAGTCGAACCTCCATATATCGAACTTCCACATATCGAAATTTTCTATATATCGAACTCTTAGCAAATCTCCCTGTTCATTGCATAGAAAAATTGTTTCTATATATCGAAAAAATCTCTATATATCGAAATTTTTTTCAAGACAAATTGGGAGATTTTATTCCACTTTAGAACAAAATCTCCCAATTTTTGGCATTTGAAACAATATGTCGTGGACTTCAATTCGCGGAAAATGCCCCTGATTAAGTTTTTAGTGGAATGAATAAATACGAACATTTCTTTGAACTTTCCGCAAAACTGGCTGTTCAGCAAGATATTCGTAGTTTTTTTAAAAAGAATATAACTGATCATTGTAACCACTGTCTGTATTATTGTTTTTTTAAAGATATGTAGTACTCAATAAATCTTTCGTATTAATTAATTTTTTAGTTATTAACTTTCATTTAATGGGATTCGCATATAAATTAGAAATGGAGTTTCGTATACGAAAATTAGCTTTAATTTTTTTTAGGAGAATTCTGATAAAACTAAGCTCAATTCTACATATCGAAATTTCTATATATCGAATTTTTTTCCGGCAATTTGCTACTTCGATATATGGAGGTTCGACTGTATATATATATATATATATATATATATATATACAGTGCTCGATTTCTAGAAATAGAGGTGCCAGAATTGTAACCTTACGAGGTGTGTGGGGGTATTCAAAATTATTGGTCTGAAAACAAGAAATCTTTGGTTATACAAAAACCTGAACATTTTATTTAATTCCAAGTTTTATTTTGCAAAACCAGTACAAAAATGTGTTGTAGTAAAGTAATAAAAGTAATAAAAGTGAATGTTTTTAACGATCGTAATTTCTTTTTCTTTGTTTTCCGAAAGAGAGGTACGGAACGCCGTTCCGGCACATTCCGCCTCAAATCGAGCCCTGTATATATATATATATATATATATATATATATATATATATATATATATATATATATATATATATATATATATATATATAGATATATATATATATATAGATATATATATATATATAGATATATATATATATATAGATATATATAGATATATATAGATATATATATATATAGATATATATAGATAGATATATATATATATATATAGATATATATATATATATATAGATAGATATATATATATATATATAGATATATATATATATATATATATATATATATAGATATATATATATATATATATATATATATATATATATATATATATATATATATATATATATATATATATATATAGATAGATAGATAGATAGATATATATATAAATATATATATATATATATATATATATATATATATATATATATATATATATATATATATATATAGAGAGAGAGAGAGAGAGAGAGAGAGAGAGAGAGAGAGATTACCTCTTTTGAATATAGACATATATGTGTTATATATGTTATGTATGTGATATATCTATGGTAAGAAATGATATGTATAAGATATATATATGTGTGTGTGTGAGAGAGAGAGAGAGAGCATGTTTATTCACTCCTTTGGGTCACATACTGCTTCTCATTATTGAGAAATTCAATGGTCGGCTAAAGCGGCAGTTGTAAAAAACGGGAGAAATTCTTCTATTAGAATACTGTGTTTGAATCACGGCTCTGATAATGTATACTATGTTCTTCTGACCATTTTAACACTGGATTCTTTCACCTCCACGGAGGGCATATTTTTCTTCTAGAGCATCTGTATACCTTCGGAGAGAAATTTTAAAAATAGTTTGGAATTTACTTTCTTATCTGCATTTTACAACAGAATATGGATACAAGCACGGAATGACATACAAAAATAGGAATTTTTGAAATTCCTTTTATGTGGAAAAAATATGTAAAAAAGAAAGAAATGAACTCTTAAGGAAAACGTTATAACTGAAATTCAAATCTATATACTTTTCATTACAAATTTTATTGTGACGATCAAACCCTTCTCTGGAATACACCACACATTCTTCTTATTTACCTTTAGCTTACGGGGCCCATTTTTCTGATTCCCTCTTTACAACGGGAAATTTCGTACACCCTTTGTAAGAGCGGCCATTAAGGGGGTTATATATATATACAGTGGAATCTCGATCTATCGTTTTTCAAGGGACCGATTGAAATGAACGATAAATGCGGGAAAACGATAGATGCGGAAATATAACAAAGCAATATGATCGTTGGGACTGGATAAAATGAACGGTACATACGGAAAAACGATGGATCCAAAAACGATCGATCAAGATTCCACTGTATATATATATATATATATATATATATATATATATATATATATATATATATATATATATATATATATATATATATATATATTTATCATTTGTATGAAATTCATTTGTATGAAAACTGAAGAGCAGCCGAAAAAAAATCCCCAATGTTTAAGGCAATTCATATGGTGTACCAATAAAATCTAAGGAAAAAAATAAATAATAAAGGTTCTACAATCGTAGGTGTATTTGCTTTATATGCTTTTGCAAAATATTACTGTAAATTTTTAAGCATTTCAAACATTTTTGTTGTTGTTGTTGTTTTATAATGATTTTCACCAAAGCAAAGCATTGAAAAAATATTTTTTAAACACCTGAACGAAACAGAACTTTCAATATTAAAATTAAACTTATAATATAATCTTCTTTACAATCCAAAGCATCATTTTTATGTCTCCCTTGCAGCTCTTAAAAATTCTACTTTTTTTCAATAGTGGGAGTTGTATGCTGTTTCAATTCATAATACAGTTCGATGTTATCTAAATTCTTATAACTCTGCAATGTGAAAACGGCTGTATATTTAGCATCCAAAATCGATTAACCCGTCATTAAATGGTTAACTTATTTACTATAATTAAGGTATTTACTATATGAACTCCCAATTTTACTTTTTAAAGGGAAACAAAAGTTTAAAATAAACGCTGTTGCGTTTTTCCCAACGGCAATTCTATTAAAAAAGTCTCTAATTATACTAGTCTGATGACACTGAGTGCTATGATTAGAATATTTTTCTTTTACCTGTACTGCAGGAACTAAGACTCGTTGATGACACTAGACTTTACTTTATTAGAGGAAAACTGCTCATGCATCAATTTTTTGGAATTAGAAGCACAGGAAAAACAAAGTAGCTCTCTTATTTTGTTGCATGCTTTGTAAATTACCAACATTATTACAAACGGGAGAAAAAAAAATCTGGAGTTTTTCTAAGACAATTTTTCAGTTCAACTTTCTCCAAGAGGTTACTTTTTGTTTTCGGCTTTCGCAAGACGCGAACCTATTTTTTTTTCAGATCTTTACGTGTTATAAATACTTAAAAAGGCAAAAAGTGTTTAAATTTATTTACAGTATCAAATATTTACGTACTATTTATCAAAATTGGTATGTAAATAAACAAATTAGCTCGCTTCCGGTCAGCCAAATAGTTTGTTTCCTTCTAGAAAGTTGCCATCGAGCATCATCAGAATAGCTGTAATTCATGTTCTGAAACAGGTAGTAGCAAAATTTAAATGCATTTGGTGAGATAAAAAACCAAGCTTAGCCCTAATGTGAAGCGAAAGAGTATCCTGTTTGAAACCAAACAAACACACACACACAAGTAATAAAACAATTTTTCTTATTCATTACAGACTGTGAATAGCTGTAATTCATGTTCTAAAAAACGATAGTAGCAAAATTTAAACGGATTTGGTGAGATAAAAAACCAAGCTTAGCCGTAATTTGAAACGAAAGAGTGTCCTGTTTGAAAACAAACAAACAAACACACACAATAAAGCATTTTTTCTTACTCATTACAGACTGAGAATAGCTGTAATTCATGTTCTAAAAAAGATAGTAGCAAAATTTAAAAGGATTTGGTGGGATAAAAAACCAAGCTTAGCCCTAATTTGAAACGAAAGAGTGTCCTGTTTGAAAACAAACAAACAAACACACACAATAAAGCATTTTTTCTTACTCATTACAGACTGAGAATAGCTGTAATTCATGTTCTAAAAAAGATAGTAGCAAATTTTAAAAGGATTTGGTGAGATAAAAAACCAAGCTTAGCCCTAATTTGAAACGAAAGAGTGTCCTGTTTGAAACCAAACAAACACACACACACACACACAAGTAATAAAGCAAATTTTCTTACTCATTACAGACTTAGAAGACATTATATTACTTTTTAGTTTTGAAAACAATTATTTATGACTTTAACAATACGAAATATCTAAAACGTAGAAAAATTGACACAGAATATTAGACGATCGTCTAAAGTAATAAATTGTTTCATACAGATAACTCGTTATGTGTATGAAACAATTTATTATTTTGTCAAAGCAATTTTATCAAACTGCATATCTATCAGATGCTGTTATAAAGTAAAGTGACATTTCCCTTTCTTTTCGAGTAAAATATGTAAATATTTTCAACCTACAAGGTAAAATAGGATCAGTGTAATTTTAAGCTACTGGATTATAGTAGCTGACAGCTACTGGACGCCTCATTTTCTTATTTAAAATGATTATTTATTGCAATAAAAAGTATTTCTCATATTAAATGAATATTTTTCTCACTTTTTGTAAGAATTATGTGTTAAAACTCACGGGACTCTTTCTCATATCAAGTATGTTACATCAAATAAACAAATTCACTCTTAATATGACAATATCTGGTTTTTAAAACCCTATAAAGAAAAACCAGAGGAACCATCTTCCATAAAATAAAAAAATCTCATCAACAATGAAATGAAAGGTAAAAGTAGACTTAATAAAATTTCGTGAAATTAATTTAGGGTGGGACGTACGAGAATATCCAGTTTTAATGAAAAGGAGCCAAATCATCGTTTGTTGCAGTTCAGTGCCACGTTTTTATTTGTTAGCGAATTTTCGCTTCGCACTGCGATAAAAACAAAATACAGAAGTTAGTCGGATGCTTCTTCTGAAATTAGAATTCAGCTGTGTGCAAATACTCCATTTAAAAAAAGAAATATGTTGAAGGAAACTAAGTTTAATTCTTCAAAATAATTACCATTTTGAATTACTAATATTTGCATTTCTATCATTAGCAATTTTTTTTTTAATTTGTAATTTCAGTAAACTATTTTTGAATTTTAATTTGATATTTTATTTTTAACCTATAAAAATTGTTAGTTTTAATTTTTTTTTAATCAATGTGGAAAGAGTTTCCCGATTAAATTAAATTAGAATCCGCTTGTCCATAGTAACATTTCTGACATATCGCAAACGTTTATTGTTAACCAGTTCCTCGGTAATAACTTTTAAGACTCTTAGTCAGAACTTTATCCCTACAGTTTGATCTCGATATGTTGCGTTTTGTAATATAAGAACCTAGATATTAGAATAAATGTAGTCATATGACTTAATTGAATATAAATAAAAGCAAAGGCTTGAGAAGGATTGGAAAGCATGACAAAGCCGAAAATTCAAACTCGAGCGTTCATACTGCTAATTTTCGCCCTCAACGTAACGAAACCATTCTTTTATCGTCTTTTAACTTTTAGCTTACGGGGCCCATTTTACCGATTCCCTCATTAGAAAGGGAAATTTCACACCCTCTTTGTAAGAACGCCATTAAGGGGGTTATATATATATATATATATATATATATATATATATATATATATATATATATATATATATATATATATATATATATATATATATATACAACGGGCTTCGCCCCTAGGCTCGCTACGCTCGCTTTTCATAATATAAACTGAAAGCAAGAAATACTGAATATAATATAAACTGAATATAATATATTATAAAAGGAATATAATATAAATTGAATTTGATTTTAGTTTCTTTTAAATTATTTTTACATCTTTCCTCTGTTAGGGCTAATAGCGAGATACATAGGGGTGAATCTCGGGCAATGTAACAGCTTCCATCCATTTACTGTTGCCACCCTTATGCGAAGGGCTTTTCATCACTGTTGAATTATCAGCTTTAAAATTCAATTAAAAATCGAAATTTTAAGATAGAGACTTGAATTGAGGTTTAAATGAATAAGAAAGCTTTCAGCTTCCAGATGATGTAAATATTTTCTTTGTAAGATAAAAACTCGAGGAGCATCGATATTACATCCACATAGGGGACGATATTTCTTGAAAAACTGTTTCATTTTTTGATGAAAATATTAGTCTGTTTTAAAATATTTTAAACAAATGAGGACTAGTTACAGAGAGAAATGTCTGTAGTCTTAGACTGTAAAAAGATCAAAATTTTACAATCATGTTTTGGCGAGTTATCGTAATCTGAAGATGAAAAAGTCAATATTTTCCCACAAAACATAAAATTAAAAAAAACTTAAGTCAGAGATTAGACATGTCTTACTTTGGTCCCCCCATTTTTCTGCATCCATTGGTATCGCTCTCGACCCCATATTCCCAGCGATTTCGGAGGAGATAGCGTGACAAGCTTTTGACAGCGTCGGCAGAGGGAGTTACTTTTTTTTAGAATAGATAGATAGATAGATAGATATATTCTTGGGACACATGCTATCCCACCCCGTAAGGAAAAGATTAAAACAAACAAACAAAAACAAACATAACAAGTAGCCTCGCATTACTTCATAACGCCAATGACTGACCTAACCCTTTTCAAACATTTCACCCTTGAACAGCTGGATTTACCCAAGCCTGGAAAAATCTGCCTTCCGAAACCTGTGCTGACCTCTACACCAATTAGTGTCTCACACTCGAGCTAGCCTCTTAAGTTGTTTGAGCAAACTTTTAATCAACGTTATGAGACATTACCTGTATTCAAGATGATAACACAGCTACTGCGTGCATATGGTCGATGAACGAGAAGCCGGCACAAACTGACGCATGCGTTCACATAGCAGGTCATTTCCATATCGCTTGCTCGGTATGATGATTTGCTGTACAGAACATGAATAAGCCGACAAAGTTGGCAATTTCTATTACAGTACAATTATGTAGATAACCAAATTCTTCAATGAAATCCTGGTGTTTTACGATTCCGAAAAAAGAAAAATTAAAAGACATTCTGACTTTAAATTTCATATGTAAATTATAAATGCATTTAGCACACCCACAACTAATATGCAAATGTGTTTCACCGTGATGTATAAATAGATGCAAACCAGGGGTGTTTTTTGAATTTCAGAAGGCTCCTAAGAGTAGCCTTTTTTCATATTCTGATATATACCGTCAAAGATAACTCCGCGCTGTACTGATTTAAGCTTATTTAGTGTTGGTAAACTCTTTTGGGAAATTATTTTATTCTTCACTCAATATTTTCTTCGTGGTATGAACGAATTTAATAAAATAATAAAAGTCATTCTCTGTATTGTAAGTTATAGGAAAAAATTTACAGGTAGTCTCTTCTAACGGGTTATTAACGTAGGATTACTTATCGTTGCTTACCTCTTTTGTATGTATATATGTATGTATGTATGTATGTGTTATGTATATATGCATCTATATATATGTATGTATATATATATATATGCATCTATATATATGTATGTATATATATATGTATATATATATATATATGTATATGTATATATATATATACATATATATATATATATATATATACATACATATATATATATATATATGCATATATATATATATATATATATATATATATATATATATATATATATGTATGTATGTATATATATATATATATATATATATATATATATATATATATATATATATATATATATATATATATATATATATATATATATGTATATTAGGGTGGAACGAAAAAAACTTTTTTTTGAATTTCAAAATGCTCTAGTTTTCAAAAGTTGATTTTTAACAAAGACGGAAATTAAATATTAGCGTAATTGGTGCATGTTTTCAGTTAGCGCACGAAGGGCAAACTTTTGGGTTTTATTAAATTTTTGACAAATTTCGCAATTATTTTGAAATTGAATACACTTGTAGTACAAAAAAGTAGCAAAATATGTAATTTAAACATTCTTTTTGGTCAGGAGACCTGCTAAACTGATTATATAATACGTTTTACTTCATAAAAATAGTACACATAAAGGCACTTAAGGAAGAGGCACTTAAAAGTCACTCGGACATCACGGTGGAACGAAAATTTTTTTTTCAGAATTTCAATATGCTCTAGTTTTCAAAAGTTGTCTTTTAAAATTAAAATTAAGAATATAAAATCTTTTTGCTCTACTAAAATATTTTCAAGTGCCGCAAAGGGCTTCAAAATGGATATTTTTATGAAAAAGTGATTATATTTGTATTTTTTGTTAAATTCTTTTATAGTATATTAAAATAATGTATATTTTCTGTAAATAAAATATTCAAAATATGATATTTTGACAGAAAACTCGCATATTCTAAGTATTTCTAATTTTTAGATGCCATAACAGAACAACTGATTTTGTGGAATTTCGCGATTTTCATCATATTAATTTTACAGTAACATATTCTTATAATACACATTGGAATGAAAGAAAAGCAATTTTTTATTGACGGAGCTTAGTTAAAATAAACAAATCACACTTATTTAGAAAAATATTAATGTAATGTCTATAAAGGCAAAACGTTATTTTGAAAAAATATTCATGCTTTTCAAAAGTCCGTAGTAATCACACTTGGTTTCCATTACTTATTTCACTGACACATTGAATTGTTTTATTGTTTCAAATTTTGGCATTATCTTTTGAGAATGTATTTTTGTTTTTATCAATGCATCTCTTGTAGAAGTACCACGAACGGACAAGGATGACACGGTAACTAATTTAACAATCTTTTCTACTACTTGTGTGTGACATGGAATGTTGTTGAAGTCAATAACTTAAATGAACTGTCCCTACGTCACCTATTTTGTTTCCTAGATGGAAAAACTAAAGGTCCAAATGAATTTGGAGGAGAAATAGGTAAACAACTAGAAAACTGCTATGAACTTCCAGTGATTGAATTTTCACCTATTGAAAATAACATTCCATTACTAGAAATTAAGGATGATTTAAGTGTGGACCCAAAATATTTGTTAGAAATGTGCAATGCAATCTCTGTTGGAAAGTGCTCTTCTGATTTGTCCATGAGAAAACCAGGAAAATTTTGTCATTCACGATGGCTTACATTAGCAAACCGAATACTTCGCTTGTATGTGGGAATAGAATATCCTTCAAAAAATCTCCGAATACTGACTGAGTACGTTTTGAAAGTTTATGCACCAATTTGGTTTAACATAAAGCTGAAACCATCTTGTATCCGTGGATCGAAGCACTTATGGACACTTGTAAGCTATTCACGTTACCTCAATCAGACACTTAAAAATGTAATTGACCCTGTCATTCAAAGAACTGCATACTTTGCCGCTTCTGAAAATCTCCTCCTTTGTATGATATTAGACGATCGCAGTCAAGTAAGAGAGCTTGGATTACGCCGGATTCTAAAAGCAAGGGCGGAAAATGAAGGAGGCATCAGAAAGAATTTAGTTCCCCGTATAAACTTTGATGCCAAAGATTATATTGATATGATTGAATGGAATGATATTAAAGTAACAGAACCTCCTATGACGAGGCATATTTCTGATGACAAACTCAAACAGTTTATAAAGGAAGCAAAAGAATCTGATCACGAGAAACAAATTATTGACTTCAACAACATTCCATGTCACACACAAGTAGTAGAAAGGATTGTTAAATTAGTTACCGGGTCATCCTTGTCCGTTCGTGGTACTTCTGCAAGAGATGCATTGATAAAAACAAAAATACATTCTCAAAAGATAATGCCAAAATTTGAAACAATAAAACAATTCAATGTGTCAGTGAAATAAGTAATGGAAACCATGTGTGATTACTATGGACTTTTGAAAAGCATGAATATTTTTTTCAAAATAACGTTTTGCCTTTATAGACATTACATTAATATTTTTCAAAATAAGTGTGATTTGTTTATTTTAACTAAGCTCCGTCAATTAAAAATTGTTTTTCTTTCATTCCAATGTGTATTATAAGAATATGTTACTGTAAAATTAATATGATGAAAATCGCGAAATTTCACAAAATCAGTTGTCCTGTTATGGCATCTAAAAATTAGAAATATTTAGAATATGCGAGTTTTCTGTCAAAATATCATATTTTGAATATTTTATTTACAGAAAATATACATTATTTTAATATACTATAAAAGAATTTAACAAAAAATACAAATATAATCACTTTTTCATAAAAATATCCATTTTGAAGCCCTTTGCGGCACTTAAAAATATTTTAGTAGAGCAAAAAGATTTTATATTCTTAATTTTAATTTTAAAAGACAACTTTTAAAAACTAGAACATATTGAAATTTCGAAAAAAAAAATTTCGTTCCACCGTGATGTCCGAGTGACTTTTAAGTGCCTCGTCCTTAAGTGTCTTTATGTGTACTATTTTTTTGAAGTAAAACGTATTATGTAATCAGTTTAGCAGGTCTCCTGACTAAAAAGAATGTTTAAACTACATATTTTGCTACTTTTTTGTACTACAAGTGTATTCAATTTCAAAATAATTGCGAAACTTGTCAAAAATTTAATAAAAACCAAAAGTTTGCCCTTCGTGCGCTAACTGAAAACATGCACCAATTACGCTAATATTTAATTTCCGTCTTTATTTTGTTAAAAGGCAACTTTTGAAAACTAGAGCATATTGAAATTAAAAAAAAAGTTTTTTTCGTTCCACCCTAATGTATATATGTACACTTGAGAAAAAAAAATTAGCCCACCAAGAAAGAGTCTTCAAAATGAAACGAAATTTTACATACGTAATGACTACTTTCATATAAGTAAATGATAAGAAAATCAAAGAAAAAGTATAATTTATTTCAGAGAAAAAGGCAAAAGAACGGAGGAGTTAATACTCCGTTGGACCCCCTCTAGCGCGAATGCACGATGCGATACGATCGGGCATTGAGTCATACAAATTCTGTATGATGTCTTGAGACATTTCTTTCCATATTTGCTGTAACCTTGCCTCTAGTTCGTTCAAACTCGTGGGATGCCCAACTCGTCGTCCCAAATGATCCCCGATATGCTCGATTGGAGATAAATCTGGGGATCGGGCAGGCCAAGGAAGGGTAGTAACAGTGCGGAGACAGTCTTGTGACACCCTTGCCGTATGAGGCCGAGCATTGTCTTGTTGAAAAATGGCTCCTGGGAGCCGTTGCATGAGTGGCAACACATGTGGTTGCAGGATTTCATGAACATACAGCTGGGCGGTCATGGTGCCACGGAACAATACTAGGGGTGACCGTGTATTGTAGGCAATGGCACCCCATACCATCACACCAGCTGTGGGAACGATGTGTCGCTGTACAGCAAAGGCAGGATTGAAGCGTTCACCACGGGCTCTCCACACACGAACACGATTGTCATCACTGCCGAGATTGAATCTGGATTCGTCGCTAAAGACGACCTGGTTCCATTCCGCTGCAGTCCAGTTTCCTCGTGCAAAACTCCAAACGGAGGCGTCGATGGGTGGGCGTCAAGGACAGCACACGTAATTGGCGCCGCGATACCAACTGTCCTTCAGCCAGGCGCCTTCGTATGGTTCGAGAAGACACAGAGGCCCCTAGTGAAGGTGCTACCTGTGCCTGGATGGCGGCCGATTGAGCAGTTGGCTGTACGCGTGCATTTCTTACGATGTGGCGGTCTTCTCGACGACTGGTCTGTCAAGGGCGTCCTGAGCCTGGTCTTCGTGTACATGACATCTCTCGGGTCCACTGGTCCCAACACCTCCTCACAACACAATCAGAGCGGCCTAATTGACGAGCTATTCGCCTAGCTGACCACCCAGCTTCCATCATCCCGACGATTCTCCCCCTCTCAAACTGCGACAACTGCTTATATTGTCTTCAAACACGGCGTAATGGCATGTCTATCTCAGCTCTTCCTTTGTAAATGATTCAGCACACTCAAACAAGCTTTGGTTACCTGTTTTATACTCCACAGAGTACGATGTTCAACGCCCTCTACCGGCTATACGTAATGCGCAATCACGCTGCATTTCTAATCATTTGCATATCTCCCCGACATGTACCTTCATTGTAAGTTTCGTTACGATCCCGCAATTATTTCTTGGTGCGCTAATTTTTTTGTCCATGGGTGTATATTAAGTATATATAGCATACTGAACAACGAAATACGCATGTTACAAAAAACTATTCTGTTAGAAATCCAAAGGAATCGTACACAAAATATAACCTCAAATATTGTCAAAATTACTCCATATATGCTTGTTGTCACCTGAAGTATAAGTTCAAGTTTCATATAAAAAATTCTAAATGCAAGCCAATAGCGTTTGTCTTTTAAGATAGACTATTTAGAGGTGTGTAGACCATAAACATTGACGACGGACCAGTTGTTAACAATTAACAACGTTTTTATTTCTCAAATAATTTTAAACAAGGTAAATGGGGAAATTTCCCGCTCGTGGAATCACATCCACTCAAAACGACGTTTAGGTTACAACTGAAGAATTTTTGGCTACGTCATATCAGACGCCGTCTAGCGCATGCGCTCAGATAGCGTTTTAGAATTTCAATAACTTCTAATTAACCTGAAGTATCCTTCTATCCCCTCTGATTCTCAAATATACCATAAAAATCTGTACACGCTTTACTGATTT
This sequence comes from Dolomedes plantarius, assembly GCA_907164885.2. Lineage (NCBI taxonomy): Eukaryota > Metazoa > Arthropoda > Arachnida > Araneae > Dolomedidae > Dolomedes > Dolomedes plantarius. Next base: position 35,823,948 of record OU015498.1, read on the forward strand.
ATGCTTATTAAGTGTTGGTAAACGATTTCATGAAACAACATTTTTCTCCGTCTCCTTTCTTCGCTGCATGAACGAAGTTTAAGAAGATTAAAACACTCTTATACAATTAATGGATGGAAAATTATATACTCTACCCACTTTAAGCAAGAGTAATCCCTTTCTTAAAAGGTTTTAATTTCTGTGTTGAGCTAATTTTCACGGATAAACGTTTTGAAACACTAGATATTATCAAAAAAGGGAGTTTACTCAGTCTTTCAAACTGAAAATTTTCTCAAAATTTCGTAATATGACTTCATATAATTGTAACGCATTCTCACAATTTAAAATCTGTAGATATCGAACTGAAAACATGTTTTTATGTTCTCTATGCACTCCTAAACCGTTTGGCAGATATGTACCGAATTTTGCTTTGTCTTTCACAAGGACCCGGCAGAGTATACGAACTATTGTTAAATGTGAATACTACACTCCCCTCAGTTGACGTCTATAGGTTCGAGCCCTACTGTTGGAATGGATGTTTGCAGAAGCAGACGAGTTGCTTGTTAAGAAGTGGAGTTCCTTGATCTTGAAAGACTTTATCTCCTTTCGCAAGATAATCATTTCAAAGTACATGTGCTCTGTAATAATAATTACAAGATAAAAAGAACTTTTTATATACCATGTTTTTAAATTTTCTGTTGAATCATATAAACTTCACAATTCTATGTATTGATAAATACTTTTAAAAAATTTTTTTCATGAATTATCCCATCAACTTGAAAGAAAATGAAGTTAATTGGAAGTTAACTTGCGTTTCACTTTTCGTTCCCGTCCCGTCCGATAGATGGTTGCACCAGTCTACAAAACAAAATTAACTGAAAAGGAATTGAAATATATTTAAAGATGGCTAAAAGTATTAAAATAATGCATTGTCATCGTGTTCTGAGCTATTCTAAAAGTTTCAAATGTCTAGCTAGTCGGGAAGTTAGTTAAAAATCGATTGCAAGATTTGTACCGGACAAACAAACACACACACACTAACAAACAAACAAGAAAGCGAGTTAATAAAAACATGGTAAAAAAAAATATTAAGGTACGTTACGTATTAAGAGAAGAATTAAAATTTTAAAATTAAAATTTTTAAAATTAAATGTTATAGTTAAAAAATTAAATTAATTTTAAGAAGTAGAAGAATATTTTAAGAGTAGAAATTAAATTAAAAATTAAAATTATGGAGGTACAATGAGAAAAGATAATGATTCATAACAATAACGTTACCCGGCGTTCAGCCATAAACGACCATATACTCCAAGTAACCAGTCGCTGGCGTAATTCCTGAATACGCAGCCGAGGGTCCGCTTGTTCATGTTAATTTTCGGCCTTAGGAGCCGTGTCAAGGAGTATAATTAACTCCCGACGGTTGTCCCAATTAAACTTAAAATTAAAAGATAACATTAAAATTAAATATTAAGATATGAGAAATGACCCTAAGCAGTACAAGATGTAAAATTTGCAATTCACACGAAGAAAAAAGGCCCTTTACGGGGTCAAACAAATTCATAGTGAGATGATTGTAGAGTTCCACGGGGGAACATGGATGTTTGTTGCCGTTCGAATCGACTCTAAGCAGTAGATCCCGGTCTAATTAGCTCTCGTGAGGCAAAAGCTGACCGTAGCGATCTCTATCAACTCAACCCCTCCAGCTAACTGCGCTCTTTCGACACTTCCTGTAATCGCCTTAATACCTTACATCATTGCTTTTTTTTTTCTTTCTCTTTCTCTCTCTCTTTCAATGGCGGCTGCAGGGGGGGGGGGGCAATTGCCCCCATTGCAAAAAAAAAAAAAAAGCCCGGCATTTTTTTTCCCATAGCCGAAAGTTATATAATTGGGGACCTCATACTAAATAAGTTTAAATTTAAAATGAGACGATGTTTATTTCTTGTCTCTTTATTAATATAGATGATATTCGGTTAACTAAACTACAGAGGCTGTTCGCACATTTTTTAGACGATTTTGGGAAGCGGTAATAAAAAATCGTTTGCTGCAAAAGAAATAATTGCAATTGTACTATGTTTTTAAAAGTCAAAATTATCGTCTGCGGCTTGAAAGTTTTGTTTTTATTCAAAATGGCGTTTTTAACAAAGCAGTGGTTCGAAGGCTACATTTATGCTCTTTTCGAAGAGAAATATGCATACTCCGTTATCCAAAAACGATGTGAGAGTCATGGTTTTGTGATATCTAAAGCGTCGATAGGTAATATCATCAACAAGAAAGGAAAAAAACGTTAAATTGGAGCCTCAAGTGGGACAAAAATTCCAAACAAGTATCCAAGGAAAAAACGGACATCTTCGACTGTTGGCAAAGGTACGTTATTTAATGTTAAAAGAAAATCCCCCTAGTCAAAGGACAGTTGTAAAATCATTAAAATGCTCGGTTTCCACTGTAAACAAAATGATAAACGTTGATTTAAATCTTAAGGAAGCGAAAAAAAGCAATGTGCATTGTCTTCTTCCAAATCATATCGCTGAACGCAGGACACGCTGCAGAATTCTATATGAGAAACACTTATCCAAAGAAAAATGGAAAACAATTGTCACAATAGATGAATCATGGGTGTATTTAAATGATTGCAACAAAAAAAGAGCCATTTATTATCATAAAAGGGGAGAAAAAAATTTAAGTACATAGTTCAAAGAATCGAAAGAAAGTTTTTCTAAGGGATTCATGATTGTTGCTGGTTTTTCTTATAATGGCAAGTTAAAAATAAAGAGAGTGGAAAAAATGTCAAGATTAACTCCAAATACTATCAGGAACATATTTTATCGCCAATTTTTCTGAATGAAATATCATCGCTTTACCCACAGTGCTATCAATCTGTGAGACTCCATCAGGACAAAGCTAGCAGTCACACATCAAAATCCACTGTAAATTTCCTAAAAGAAATGGAACAAAAAACTGGTATCAAGGCCATACCCTTCACCGATATCCCTACTAAATGATCCCTACTTTCTGATCTTTGAAATACACACTGGACTCACGCAATTATCCGGTGATTATTCCCGTATTTCTAAAATATAACACTGTAATTTCCAAATGATCATCAGCAATATTCCTCCCATCTCTTGCAGGTTTTCACTTGACACTTTTAAGCGAAGGGAGTTTCTGCTATGATGTTTACCCCTATTGCAACAACTGCAGTACATTCTGCTGTTGATTTCTTTTCTGTTATTTTACGGCAATCCAGACAGCCGGAATTGGGAAAAAAAATACGAAGGAATCAATACCTTCCATACATTTTCAGGCTGACAGTAGTACTCGTGACATGGAAAGACTGGCAGAGTATCAGAACTTGTCTTACCAGTGGTATGCTACGTATTAAATATCCCTTCACTAGAAAACTCTCGGGTGCGGCTGTTATTTGAAATATTGCTTCGTGTAACATAAAGTGCCTGAAAAACTGCCCATATATCTCGCAAAATGAGATTTCACTGACATTTTACAGTAGGAAAAGTAAAAATTTCTACATGTTTTACTGTTATTGGAATAAAATCCTATTTAAAACGATATACTTAATTGAATCCTACGTATAGTTTATGTTTACTGTATAACAGCCTTTTCATTTAATAATTATTATTATTATCCATGTTTTCCTATTATCCATGCGTAACCGTGCGTTAACTAACAAAGATAATCGTTCGTTCCCAGTGGCGTAGCGAGCATAACTGCCACCCGGTGCACGATACCTTTTTGGCGCCCCCCATGGTGTTTGGGACCATTTGGCGCCCCTCTGCGAGTGGCGCCCGGGGCATGATAACCCCCCCCCCCTTCGCTACGCCACTGATAGTTCCCGAATAAATTTCAGCCGTTTGCCTCTAGATAGCTTGGTTTAGGAACGCTGTTTTATTATGTAGAAGAACTTGAACGAAGAACAGTTGTTTTCATTTATTCATATAACTGAACCTTTTTCTCCTACTCTATCATATAAGTACACTTTCCATACGCCAGCGAGTTTTTTAAAATATTAAATTGTGATTTAAATGTTGTAAGAAAAGAATAAACGGAACTCGTCTAAGGGCCTGTTCACATAGGAGTCCGATAGCGGAAGCGTAAAAAGAAAGATGGCGCTGAGACGGAAATAAACCAATCATAAGCGTTAAATATTTCGTTGTTAATCGTTTGGAGGTTTGTCATTGGTTAAATATATTTCAATACTTTAACGCTTCCGCTATCGGACTCTTGTGTGAACAGGCCCTAACTAACCGACGGCAATCCAGTTTACTACCATAAAAAAGGCTTAAGGACAGCCGCTCAGGGTAGCAGGCATAAATTTTGAAAAGACCATGGTTTTTCAGTAATAGATTCCAAGTTACTTGCTACATTAAGAGAGCTCTAAAGCATTTATAACTTTTTTTTCATAAAGAATATAAGCAAATATCGTGAGTATCGCAAATAATTAAAATAATAAATTAACCGTGCTGCAATCATACATGCATGTGCCTATAATAGCAGGACAATGGGACACTGCATAAATTTGTAAATTATAAATAACACTGAATATATTTCAGTATTTATTTGTTAGATTTTCACTTTTCTACAAATGCTGTTCTAGTGATTAAAAACCCAAGCAACGCCAAGTAGTTCCTGCTAATCTTAAATACAAAGCTACACAAACAAATTTCATATAAAAAATATCTAAAGATTTTTTCCCTTATTCTATGATAACTTTTGTTTTCAAAGGCAATAAGTTACTCTTCTTTGAAACTGATATTACAAAATATTACAAAATAATAATTTCCTTTATGCCTTAAACAGATATTACATGAATATTTTTTTCTTTAATTCTTAGGATAGTCACATCTTCGTGTCTGCATTTATTATTTTTTTTTATGTATCATGTCTTTCTACGGTATGCACGCATATATTCTTGGAATATGCATGCATGCACACACACACACACACACAAATATATATATATATATATATATATATATATATATATATATATATATATATGCGTGTTTGTTTGTAACTTCTCCAGTACCAACAGGAGACATTGCGACAGCCTATATTTTCTTGTAGTTGTTAGCTAGTTTAATCCAGTTAAGCATAATACTAATTTTATTTACTTGAATACATTATGGACAATAGTCTGATATTTTACTGGTTAATATTTTTATAAGAAATATAAAAACTGGAAGATATTTACATATTTACGATAAATAGAGAGAATGAATGGTAGCGTCTGATCTAACCCATTTCTAAAGACGCTATGTCCACACAATGGAATATTTGTTTTACTTGTGCACGGGACCATACATCGGGTGATCTCCTTTAACCGACAGTTAGGCGCCATTGCGGCAGCCGATATTTTCTTGTAGTTGTTAGCTAGTTTAATCCAGTTAAGCATAATACTAATTTTATTTACTTGAATACATTATGGACAATAGTCTGATATTTTACTGGTTAACATTTTTATAAGAAATATAAAAACTGGAAGATATTTACATATTTACGATAAATAGAGAGAATGAATGGTAGCATCTGATCTAACCCATTTCTAAAGACGCTATGTCCACACAATGGAATATTTGTTTTACTTGTGCACGGGACCATACATCGGGTGATCTCCTTTAACCGACAGTTAGGCGCCATTAAAGCATCAATATTATTGTATGGTGGGGCATTATTATTACACACATACAGTTAGCCCTCTAATTACGCAGATTCGTAGATACGCGGTTGAATTTTTATTTATTTATTTATTTATTATTATTACTAGCTGAAAACCCGCACTTCGCTACGGAGTACATTCAAATTAAATGCAATGGTCAATGTATGCAATTAATGACAAAAAAATATTTAAATATATATATATATATATATATATATATATTTACTAGCTAAAAACCCGCACTTCGCTACGGAGTACATTCAAAGTAAAAACATCGGTGAATGTATGCAATTAATGCCAATATATATATAATAAATACGACGATCAATGTATATAATTGATGTAAAATATATATATATTTATAAAAAAATCGTAAGGGATATTTTTATAGACAAAATAATGTAGAAGAAGATATTCAAATTAAATCTAATATAAAGAATACTAAAGAATATAGTACAGTTAATATAGTACAGTTTCTAGAACATTTCTTTTACTGTATTTTAATATTTTTTTGGATAATGTCCAATCGTCTGCCGCATTAGCAAGAAAAAAAATTATTTTTTGTCTATTTAGTTTTTATGCACGTGACGATAAATTTATTTAAAGTACCAGAAAAAGAAGTCACGTGATCAGCATTTAATAAATTAAATTCTAAAAATTAATCTTTAAAAATTCACCAAAAATCAGGAAATGAAGGTAAAGATTCGAAAAAGATTTCATTTTAAAGGAATTTTTATGATCTTTCTCGTGATATAAATTTTATAACCCTTAAATTATTATTTTAAATGCAAACTTAAAAAAAGTAAAAAAAACAGCTTAAAAATTTAATTTAAAAAAATCTAAGAAGAATTTTTCAAAAATCTCTCTTAGTGCACCCCTACACTATAAGAAGAATCGCCATGCAAAATTTCAGCCCTTTAGGTCCAGCGGTTTGGTCTGTGCGTTGTATGTCAGTCAGTCAGTGAATGAATGAATGAATGAATGAGTCAGTTACGGAACTGTTTTATATATATAGATAATAAATATAACGATCAATGTATGCAATTAATATATATATATATATATATATTTATAAAAAAACCGTAAGGGATATTTTTATACACAAAATAATGTAGAATAAAATATTCAAATTAAATCTAATAGAACATACTAAAGAATGTAGTACAGTTTGAGGAACATATCTTTTACTGTATTTTAATATTTTTTTGGATAATGTCCAATCGTCTGCCGCATTAGCAAGTAAAAAAAAATTTTTTTTGTCTATTTAGTTGTTATGCACGTGACGATAAATTAATTTAAAGTACCAGAAAAAGAATTCGCGTGATCAGCATTTAATAAATTAAATTCCAAATATTAATCTTTAAAACTTCACCAAAAATCAGAAAATGGAGGTAAAAAGATATCATTTTGAAGGAATTTTTATGGTCTTTCTCGTGATATAAATTTTATAACCCTCAAATTATTATTTTAAATGCAAACTTTAAAGAATATTACAAAAACAGCTTAAAAATTTAATTTTTAAAAAATCTATGAAGAATTTTCAAAAATCTCTCTTAGTGCCCCCCTACACTATAAGAAGAATCACCATGCAAAATTTCAGCCCTTTAGGTCCAGCGGTTTGGTCTGTGCGTTGTATATCAGTGAGTCAGTCAGTTACGGAACTGTTTTATATATATAGATTATTATTATTATTATTTCTTTTTTGTGTGTGCGTGTGTGTGTGTGCGGGGGGGGGAGGCTCCTGGACGTCAGTAGTTTCGCGCTTTTACAGTTCTGCGACGTTGCCAGTACAGATAAGTGGCAGCCCTGCATGTGTGTTTTGCGCCAGTAGTGGGGTCAGTTACAGCAAACGGTTATGTATTTTGCGCGCAATACTCAAGTTAGCTTTCGATACAAATTACAACATAAAACCCATAAAAAAAACATGTCTGAAAAACGTAAAAAGGAACAAATCATAAACAGGTGTAAAAAGAAACGTGTAATTAATATGGAAACTAAAGTTGAAATTATCAAACGACATGCAAAAGGTAATAAGATTGTGGACATTGCGTGTGTACTATATACGGTATGAATGAATAGACCTTTAGAACTGAGATAAAGGAAAATTTTTCAGGTAGTATCTTCTAACGAAACTACCGCGGGGTATTAACGTAGGATTATCTCTTTTGTATGTATATATATACCTATATATATATATATATATATATATATATATATATATATATATATATATATATATATATATATATATATGTATATATATATATATATATATATATATATATATATATATATATATATATATATATATATATATATATATATATATATATATATATATATATATATATATGTACGTATGTATGTATATACATACAGGTAACCCTCCTATAACACGGTAGATATAGGTTCCTAGAAAATGCCGTGTTGTGTGAAACCGTGTTATAGGAGACCCAGAGACAGTTCAAATTTCGGGGGTTACGTTCCGTAAACTTATTAAAAGCAAACTTTTGTTTAAAATTCCATATAAGCAATTTAATTTTTATTATAAATATAAATGTATGTATAACACAAAACAAAAAGGAACAAAAAATATTATTTTCATTTAATGCGACCTTATTTTAATAAATTTCTTCCTCATCACTGCTCGGTACAATCAAACGAGAACGTTTTTTTCGGTTGAACGATATCACCTTCACTTTCAGAACCTTTTACTTCATTTAGATTTTTTGCACCTTCTATCCTCTTTAAAAAATCTGTAACTTTGGTTTATTTGCTGGTTCTTACAAGGTCATTGTAGATTCACGGTATAGAGATAGACAATTTTGCAGCTCCCTGTTGAATTTTCGGCTTCTTTCAGCGGAAGGGTCTGCATTCAGGAAAAATTATTCAAGATTTTCACCTAAGCTTAGGCCTTCTTGTAATTTATAAATAAGTTATAAATGAGTTATAAATGAATAAATTATAATTTGTTAATACATTTTCATGTAAAGCCACTATAGTTCATTATTCCTTCCCGTCATTGTTTCAAAGTAATTTAGTTTTTAAATGTGTTAAATAAAAATCATGTTATCTAGTGCTATAGAAGTACAGTGTTGTACAAAGGTTTTCGCAATTTTTTTATCGTGTTAGAGCGAAACCGTGTTACAGGTTGCAGTGTTATACGAAGATTCCCGCAATTTATCTTATCGTGTTAGAGCGAAATCGTGTTGTAAGGTGCCGTGGTGTAGGAGGGCTTCCTGTATATGTATGTCAAAATTTACAAGTAAGCAGTTAAACAGAAAAGTACAACAACAACAACAACAACAAACAAAAAAGAGAGAGAGAGAGAGATAAGCAAACGATAAGTAATCCTACGTTAATAACCCGCGGTAGTTTTGTTAGAGGAGACTACCTGAATATTTATTTTTTCTTTACCGAATCTTTGATATTTTTTTTTCTGATATCACTATGAATTTTCCTAACATGATAATCAAGAAGCGTTATTTTAGTCCGTTATCGCATCCTTTATCAAATAAAAATATTCTCAATAAATATAAAAATGTTATTTTAAAAATCTTGTTTTTTATCTATGTAAGTCGAAGGAAATGCACAAGGAGTTTTTAATAAATTAAGTATTATTTTGGATAAAGAATTCAGATTTTTTTTTCTTCAGTGATAATTCGCACACAATATATATATATATATATATATATGTGTGTGTGTGTGTGTGTGTGTGTGTATACATACATACACACACACTCTATGGAAGAACTGAGTGTCCATATTTGAGATACGACCCAGCTTGAAGAGAGTGAAGAACAACCAGAAACAAATGTCACATCAGAAAATTTTCTTTTGGTTGTTTTATGTTATTGTACGCATAAGAATTAACTGAATAACGCTTTCTTATTTCATAATCATTTTGTTTCGCTCTTCCACGACGTATAAAAATGAATATGATAATATTAAATAAATTTTTCATATAATAGTATTTGACGATCTTTTTTTCTTTTTTAAATAACTAGTAAATAATTACTAGAGCCAAAATGCTTAAGGTTTTCAAATACACAAAGAAATTTTTATCCTAGAAATTTTTAATCCATTTTGTTTTGCTCCTCCACAACGTATAAAAATGAATATGATAATTTAAATAATTTTTTCAATTAGTTGTACTTGACGATTTTTTTTCTTTTTTAAATAATTAGTAAATTATTACTAGAGTCAAAATGCGTAATGTTTCCAAATAAACAAAGAAATTTTTCATCTATTTTGTTTTGCTCCTTCACAACGTATAAAAATGAATATGATAACATTAAATAAATTATTTTATTTATGAATTTTTTCTTTTTAAAATATTTTGTAAATAATTACTAGAGTAAAAATGCGTAATGTTTCCAAATAAACAAAGAAATGTTTCATCCATTTTCTTTTGCTCCTCCACAACGTATAAAAATGAATATGATAATATTAAATAATTTTTTTCTTTTTAAAATAATTAGTAAATAATTATTAGAGTCAAAATGCGTAATGTTTCCAAATAAACTAAGAAATTTTTCCTCTATTTTGTTTTGCTCCTTCACAACGTATAAAAATGAATATGATAATATTAAATAAATTTTTTTATTTATGAATTTTTTCTTTTAAAAAAATTAGTAAATATTTACCAGAGTCAAAATGCGTAATGCTTCCAAATAAACAAAGAAATTTTTCATCCATTTTCTTTTGCTCCTCCACAACGTATAAAAATGAATATGATAACATTAAATAAATTTTTCATTTCTGAATTTTTTCTTTTTACAATAATTAGTAAATAATTAGAGTCAAAATGTGTAATGTTTCCAAATAAACAAAAAAAAATTTCCTCCGTTTTGTTTTACTCCTCCACAACGTATAAAAATGAATATGATAATATTAAATGCATTTTTTTATTTATGAATTTTTTCTTTTTGTATAGTTAGTAAATAATTACTAAAGTCAAAATGCGTAATATTTCCAAATAAACAAAGAAATTTTTAATCCATTTTGCTTTACTCCTCTACAACATGTAAAAATTAATATGATAATATTAAATAAATTTTTAATTGAAGATTTTTTTCTGTTTCAAATAATTAGTAAATAATTACCGGAGTCAATTTGCATTAGGTTTTCAAATAAACAAAGAAATTTTTTTATCCTAAAACTTCGTTGGATTTCGAAACCCCAACTAGTTTTAAAGTGTGCCGTTAACCCAGATAGGTTGCGAAACACTGACTGCTCATAGCTATGAAGCCCCTATCGAGGGATTAAGCCAAGCGTAGGTCAGTGATTGCAACGCCTCATACTAAAAATTTTGCGAGGCGGAGTAAATATTCGACCTACGGAGAAAAGATTCATTAAAAGGGAAGCTTTTCTCAAGCTGGACCTTTCAGTGCCTCATGATGACCTACTTCGCTATTAAACTGAGAGAAACATCAATTATTGCACTTTCCTCGAGCCGTTTGCCCGAAGAAAAAGCACGTTTCTCTCTATGTTGTTATGATGTATCGGAAAATATTTTTGAATTCTTGTTTTTGTGCCTTTTTTTATTTGAAGATCGGTATCTTCAACTCCTAATGATGAATTTGAAGAATCCAATGAATAGGTGAGCTGTGAAATTTTATTTTGTTGTCAAATTGGACGTAGTCATTGTTTTTAATTTAATTCACAAAATCAACAACTTTTTTTTCTTTTTTGATTTTTTTGTTTTTCGAAATGTCTTGATTTTGTCATTTAATTATATCCAGACATCCAGTAAGCATAATTATGATAAAAGGGCAGAGTACAACTTTTGAAATCGATAATTACACTTCGTATGCATACAATAGTATTTTTAACCAATTAATTAGAATTTATTTGTTGTTGTTGGTAATGTCTTCTGGCCGGACGTGTACCAGACCAGGTCCATATATGATACAGCCTATAGGCTGTACCAGATATGCTTCCCTCTGGTTTGCCTATAGGCTTTGCGGACTGAGGAGTGTGACTCCGGTTTACAATAGTACCACAAGGTTCGGAGTCCATCTTAGGTGCCACCTGAATTTTGACAGAGCAACTCCCCTCCCCAAGTGCGATATCTGGGGGGGACGTACCTTCTCCCACCCTCTCTGACGTTATAGAGGGTTTTATTGTTTACATACAATGAATAATAGCTAAAAGTTTTATTCACGTGATAGACATGCTTACAAACTGAATTTGATTTTGAAAACCATACATGACAAATGGAACACACATCAGGCAACTTCTATTCCACATATACAAAACAATCCCAATAATTTATTTTTAAATATTTAAAAGTATAGAAAAAAATCTTAAATTTAATGACTCTTCTTTTCGTTGTATAGTTGTTACATACAACAAAATTCCCCACTCTGTAAAATACTGGCTAGAATATGAACTTCTATTTCCCCACTCTGAAAAAAAATGTTGTGTTAATATTAACACAACATTTTTTTTAACTTACGCACTAAGCCTATTATATCACTCTAATTTTAACGTAGGATTACGTTCCTCCATAACGGTCCTCTGGAAAGCAAAATTTCAGACGCTAAAACCGTCCGTAGTCGCGAGTTATAATTTTGTCAGTGCGCCAAACCCAGTCTGTATCGCTTAGGCAAGCAGTAAACAGTTAAACAGAAAAGAACCAAAATGCGTCAAAATTTTGACATACATATATATATATATATATATATATATATATATACCTACGTACATATATATAAATACATATATACCTAACACATACATATATATATACAAAAGAGGTAAGCAACGATAAGTAATCCTACGTTAATAACCCGCGGTAGTTTCATTAGAAGAGACTACCTGAAATTATTTTATTTTAATGTCACAATTTAGCCTGTTCAGCAAGTTTTTTAAACTTTTTTTTTTTTTGAAGCAAATGATACATTTTTTTCAGCTAATCAGTTTTTAAATTACACCTTTTTATATTCAGATTCCTAATCTGAATTATTTTTCCTTAGTCTATAAAGATAAAAACTGCTTTCTAAAATAGCCTACCGTCTAAATTAGTCATCATTCAAATTCTCCCGGCCAAAGAACTACAAAAGAAAAAAGCAAAAAAGGAAGCACAAAAGAAGAACAATAGACCAACTCAATTGATTCGCAAACTCGACAGTGTCGATAAATACCTTTATTATAATGACAACAATCTTATTTTTTGTACGGAGGATGGAAGGCATGAATAAGGTAGACGTGCATAGAATAACAAACATTTAAGGAAGATTCACTGTAATAAATCAGGCAAAAAAAAATTGAAAATCCTTTTAGTACGAGCAGAACTAACAATAGCATAGAAAAAATGTTTTTTAAAAAGTCCAGGCTTTAAATTTAACTGAATAAAACACTCAACACACCACTGGTTAGTGTATATTAGAGAAGCACTTTCGCTCATATACACTGATCAGTGACCTTTCATGTCTGTTCAAGGAAGAAGCCATAGAAATGAAAGCGTCCGCTAAAGTCATGAAATTCAAACAGACATTTAAATTTTAATTGGATATAGTGTGAGTAACACGCAAAATAACTTCAGTGAACTTCCAGCTAGTTATTGAATCTGCACTTTTAAAAAGTTTATAAATAACTTCATCTAACCTTATTCTGCACAGCAAATCCTTAACGAGGCGAGCAATAGTAAGTGAAGCAAAACGGCCGTATACAACACAGTCTATTAGGTTGTATCAACTTCCCCCTGATTATTTGGTTAGTTGGTTCAGAGCGCTGTGGTCAACTTTTGCTACACGAGGGCTAATTAGACCGGAACCTACGGTTTAACCTTTAGCTTACGGGGCCCATTTTTCCGATTCCCTCTTTAGAACGGGAAATTCCATACCCCCTTTTAAGAACGGCCATTAAAGGGGTGTTATATATATGTGTGTGTGGGTATGTGTGTATGTGTGCATATGCCGTATATTCAGTAGGGCATACGCCAGTGTGGCAATTGTTCCCAGCAAAGCACCATTATGTACGACGTGAGAAGAGGCATGATTATTGGAACTCGCTAGAGCGTCCGTGTCGAGAACAGCCAACCTTGTGGGTGTTTGAAGGGCTACTGTGTCAAGGGTTACGACAGCCTACACAAACCTGGGAAAGGTGTCCTCTGCGAAGCAGAACAGTGGGCGAAAGTCGAAGTTCACCGACCGGGATAGACGAGTGTGGAAGAGGATAGTAGCCCGAAAACGTCAGAATACACTGTCGCAGATAACCCCAGAGATGAATACCCATCTCCAGAACCCCGTATCCACCAAAACTATTCAACGGGAGCTGCATGCTGCGACCATTTATGGCAGAGTGGTTATTCCAAAGCCATTAGTGTCGCCTCGGAATGCTATTAAGCGACGACAATGGTGCCTAGACTACCAAAATCGGACACAACAGCAATGGTAACAGGTCATTTGGTCTGACAAATCCTCATTAACATTATTTCAGACCACCGGAGGTGTGTTCGTCTGGCGAACACCGGCAGAAGCATTTCATGTTGACTGTCTGGTTCCTACCGTGAAGTATGGAAGGAGCTCTGTGATGGTATGGGACTCGATATCGTGGTGTGGCTTGGGGGTCACTCTTAGACTTGGGGGGGGGGGGGGGGTAGATCGCAAGCAAGCATTATCGCAGTATTCTCGCAGATCATTTCCATCCTATGCTTCAGACTTTGTTTCCTGGAGAACGTCCTGTGCTCCAAGATGACAATGCCTCTATTCACACGGCTCGCTGTGTTCAAACATAGTTAGATGAGCATAATGATAAAGTGGGACATCTCATGTGGTGTCTTTATTCCCCTGATTTCAACATTGAGCATTTGTGGGGTTTTTTAGAAAACAAAGTCCGTGCTCGGTTTTTTTCTTCTTCGCACACCACCTGAGCTAGAGTCCGCTCTGCACGAGGAATGGGGGCGAATCCCCTTGAATTTTGTGCAAGACCTTTATTTGTCAACCCCACGTCGAATGCAAACTGCAATTAAGGCCAAGGATGGCTCAACCCCCTACAAATAAAAAATTTGCATTCTTTCACAGGTATTCCTATTATTTTGTCCGGTACCTGTGTGTGTGTGTATGTATATATATATATATATATATATATATATATATATATATATATATTAATTCTTGGGCCTGTATTCTTGGGATACATGCTATCCCATCCCTTAAGGAAAATGTTAAAGCCGATTCCGAACGTCTACAAACACTCATGCCAGAAGTGGGACTCGAACCCACAGACTCTCTCTGTCTCTGGTAGGACATGTATGCACACGAGGGTCTGGCCCAACTTGATGATATTGATATTAAACAATCAAGGACCATGTGTATACAGATATGGATTAAAATGGAGGAAATGAGACAAGTTGCCCCGCTATAGAGAAAGGGAATGTGAGAACTGAAATTCTCATGGGGGAAAACAAAAGAGACAATAAACATCTCGTTGTAAAGAAATTTTCTTTGTATAGCTTCTTCAATTCAGAAAAAAATCATCTCCAAGAGGATTGTGCTTGAAATTTTCGCGACGTTTAACCGAGAGGTTCCTTTCAAACTGAGGTGTATATAGGAGAGTTAATTAACATTATTTTTTATAGGCTCAGTCAGGACCTCCCAAAATTGACGTATAAGTGAGTTAAAAAAGTTAATATCCAAATACAAAATGGTCCTAGTTTATTACTCAGACGTGCTCGAACATCGCTTAAGCTGAGTGTGCGATGACAACTGAATGTCGTCGCATACACAGCTTGGATTTTCCTCTCATATATCAATGGTGTGGAGAATAACATGACTGCTATGCAGTAAGTCCTCGACTTACGCGGTTAATTCGTCCCAGAACATTCCGCGTATGTAGAAAGCGCGTAAGTCAAAATTTACCAGGTAATGAATGCGACGCGCGTGTCCCACTGATTGAGCGCGAGTAGCCGGCGCCTGTGCGACACGCCGCTGGATTCAGGTAAGCTTTTCGACCATCATCGTGTGGACGATAGCAACAAGCATCAATATCTAAATATCGAAACAAAATACATTTTTAAAATCATTTTCAGTGAAATACTTTTTATTTAAATATGAAAATCATACACACATATACAGTGGAATCTCGATCTATCGTTTTCCAAGGGACCGATAGAAATGAACGATAAATGCGGGAAAACGATAGATGCGGAAACATAACAAAGCAATATGATCGTTGGGACTGGATAAAATGAATGACACATACGGAAAAACGATGAATCCGAAAACGATCGATCGAGATTCCACTGTATTATATTATAATAATAGGCTACATACATAAACAGGCTACATACATAATTACGTAATTTAAAAAACCTTATCTCCCCTTCTCCTGGTCCGACGGGATAGCTCTCGGTGGTGGGGAATGCGCTAGGCAGTGGCATTTCCGGGTCCCATATATATATATACATATATATATATATATATATATGGGTGTGTTTGTTTATAAAAAAAAATCATAACAGATATTTTTATAGACAAAATAATGTAGATGAAAATATTCAAATTAAATCTAATAGAACATACTAAAGAATATAGTGCAGTTAATATAGTACAGTTTGAGGAACATATCTTTTACTGTATTTTAATATATTTTTTTGGATAATGTTCGATCGTCTGCCGCATTAGCAAGAAAAAAAAATTTTTTTGTCAATTTATTTCGTTGTTATGCACGTGACGCAAAATTAGTTTACTAACGCAAAATTAGATCACAAAAAGAAAAGAAACCAGGTGATCAGCATTTAATAAATTAAATCCCAAAGATTAATCTTTAAAAATTCCCCAAAAATCAGAAAATGGAGGTAAAGATTCGAAAAAGATTTCATTTTGAAGGAATTTTTAGGATCTTTCTCGTGATATAAATTTTATAACCTTCAAATTATTATTTTAAATGCAAACTTAAAAAGAGTTACAAAAACAGCTTAAAAATTTAATTTTAAAAAATTCTAAGAACAATTTTTCAAAAATCTTTCTTAGTGCACCCCTACACTATGAGAAGAATCGCCATGCAAAATTTCAGCTCTTTAGGTAAAGCGGTTTGGTCTGCGCGTTATATGTTAGTCAGTCAGTCAGTTAGTTACGGAACCGCTTTATATATATAGATAATAAAAATGCGTAATTAAGCAAAATTTAAAGCTATAAAAATTTAATTAAATAATTCAATTTGACATAAATTTACTTCAAACTATCCGCTACCCCTCCAATTATTTGTCACGACCCCCAAGTGGGTCGTGACTTACAGTTTGCGCACCACTGACATAAAAGAATAAAAAACTGCTAAAGACAGAATCTGCGATCTGCATTAATCTCGTTCACAACCAACGGATTACGCAAAGGGTGCCCGTTACCCCGAAAGATTACACGATTCTTAATAGTTTAATTCATTTTCCCGTCATTTCATGATTTAGTTTGACAGAACAGTCGTTTGGAAATTCATTAGAGCGAATAAGTTGAGAGCAAAGGCGTCTTACAATCTACAACCATGCGATAAATTAGCGAATAACATCTGACTAAACTGGTGTAGACCGTTGTCAGTCAAGGGAGCAATCGATGCAATTGTCTCGAATGCGATCGTATCACAGCATGCAAACGAATATTGCTTGGTTAAGTGAAGAAATACTGGAAAGCTACAAAACGAACGTGTTTGGAATGAACAGGCGCGAAGGAGAGATGTAGCTGTGAAATTGCCAAAGACAGTGGCGTAGCAAAGGGGGGGGGGGGCAAGGGGGTCTATCATGCCCCGGGCGCCACTCGCAGAGGGGCGCCAATGTAAGATCTATATATTATATTACTATATGTTTTTGAGGGAGATGCCAATATAAGGTCTATATATTATATTACTATATGTTTTTCAGGGGAGGGCACCAATATAAGGTCTATATATTATATTACTATATGTTTTTCGGGGAGGGCGCCAATATAAGGTCTATATATTATATTACTATATTTTTTTGGGGGGGGCGCCAATATCAGGTCTATATATTATATTACTATATGTTTTTCGGGGAGGGCACCAACATAAGGTCTATATATTATGTTACTATATGCTTTTCGGGGGGAGGGTGCCGATATAAGGTCTATATATTATGTTATTATATGTTTATTGGGGGACGCCAATATAGGGTCTATATATTATATTACTATATGTTTTTCGGGGGGGGGGCGCCACAAAGGTATCGTGCCCCGGGCGCCAGTTATGCTCGCTACGCCACTGGCCAAAGGCAGGGGTTGAAGATAAGCAACAACCTCAAGATCAAAACAAACTAATATCAACGATTTAAGGCTTGTTTCACACACGATTTTTATCGTCTGCCGTTTAAACGATGCCGTCCGACATTTAGTCGACGACGACACGAAAGTGGATCATTTTCACACTTACCGCTGTCGTGTAAACTACATCTAGGTGAGTCGACACGCGTTCAGACGAGCGTAATGGGAAATAAAAAATATAGTGTGTTTATTAGTTTTCAGTGTATTTCTTCGTATTTTGAGTGCATTAATTGATGATAAATGTTTACTGTATTCACTTAATGACAAAATTAATGTGTTTTTAACAAGGTGTATGAAAATCATGATTTTTTTTAAATACACTTTTTTAAATGCAACACCCTGAAGGAAACATGCAAATAACATGAAATTTACAACATGCATTAGCGGAGGTGAGATATGCAAATAATTAGAATTTCAGCGCAGACGCACATCACGCGCGCCTCTGGCGCCACTTCAAAGCGCTATTTAAGGCTTGGAGATTTCGACGATTTCAAGTTCGGCAATTGTGTTTTTCTTGTGGTTTTTTCAAAAAAACGATCAATTATGCCTCGTCGAAAACAGCGATCATCTTTTGATCAAGTATCCAAGTTCGACAGAGGAAGGATAGTGGCCTACCGAGATTGTGGATTATCTTTCAGGGAAATCGGTAGTCGTGTTGGACGAAACCAAACAACTGTAATGCGGATATGTGATCGTTGGCTGCAGGAGGGTACGAAGGACCGGCGTGTTCGATCGCATCCACCTCAGCGCACCACTTCACGTGATGACAGGCAAATTGTGCGCATGGCAGTGACGGATCGCTCAGTCACATCACGAACCATAGCACAGCACATGCAGTCTGTAACGCATCATCCAGTGTCTGCGCGTACCATTCGACGCCGTTTACAGCAGAGTGGTCTGTCCGCAAGACGTCCATTGCTTTGTCTACCCTTGACGCAGAACCACAGACGTCTCCGCCGCCAATGGTGCGATGACAGAAGGATGTGGACGGCAGAATGGAATGAAATTGTCTTTACTGACGAGTCACGCTTCTATCTGCAACACCACGATGGTCGCATACGAGTCTGGAGACACCGTGAAGAGAGGATGCTGAACAGCTGCGTTATGCACCGCCACACTGGCCCTGCACCGGGTATTATGGTATGGGGCGGTATTGGATATCACTCTCGCACACCTATAGTACGCATTGCCGGTACTTTAAACAGCCAGCGCTACATCTCCGAGGTGTAGGAGCCAGTTGTCCTTCCTTACCTTCAGGGCTTGCCCACAGCCATATTTCAACAGGATAATGCGCGACCACACGTGCCACGCATTGTCCAACGGTTCTTCGTCATTCGCCAGATTGAATTGCTTCCCTGGCCGCCTCGCTCTCCGGATCTTTCGCCGATAGAAAACATGTGGTCCATGGTTGCTCTACGATTGACCCAGATTCCATTCCCAGCTGCCACAGCAGATCAACTTTGGCAACGTGTGGAAGCTGCTTGGTCTGCTGTACCCCACGAACTCATCCAAAGTCTCTTTGAATCAATGCCGAGGCGTGTGGCAGCGGTGATCTCCAACAATGGCGGCTACTCTGGCTACTGATTTTGGCAGAAACCACACTTCACAGAAGTCTATAAATTTAATCATTTGATACTTGGTCAACATGTTATCTACAAAATAAATTTTGCTGTGATATCTCTTGTCTTTCTTGGTGTTGCAATTTGGGTGGCCAGCAGTGTAGAAAAAATCAGATTTTTTTTATTTTAATCATGATTTTTTTTTTATATTTTAATTTTATGTGATGCAAACTATTGTATATACCATATATTTAAAATTATATACTATACTACGCTATAACTAATGCAGGAAGTAAACATTTTCAAATTCAAACATTGCTGATCATTGTCCATAGAAAAATTTTTAATAATTTAAAAACAAAAAAGGAAATAAAAGAAAAACAACCAATAACAAAATGGTTTGAAACTAAAAATCAAAAAAGAAAATAATTAATTTTATTTCGTCATCTACGATTATCAAAATATTTTAAAATTGGTAAGTTTTATTTAAAGATTTAAACATGAACGCTAATTTAGCTGCCTTTTCTACACCTAATTGGTTTCGCAATTTTCTCTGTACGAGTCCAAAAGTAGAAAACATCCTCCCTATCCCAGCAGTTGTTTCTTTTGCAGTACATAACATTGTGGCGGTCACGCGAAGAAGATGAAATCATCATGTAGATTTTCATGCAAATTCCTAGCGTGATCGCCTGCGCATGTGCGAGCTTCCCCAGAGCGACATATAAGCGGGCTCCACTCGACTCTAGCGGGGAGAGAGAGCAGGATCCGCCTGGCTGCACGCTCACAACATAGTGTTCCCGTCGAGCTCTTCGTGTGCTCAAGCCGTAGAATATTTCTGGTAGCTATCGTCAATTGCTGTAGCACCGGATTCTTCAACTTCACCGACTAAGAGTGTTCCCGTGTACCAGTGTGTGTCTCACCATTGATAAGCTGTACCCTAAGATCGCCTCACAGGACTCTTGTGCTGCCAGTCGTAATATTAATTTTATTGTGTTATTAGTATCGGTAGTTATATTATTTATTGATGTTTTTAATTGTAAGCGCAATAGTAGTTATTGCAATATTGCTAGTTTTCAATTGTTTTATTATATTCCAGTGATTGTGAACAGGGTTCATCAATAAACTGTATTGCATTGTTTAACAAGTCTACTGTATTTACAGATACATTGTAAACAGCCCACGAGAGTGGGGATATGTGGTAGGTGTTTTGGGAAAACAATAACCTTCTGTAAATATCTAGCTGTAAATATTTCTAAGTTAAAATATTATATACCGGCACCTCCACACTGGTGACCCGGAATTCTGTTTACAGTATTATTTAATTAATATATATTGCTGTCT
Source organism: Dolomedes plantarius (assembly GCA_907164885.2). Lineage (NCBI taxonomy): Eukaryota > Metazoa > Arthropoda > Arachnida > Araneae > Dolomedidae > Dolomedes > Dolomedes plantarius. The sequence goes on from OU015498.1 coordinate 35,844,770, forward strand.
TTACTCGTTTTTGAATGTTTTATATAACTACCAGTAGATTTATACTGAAAATTAGTGTATGAATTATGCCAACCACAGTATGCTCAGGCATGCAATAACTGCTCTGGAAACTCGCTATAGGTGCACTGGAACTCTCCCAGGTTGAGATTCTATCCTAATTCTCACTAGCTGAATATCTGTTCCTACTGCATTAACAGGAAAAACTGCCCAGCTAGCCATCTGTAGTCATAATGACTGACGATAAAACCGAGGTCCGAGGGTCAGGTGTTTCCGATATAGCACGAGTTGCATTCAAACCACCGCCATTCTGGGATACAAATCCACGAGTTTGGTTTTTACAACTTGAATCTCAATTCAAGTTAGCTGGTATAACAGCCGACGAAACTAAATTTCACTCGGTTATTTCGGCAGTTGATACAAAGACTCTAAGTAGAGTGTCAGATATTGCAGAGAAACCCCCGTCAGACAACTTGTACGGCACGTTAAAGCAGCGTATACTTGATTTGTATTCTAGGTCAGACGCAGCCAGACTTAGACTTCTCTTTCAAGACATACAATTGGGAGATAGGACGCCTTCCCAGCTCCTACAAGAAATGAGGAATTTAGCTGAAGGAGATATTAAGGACGACGTTTTAAAGAGTCTGTGGTTACAGCGCCTTCCGCTGAACACACAACAGATCCTGTCCATTTCTAACGATCCCCTGCCAAACCTCGCAAAAATCGCTGATAAAATTATGGAAATTTCCCCCATAACACCCACGGTTACAGCCGTAGCACAATCAAGTGAGTTGAATTCTATTAAAACTGAATTGTCTAACATTAAGAAAACTCTTAAGTCTCTACAAGAACGCAGAGATAGACAATGTCGCTTCAGATCAAACTCTGGATCTCGAAACCGTCTCAGGTCGAATTCAGAATCTCGTAAAAATACTAATAGATTATGTTGGTATCATCACAGGTTTGCAGATAAAGCTAAGAGGTGTACAAAGCCATGCAGTTTCCAGGGAAACGACTAGGCACGTCGGTTTTGACGGCAACTGACGTGGCGACTCATCATAGCCGTCTCTTTGTTTTTGATAAGATTTCCAAGCAGAAATTTTTGGTTGATTCAGGTGCAATAGTGTCTTGCTATCCCAGGACGTTCGTATCTTGGTCCAGACAACAACCAGAGTGTCTGTACGCTGCAAATGGATCGGAAGTTCCTACTTTCGGTACAATACAACTAAAACTTGACTTAGGTTTGAAAAAGGAAATTTTATGGACGTTTGTGATCGCTGATGTTACAACACCTATTTTGGGAGCTGATTTCTTGGAAAGTTTTGCCCTACTATTAGACGTTAAAAATCGTAGACTGATTGAACAATGTGCGACCTCAGCTATTCATTGTTCTTCACGGGTAGATGCATATTTAACCCCCATCAGTACTAGTACACCTTTTTACAGTGTAATTATGAAATTTCCTCGAATTTTAAGTCCCAATCTTAATAGGCACAAGCTAACAACTACAGTAGTTCACACTATCGAAACTAAGGGTCCTCCAGTATTCGCAAAAGCTAGGAGGCTGAATCCTGAAAAGCTAAAAGCTTTGAAGAATGAATTCCAGGAATTGCTCCAGCAGGATATTATTCGACCTTCCAAAAGCCCTTGGTCGAGTCCAATACACATCGTGACGAAAGCCGATGGCAAGTTTCGAATCTGCGGAGACTACCGCAGGCTTAATGCCGTAACGGTACCTGACAGATACAGCATCCCTCATCTGCATGATATTACTGCGGAACTGAATGGTAAGACAATTTTTTCTAAAATTGACCTTAAAAAGGCTTACCATCAAATTAAGATTGATGACGCAGACGTTCAAAAAACCGCGGTCATTACACCCATCGGACTTTATGAATACAATTACATGTGTTTCGGGTTAAGAAACGCCGCTCAGACATTTCAGAGATACATAGACAACGTTTTACGTGGTCTCACTTGCTGTTTTGCGTATATAGACGACATTTTAGTCGCCTCAACTGATGAGACAGCACACAAACAGGACTTAGCTCAAGTTTTTGAAAGGTTAGATAATCATGGCTTAGTCATTAATCATGCTAAATGTATTTTTGGTTCAAAGGAATTACAATTTTTAGGATTTCTGGTTACCGCGAAAGGAATTTCTCCAGCGCCAGACAAGATTAAGCATATAGCTGAATATACCTTGCCGAAAACGGTAGATAGTTTACGTCGTTTTTTAGCCATGATAAATTTTTATCACAGATTTTTTAGGCACGCAGCCGAAATTCAGGCTAAGTTATACCAGATGGTAAAAGGAAAGCCTAAAAAGGACAAATCTATTTTACAGTGGAGCGATGACACTCGAGAAGCATTTTTACAATGCTTAGACGTTCTACAAAAAGAAGTCAGGCTAGCTCATCCAGCAGCTAACGCCAAACTCTCTCTTATGGTTGACGCCTCTGACATTGCGATTGGAGCAGAGCTTCATCAAACAATAGATGGTACAGCAAGTCCCTTAGGATTTTTCTCCCGTCGACTTACGCCTACCGAAAAACGGTATAGTACATACGACAGAGAACTGCTATCCATCTACTCCGCTGTCAGACACTTTAGGCACTTGATTGAAGGATCCCAATGCGTGATTTTTACGGATCATAAACCATTGTGCTACGCATTTCAGCAACACAGTGATCGTTGCAATCCCCGTCAAATCCGCCACCTTGAATTCATTTCGCAATTCTCGACGGACATACGTTATATCAAAGGAAACCAAAATGTGGTCGCTGATGCTATGTCTCGAGTCGACGCGATTAGACTAGGGTGCAAGATAGATTTACAGGAGTTAGCATCTGCACAAGCTGTTGACGCGGAATTACAGGAACTATTAAAAGGTAAAACAGGTTTAGAAATTAAGCAGATTCAATTAGAGACAGGTTCTCCCAAAATTTACTGCGACATTTCTACAGGTCACATTAGGCTATACCTACCAGACGAATTCCGTAAGGAAGCTTTCGCACAGGTACACAATATCTCTCATCCAGGTACTAAAGGTACAGCGAAGTTAATCCGAGAACGTTTTGTTTGGCCTAGACTGGAGGCTAACTGCAAAGAATGGGTCACAAGTTGCATTCAGTGCCAGAAATCGAAGATTTCGAGACATACCAAGTCTCCACTGGCTACATTTAAATGCCCTGACACTAGGTTCTCGGAAGTTCATCTCGATATTGTTGGCCCACTGCCACCTTCCAGAGGATTTCAGTACTTGCTAACTTGTATTGACAGGTTTACTAGATGGCCGGAGGCTTATCCAATTCCGGATCAAACAGCTGAAAGCGTCGCGGAAGCGTTTTACACGGGATGGATTGCACGGTTCGGCGTGCCTGTTACAATCATTACTGATCAAGGCCGACAGTTCGAAAGTGAACTCTTTTCCACTTTAACAAAATTATTAGGAATAGAGCGCAGGAGAACATGTGCGTACAACCCCCGCGCAAATGGTCTAGTGGAAAGATTTCATAGACACTTAAAGCAGACATTAACGTGTATTTTAAAAGCTTCCCAATTCTGGGTTGAAAAGTTACCATTAGCTTTACTCGGTATCAGAGCTAGCCTCAAAGAGGACATAACGGCATCAACAGCCGAAATGGTGTATGGCTCACCATTAAGATTACCCGGAGATTTTTTTTGTGACTCGGAAGATAGTCACGCGTTTACACGTTTTGAATTTTTAAAACGTTTGAAATCCCATATGAAAGAGCTGCGGCCAATTCCCACATCTAATCATTCGATAGGTAAAGTTTTTTTGCATAAAGAATTAATGCAAACCCCTTTTGTATTCGTTAGAATAGATTCAGTACGTAAACCATTAACCCAGCCATACGACGGCCCTTACAAAGTCATTTCTAGACACCCGAAACACTTCACACTAAGCATAGCAGGTCAAAAGAAATGCATTGCAATTGATCGACTCAAAGCAGCATTTTTTCAAGACCAGCCAGTTTCGGAAGTTGTTGCGAAAGACGTAGGCCAAACCCCAACTGTCGTCACACGTTCGGGACGCAGGGTTCGGTTCGTGGTACCGTACCAAGCCTAGGGTCTTGGCACTTGCGGGGGAGTGTGTGGCGGTCACGCGAAGAAGATGAAATCATCATGTAGATTTTCATGCAAATTCCTAGCGTGATCGCCTGCGCATGTGCGAGCTTCCCCAGAGCGACATATAAGCGGGCTCCACTCGACTCTAGCGGGGAGAGAGAGCAGGATCCGCCTGGCTGCACGCTCACAACATAGTGTTCCCGTCGAGCTCTTCGTGTGCTCAAGCCGTAGAATATTTCTGGTAGCTATCGTCAATTGCTGTAGCACCGGATTCTTCAACTTCACCGACTAAGAGTGTTCCCGTGTACCAGTGTGTGTCTCACCATTGATAAGCTGTACCCTAAGATCGCCTCACAGGACTCTTGTGCTGCCAGTCGTAATATTAATTTTATTGTGTTATTAGTATCGGTAGTTATATTATTTATTGATGTTTTTAATTGTAAGCGCAATAGTAGTTATTGCAATATTGCTAGTTTTCAATTGTTTTATTATATTCCAGTGATTGTGAACAGGGTTCATCAATAAACTGTATTGCATTGTTTAACAAGTCTACTGTATTTACAGATACATTGTAAACAGCCCACGAGAGTGGGGATATGTGGTAGGTGTTTTGGGAAAACAATAACCTTCTGTAAATATCTAGCTGTAAATATTTCTAAGTTAAAATATTATATACCGGCACCTCCACAACATATTCCGGGTTTTTTCGACGACAACGACAGTCGCTCAGTGCCGAGGAGCTAGACGACTTCAGCACGGCAGCCGGGTGTTGTTTACACCAGCGTTTCCCAACCTTTTTTGGCTCGCGTACCACTTGGTAATACATCCTGCTAAATTGTACCACTTAGTACAATTTAGCAATTCATCGTAAAAATGATTGTATTTCGGGAAATTTGTTATTGCGAGTGTGTTATGTTATGTGCATTATAAATTTTATAGGGTGACCATGTATTCACATCACATAATGAGACAAATTACATTGAAACACGCCTAAACGTCATGCCGGATTACAAACTCACTGAAATTATAAACTCACTGTAACATATATATATATGTATGTGTTTGTTCAAAGTTTCATATTTATCTACTATTTTGTCATATTTCGTTTAATAATAAATTATTTTAATAAAAACACAACATTATAAAAAACCAATTAATATATTTTCTTATCATAATCAAATATTTTTATAAAATAAATTTAATGAGATCCTTGTGCTTGTTTCGAAAAACATAATTTTTTGAAATTTGGTTCAAAAGATGCGAGGTATACCCTTAAGTCTACAGCTGCGTTCAATCTGTTTCGATGCTTATTTTTTAAAAAAATATATGAAGAAAAAGCTCTTTCTACTAATTCCGTACTAGTAAACGGTAATAATAATTTAAGAGCTTTCTCAGAAAGTTGTTCATATTCTTTATCAATGTTTAACCAAAAATTAATTAGATTGTGTCGTTTGAATTCTACTTGTAAAGTTCTGTCACATGATAATTCTATTAATTTTTTTTTATCTTTTATTGATAATGATGTAGCTTTTTCTAAATTTTCTTCATAGAAGGGGTTTGAAATCCACTTATCATTTGCGTTTTCTGGTTTTGGAAAATACTCCATGAAAGACAATTTTAATCCTGTTAAATGTGCTATTATATTTTCTCGTATATCTTGAGACAGATTAACCTTATTTTCAAACAAAAAAATATGTAGAGTTTCGAATACTGATTGTTTATACTGATTGTGATAACTGATTGTTTTCGATACACTGTTTCCGAAACTCTAATTTCCTAATCATACTTTCAATTTTATCAAAGATTGTTATCGAGCTGTTCTGAAGTGTCAAATTTAAGTTATTTATTTGCAAAAAAATATCAGATAAATATGCAAGCGCCTGAAGCCAATTTAAACCATACAATTTCGAAGAAAGATCAAAAGGATTGTCTTTAAAAAAAACCTATGCTTCTTGTCTAAGTTCGAATAAGCGGGTTAGCACCTTACCACGAGATAGCCATCTCACTTCTGTATGAAAGAGTAAAGAAGTATAAAGACTTGTAGAGAATATATAGCTCACTTCTACCCAGACTTGGGTGTATATAATTTGAAGTGGCACTCTATTTGAATTTGATACAGTTTATACATGAAAAAATGTTTATTGAATTCGTTGCGCATATAGAATTTGCTTTTACAGCAATAAGCATACGTACGGAATATATATTAACATTCAATAGAAATACATATTGCAATACTCACAAACCATCAGAGAGTCAAACCAACAGTTCTGTCACGTAAACTTTGGGCCCCCTAAGCACTAGCACCTGGAGCTGCTTTCCTCGTAGTTCCCTCTCGCTTATCTATCAACCGTAACAACACCTTCTTCTTCAACCTTTGTATTAATCAAGCTGCTTGGTATTTATACCAAGCGCGTATGCCGAAATTAGCATATCTCAAGCAGCTTTTTTAATTCATTCACTCAAAAGTTCGAATCTTGTGTACAGACTCATCATGTCTTCGCACATAACTTTAAAAATTCTTGAGTTTGTGGAGCTTTTCTTTATAAAATTAGCAATCTTTACCGCATCGTTGAGAACGAGTTTCAATTCTTCTGGAAGGCGCTTTGTTACTAGATTTTGCCTATGGATACAGCAGTGGCTCCAAATTACATTAGGAGCTACATTTAAGACGCGTCCGCGAAGACCAATATATAAACCTGACATTGACTTGGCACCATCAGTACACAATCCACAACAGTTTGACCAACTAATAACTTTCAATATAAAATAATTATCAATAGCTTTAAATATTTCTTCACCCGTTGTGCGTGTGGAGAGAAAATGACAAAGTAAAAGATTCTCATCAAATTCGTTGTCTTTAATGTACCTAGCAATAACAAGCATTACAGCATTGTTTGTTACGTCTGTGGTCTCATCTACTTGAATTGAGAAAAATTTACTTTATTTTATTCTCTCTCTCACTGTTTCCACGATATCCTCGAACATATCGTGAATTCTTCTCGATACCGTATTGTTTGAAAGAGGAATACAATTAATCTTTTGGATATATTTTTGGTCAATCATAAGGCCAACGGCATCCTTTATACAAGGTAAAATTAATTTTTCTCCTATTTGATGACTATAACCACATTTGGCGATATGATAACTAACACGATAACTAACATCTACTGCACGTTCATTATCCTTATTAGCAGGTAGAATGTAAAATGATAAAATAGACACGTTCTTTTGCTCTTTTAAACGTTTAAAAATATCACAATCTTTGTTTTTGTAATCCGTATGTTTTGTATATAGATGTCGCGAAAGAAACGAAGGCTTCGTGCATCCATTTGAAAGCACTACCCCACACACTACACACTTGGGCTTTGGACAGTCTTCGTCTCCAATATACGAAAATCCATATTTTATATATTCATCACAATATTTTCTCTTAACGCCTCTTTGAAGAACTGAAGACTGCGCGATTTCAACGTTTTGCACCGAATTTTCAGACCTGTCGTTTGTAGAACTCGACAGTACATCACTGTTCGTGTTTTGCTTGAGATTTTGGCACGTACCGGTTCTTAACCGCTGATCCATGGCTTATTTAAAAAAAAGTTAATCAACACGGGGATCAATGAATTTTAATAAACGAATACGATACAATCACAAACAATAACCTGTCACTTGTAAGCCGCGCGGTGAAGTGAACGAGAGTGTAGCGCCATCAAAACAGTGGCGGCTACGTCTCAAGTTACTGATGGCTAACGACTAAATTTAAAAGTGCACTCCAAACAGGTAATATATAAAATAAAATTTTTAAAGTCAATTCCTACTTAGGTCAACAAAGAAAAATTTGAGTGTGAACTAATAGTAGGAATTGAAAAAAAGGATTGCCTGCCAGAACCTTGCCTTCTGTGCGAGATTAGGAGGGGAGGAAAGAGAGAGAAAAAGTTTTTCAGGTTGGGGATTCGATCTCGCAACCTACAGGACGGGAGAAGCCCTCGATACCGCAGTGCTACCGTTTACACAGTAACAAGAGGGAAATTACCATTCAAGAGCAAGAGACGCTCTAGGTCTAAAACTAAAATTGATTAATTAAATTTAATTAATGAATTAATATTTGAAAAAACTGTATTAACATCAAGTGTCATCCACTACAAGTTTAAAAAAATGTATTTGAACTTGAGTGGATGAATAAAAAGTACTTTTATTAACGATTGAAAATTTGAACAAGATATATATAGAGAGAGTGTGAACTAATAGTAGGAATTGAAAAAACGATATTGATTGCCGGATTTTCAATCATCGACTGTACATATTAACAACTTTACTGTATAATATTATTAATTAAAATAAATTTATGAATTATAGGAAAAAACGTTTCTATGATATTTTTATGATTTTATTTTTTTTTATATTTTTTTATGTCCGCCATTATTGATTATTTTTCGCGTAGCACCAATGGTACGCGTACTACAGGTTGGGAAACGCTGGTTTACACGACACTTCACGGGCAAGTGAGAAACTAGCCGTATACTCTTCGTCCCTATAAAATATACACGGCATCGTTTAAACCAGAGCTCCGCAACCTTTTATCTTCCACGGCACAACAACGTTTTTTTTCGATAATTCCGCGCCACACCACAAGAAAAAGCTTGCAAATATATAAATTACAATAAATTCGTATATGTTTTTATTAGATAAAAAAAAACACAACAAAATAGCTCTATGTATCAAAATAATTATAATCATTTAAGTTTTATATAAATCATTTTGAACTGTACACCAACACAAGAACAAAAATATAAAATTATAGTTTACAAGTAAAAAAATGTTCTCTTTAAATTTTTATATTAAAATTTGTTTTTTTTTTTGGTCTTTACTTAAGCCTAATAAATCAAAGTTAATTTAAACATAACTAATTTATTAATGAGATATTTGAGATTGTTTTGATAAATGTACGTTTTATATTTGCACGTTTTATATTTGGCTCTATAATAGAAAGAGCTACAGTTCATGGTCAAGGAAGGCCCTTTAAATATGATCGTTTGTCATTTTCAATTAGAACCAGCGTCGAAAAACTTTGTTCGCATAAGTATGTCGTCGAAAATGGGAGCAAAATTACAATGGCCTTGTCAGAAATTTGTGGATATTCTTTCTTAACTGAAATCCAGAAATATGACGCTCGAGCATACGTACAATGTATGGCTAACAACATGTTTTTTTTTTTGTGTATAATTTCGACCCAGAAAAATTATATATTAACAAAAAGTTCGAGGAATATTTTACTTAGAAAAATTTCTATTTAATGCGGTGGTTAATTTTATTATTATAATCTATACTTATATATAAAGAGAGAGCGATTTTGTACGTGGAGGGTAATCTCCAGAACCACTGCACCTATTTGAAAAATTCTTTCACTGTTTGAGAGGTACATTATTCCAGATGGACATAGGCTATATATTATGTAAATCTAATCAGTAGAAATAAAGTTAGGGGTTTAAACCTAACAATCTCCATTGTTACCGCTACTGTCCTCTACCGCATTTTGTGCTGAAGTTTTCAACGATCCTTAACGTGGGGCTATCGCGGTGGGCTTCTGTTCTGACGGTAGCGGTTCGAACCTAGCCGTTCTCCGGCACGCCTTTTTCTTTTAAAAAATTAACTTTAATTATTTACTAACGTAATATTAATTTGAATGTTATTTTAGGAATATTATTTGAAAACAATTTTAATATTATTTTAAAAAAACATTCTTTACTTAAAATCCTTTTTTAATTTTTGTATTTTTATTTCATCTCTTAACCTCTCTCTTTTAAAAAATTAACTTTAATTAATAACTGACGTAATATTAATTTGAATACTATTTTAGGTGCTTAAAAGATTGTAAAAAGATTTACAATTTATTGGCTATCAACTGGAAATTTATTGGTATAATATTTTGTTCAACCCGGACAAAGTCGGGACGGGCCGCTAGTAATCGATAAAATCACCGCGGCACAGTCAAGATCACCTCGCGGCACTCTAGTGTGCCACGGCACAGCGGTTGCGGAGCACTGGTTTAAACGACAGACGATAAAAATCGTGTAAGTGTGAAACAAGCCTTAACACGTTCACTGCCACTAAAATTGGCATATCCATCCTCAGATGCCGACGATTCTATGGTGTCCACCGCAACATCACTATCTCCTTCTGATTGGCTCGTAGAATCCCAACCGTAATCTTCACTCTTTTCTAATAATTCTAATATTTCGGCATCAGTCAATTTTTTATTTACTTTCCTTTTCTTGGGCTGTGAAGGTCCTGCCATACTTGTACTGTCCGCCATTTTTAAAAACGCACATTAAAAAAATTGAAACACAAAATTTGAAAACCTCTCGCTTAAAATATAAAAATGCTTCACTAACATGCCTCAACAAGATCTTCCTTCAAACTCCAAGGCCGCTGTAGCGTACTGGAAATATGGTCTTATTTTTACCCGAGACCCCACACGAGCTTGAAACACAGCTGCGTATTTTTCAAGGAATGTGTTGCTCGGTTCCACCAGTTCGGAACACGTGGGGGGATTAAAAAACGTTTTCCCCACAGATGCAGCCAATAAAGCTGTCATCTTAACGTTTCTGCAATGTAATAAAGTTCGGCGTCTAAGAAGAGCTGTCAGCCGATAATCTGCCGGCCCCTCCACCCCGTCTGAAAATCCAGACATTGAGAGAGACGCTAGAGAACGCGGCCTGTGCGGATGTGTGTTTTAGGCTCCGTACGTTGTGAATCTGCACGGGATTTTAATTGAATATGTTGCACTGTTTAAATGTTAATTTGTTGTTAATAAATTGTTGAGTTTTTGTTTTAAAAAATTGGCCTTCGCTTTTAATTAGAACTCTGTCTTTCTTTGTTATGGATCCCATAGTAGTAATTTTTAGCAACGCCTCAGAGAGAATCACCTTACCTACTTGTCGTGACGCTACACCGCACTAAATATAGAGCTAATAGCTTATCCTAGTCGACCGACACACCAGAGCGTTGCCGGCATGGGAGGTAGCACCATGCTGTCGCATTAGAGCGTCAGTGGCAGCGAACGTGTTAAACACTTCAAGAGTTCTGCTGGTTTTACCTAATTATAATCACTACAAGGAATGTTATTAACGTCCTACTCATGAGAAACTGAAGTATAGTAGTTTTTGTCGAAAAGAAAAAAAAAAGAATCACAGATTTAGATAACTTTTCATAATTTAAACCAGACAATATTTTTCTCAATTTAAATTAGTGATAAATGAAATGGCAGGAATTTTAACTTGTCATGTTGTTGCTGTTAATAATGCCCCTTGGCCGGAATAATCCTAACCAAGTCCACTGAAGGCTGCAGAGCGAAGAGATGCGGCTGCTGTTTAGCCCACGGCTATTAGAAACCACAAGGGTTGGAGACAAAGGTTTTTGCCTTGTGCCACCTCAATTTTAACTCAACAACCCTTAGGACGATATCTGATAGACTTGTACCCTCCTCCCACCACTACAAACTACGCGGAGGGACTTTCCGGCCCTCCTATTTAACATGCCCATACCCGGCCTAGACAATAGAGCATTCAGTGGTGCTTGTCGGGATTCGTACCGAGCACCATCAGGGTCGAATTCCTAACCACTAGGCTCCCAAATGCCCTTGACTCGCTATAACTGTAGTCGCGAGTGGATAAAAGAACAGAGTTAACTAAGGGTCGACATAACTTCGCGACAGCTTTAACTATGATTGAAAGATCAATTATAGTTGGTACTCTCTCTCTCCCCTCCCCCTCCCCGAACCTGTATTAGCTTAAATTAGCTTAACCTTTTTCTTACGGGGTGAGATAGCATGTATCCCAAGAATACGGGCTCAAGATTGAATATATATATATGTATGTGTGTATATATATATATATATATATATATATATATATATATATATATATATATATATATATATATATATATATATGTGTGTGTGTGTGTGTGTGTATGTATATACTATATATATATATATATATGTATATGTATGTATATATATATATATATATATATATATATATATATATATATATATATATATCCCTTAATGGCCGTTCTTACAAAGGGGGTATGACATTTCCCATTCTATAGAGGGAATCGGAAAAATGAGCCCGTAAGCTGAAGACTAAGATTTCAGAGAGTTAAGTAAACGAGATTAGTCCAAGCCCGGCGTGCATAAAATAAGTGTGGATATCTGGTTTAAACTAAAAAAATTCTAAAATTTCCACAATTTTATTTCTTGCTCTTACAATACCTATTATTAATGAGAAATTTTTGCTCCTTTGGCAGAGATAACCTTTTCTGTATTGAATCTTCGAGTTCAAGCGTTTTTCCTATCATCATCGTGGAATCACGCTTTTATTTTGTTTGGGGATTTACATAGATGCTTCTTTCTTCAGAGTACCTTATAAAAAATTTTACGCTGTTCAAATCTGAAGAATTACTGGGCCAAGTAAGTACATATATTTCAATATCTTGCATAAGCTTCTTAAAAGTTTTTGAATTGTAGCATGGAACGGAGAACGTGATGATTAAATAGCTCCTTAAAACCTAAAAAGATTTGCGGGAATGCCACATTTCTCTTTCAGAATTTCAGTGTATTTTCCCAATTAATGTATTTTAATAATACATTAAACCGAAACTAAGCTTTTTTTATGTGTGACAACAAGTATTGAAAAAGAAAAACCTTTAATTATTCTATGTTGGTGATGTTTTAGTAAGTTGAAGGTACAAAGATCTTATTGGTTCAGAAAAGCTTCCTTGGTCTGATATTTGAAAAAAAAAAAAAAGGAAGCTACTCATTACTGAAAGTTTTCATCCACACATGGGCGCAAGATTTATACTTTTCAGTCCATGCCAACCACGTTTTATTTTTACGGGAGATGTCAAAATGATTTTTTACCGAACGTATGGCCTTCCGTATTTTTACAAAATATATTATAGGTACATCGATCAATTATCCAAGAAAAATTCTTTCAAATTTATCTTACTGCTATTGTGCCGCCGATTTTTTAAATTATTAAAAGTGCACCGTGGCAAAAAAAATTTTTTTTTCAGGTAGTCTCTTCTAACGAAACTACCTCGGGTTATTAACGTAGGATTACTTATCGTTGCTTACCTCTCTTTTTTTTTAATATTTTGGTACTTTTCTGTTTAACTGTTTACTGCTACTGGGTTTGGCGCGCAGCCAAAATTATAACTCGCGACGCAGGACGGGCACTTATTTCTTCGCGGAGGACCGTTATTGAGGAACGTAATCCTACGTTAAAATGGTTGAGAATCACTGCCTTAGTCCGTTGGATATATATGCAGCTTAAAGTGACTCGTAAATACAGGGTGCGGCAGAAAAAACGTTCCGATTTGGAACGTCAGTAACAAAAATACAAAGCTAGAAGAAAGAAATCTTTTATACCTAAGAAGTACACAGTATGCCATTGTCATCCATTAAGTTTCAAAGATTACATCAGTTAAATGGCGACCGTCATTTTCGATGCAGTTTTAAAGTCTCTTTCGGAAATTTTGCATGGATCTGCGGATCATGTCCCGCGGAATCGCCGTGATTTCTTGCGTAATTGCTGCCTTCAGTGCTTGCAAATTTGTTGGTCGGTGTTGGTACACTTTTGATTTGAGACAGCCCCACAGAAAAGAAATTTGCAAGCACTCAAGGCAGCAATTACGCAAGAAATCACGGCGATTCCGCGGGACATGATCCGCAGATCCATGCAAGATTTCCGTAAGAGACTTCAAAACTGCATCGAAAATGACGGTCGCCATTTAACTGATGTAATCTTTAAAACTTAACGAATTGCAATGACATACTGTGTACTTCTGAGGTATAAAAGATTTCTTTCTCTATCTTGCTTTGTATTTTTGTTATTGACGTTCCAAATCAGAACGTTCATTCTGCCGCACACTGTACTTCAGGGGTGTCAAACTCAAAGGCTACCTTGGGCCAAACAAACAAGGTTTAACTATAGGTGGGCCGCAAAAAAAAATCAATATTAATAGAAACGTAGGTTTATTTACCTAATTACAGTATATTCAACATAAATACAGAGGCTGTTCGCACATTTTTTAGACGATTTTGGTAAGCAGTAATAAAAAATCGTTTGCTGCAAAAGAAATAATTGCAATTGTACGATGTTTTTAAAAGTCAAAATTATCGTCTACGGCTTGAAAGTTTTGTTTTTATTCAAAATGGCGTTTTTAACATAGCAGTGGTTCGAAGGCTACATTTATGCTCTTTCCGAAGAGAAATATGCATACTCCATTATCCAAAAACGATGTGAGAGTCATGTTTTTGTGATATCTAAAGCGTCGATAGGTAATATCGTCAACAAGAAAGGAAAAAAACGTCAAATTGGAGCCTCAAGTGGGACAAAAATTTCAAACAAGTATCCAAGGAAAAAACGGACATCTTCGACTATTGCAAAGGTACGTTGTTTAATGTTAAAAGAAAATCCCCCTAGTCAAAGGACAGTTGCAAAATAATTAAAATGCTCGGTGTGCACTGTAAACAAAATGATAAACGTAATTGTCACAATAGATGAATCATGGGTGTATTTAAATGATTGCAACAAAAAAAGAGCCATTTATTATCATAAAAGGGGAGAAAAAAATTTAAGTACATGATTCAAAGAATCGAAAGAAAGTTTTTCTAAGGGATTCATGATTGTTGCTGGTTTTTCTTATAATGGCAAGTTAAAAATAAAGAGAGTGGAAAAAAAATGTCAAGATTAACTCCAAATACTATCAGGAACATATTTTATCGCCAATTTTTCTGAATGAAATACCATCGCTTTACCCACAGTGCCATCAATCTGTGAGACTCCATCAGGACAAAGCTAACAGTCACACATCAAAATCCACTGTAAATTTCCTAAAAGAAATGGAACAAAAAACTGGTATCAAGGCCATATGCCTTCACTGATATCCCTACTAAATCTTCCGATGTATCACCTATGGATTTTTGTGCTTTCGGACTTTTAAAATCTGCATTATCCAAACGTCGTCCCAAAACCCTTACAGGACTCTGGAAAGCTGTTCAGGAGGAATGGGATAGAATACCTCTTCTGACACTTCAAAAGGCATTATTATCCTGGAAATTGCGGTGTCAAAAGATAGTTCAGAATAAGGGATGTCAAATAGAACATTTAAAACACAAGAATTTTATGTAATTTAGTTTTGTGAATACAATATACATCGTCTAAAAAATGTGTGAACAGCCTCTGTATATGCATTTTGTTTAATAATAGCAAAAAAAGAGTATCATTAAAGAACATTTAACGAATTCTTCCTATCTTATTATAATTCTACGTCGGTTATTTTATTATATAGTATTGTGTGCCAATATACTGGCCGGGCCGCAAAAATGTTCGTCGCGGGCCGCGAGTTTCACACCCCTGCTGTAGTTCGACTGATAACTACCCACAACCTTAAACACAATGTGACTGGTTCACTGAAAACTTTCTTTGTCCATTCATTATCCTCATGGCAGATACCGACTTTTGTATTATTAGCTTCTTACGCAGCTTTAAAACCCTACGATGTACAGTTGAAGCATCAGAGTCACTCCTTGTGTATTTTTCCTTTCTTCAGCATCCTCCTTTCCGCATTGAAGACAACGATCTAGAATATTTGTGTGGTCTAAAAATTATCGAAACTGGAGGACGAAATTTTGCCAGATCGACAGCAGATGTAATATTTCTCACTATCATTTATGTATGGTCGTTCGGAGAATTAACTCTTGTCCGCTTATTTAGGGCAATGCTCATTTTCACAATATGAGTCTGTGGGTTCGTAAACCGCAATTGGTATATGGGTCAGGGCTGCCAGCGGGAAGAATGTAATAAACCCAGATTGCACCTAAAAGAAAAAACCCTGATTGTAATTTTTAAAAACCCAGCCTTTTTTTTAAATATTTTTTATTAAAAAATATTTTTAAAAAAATAAGATAATGATAAATAAATAAGATAATGCACACCCCATTTTCTAAGATTACTTGAAGTTAAATTAAAATTATTTTACTTAGTAAGTGTCAAATTTAATCCATTTTCTAATACACCTCCAATTTACTTTTCTGGTGTTTTCTTTTTAAATATGTGTGCTTCTAATACATGATCTGTCTATTAAGTCTTTTACCAGTTCTATTTTTGGTATCCAGGTTCGACAATTTTGATATCTATCTATTGTTTGTTATGCCATCACACGATCGTTTAGGGTGTCAGTTTTAAGTGAAATTGCGTATTTTGCTGATTCTAATAACTAATAAAAAACGTTTTCTGGGCACTCGAAAGGAGGAGGTAAAATATTTAAATGGGTCAAGAAGTTTGATAAGATTTATATTTGGGATTATCGAATCCACCTTTGATATTATGTAACAAATACCAAAATTCTGGAATGGTTTTGTAAGAGGGAGGTGTATCACGATTCATTTAAAATGATCTTCATTTGTTCCTTTTACATTCAGACACATACTAATGGCATTGTAAGCTGTAATTTTTTTAATTAAACTGTCTTAGTGTAATTAAATTATGCATATAAGCAATAAATGTTAATTTTTTCTACATTTTTTAACTACGGCGGGAAAAACCCAAATTTTGAGATATTTTCGAAAAATAAACCCATAAACCCATATGGTCATTAAAAAACTCAGATTTGAGTTTAAAAACTCTGGTCTGGAAGCCCTTTTTGGTTGTCTATAGCCCTTCAGAATCGGTTCCGATCTGCAAAAACAATTAGCACAGCATACAGTTTGGTAACTTAGAAAATTATACTACGATATATTAAACAGAAATACTTACTCTACTGGGAAAATCTTTTATTATGCTATAAGCTCTTCTCGGTTTTTATAAAAGATTTTTCATCTAGGAACAGATTTATACATATTAAGGGGACCGGAACTCAAAATTATAGATCATTTTAATTTCTAAGGCCTAAAACAGACTACAGGGCTTTTAGGATCAAATAACCGCACATCTGTTCTATAACCATTAAATAGCCACATAAAACATTTTTATGCTGTACTGTCTTGGTGTACCTCGCCGTATTTGTGTACTAAAAGTGTATCTATAATGGACAGGGCAGCCCAGAGACTTTACGGGGCCTGGGGCAAACTTCTGTTGGGGGCCCCAAGAAAGCTGATTAATCGAATAATTTTTTTTTATTTCTTGGGGGGCCCCTTTTTTCAGGAGATTATTTTGAATTTTGAAGTACGGTACAAGTTTCAGAATTTTCTTTCGGAAGAAATCTAATAAATAATTTTTTTTAAATTTTTTGGGGCCCCTCCGGCAGTTGGGGGCCTGGGGCAAAGTGCCCCAGTTGCCCCCCCCTCTAGGGGGCCCTGATAATGGAATGAACTTTTTCAAGAATTGCCATCTTTAAAAGTATATACCTATAATTTCTCGCAAGGTACTTATAACGGTTTTAACCGCCTTGCATGGGGGTTCTTTTATGCGAGGAATAGAGACGACACAAAAAAGACTTCCAGAATTTTGTCCCAAGCTTTTATTACATTGTTTTTAAGGGATACAGCACATATAGCACATAAAAAAATGATTACTAAAGGATCTATTTGTCATACAGAGCCATATTAGTCAGATAAACCCTGTTGGCCTATGTGTTCTCCTCTGCCATTCAACTCCCACTGAACAACAACGCGCTCCCCTCGGAAGTAGGGTTGCCACACGCCAACCTTGACACGGGTTCCCAGACGTGGCGCGCCTTACAGTACTTCTACGAAATTATGTACATCGTTCCTTTTCATTTTCAATGAACTGTCCTCAGAATTTTTCATTGAGAGTAAAAATTTTGCAAATATTTTCCGTGAGCAAAAATTACCCAAAAAGAAAAAAAAAATCCGTTTTCAAGGTATTTAAGTTGTGTAAGCGGGGACAATGATGTACAATCAAGTGCCTTTGCAATAAATTTAAAAAAATAAAGTATTTAAAAATTTTCTCAGTAAAATTTTTATACATTCCCGAAGACTTACTTATATAAAAGCCTAGAGTAGAAAAAGTGTAGGTAATCTTTACTTATATAAAAGCCTAGAGTAGAAAAAGTGTAGGTAATCTTTACTTATACAGTTGGTTCTCTGTTTAACGACTTTCAAGGGACCGTGAAAAATCGTCCTTAAGTAGAGATCTCCTTAAACAGAATTTGTGAAAAAATAACATTTCCCTTCACACTTTACAGGTTTAGGACTGTCAATATATTTCTTAATATATTGGCGTGTTTAAAAATGTTATTTTTATTATCATCATTATTTTATTCACAAAAAGTTATTTTAAATTACTTTGAAAAAAAAAGAGTACAAACAATACAATAAATTACGTTTTAAAAAATTCAAAAAGTGTTGATTGCTTCATTCGCCTTGTTTTCGTTATTCTCTTTTCCAGATTTTCTAAAATGTTAAATGAGTCACCTTCCATTTTCGATGTAATATAGCGTCGGAGAACATCTAGAGCAGAAATTGCATCTGTGTAAGACGGTGGCAGTGTCTCGTTTTCCGTGTCTTCAACTTCACCTTCTTAATCTGACACTGTGTTTTCGTTTACAATATCTTAATAAATTTGTTCTACATTTCTGAAATCTGTTGTTAAAACATATTTATCACAATTGTAGAAATCTTGAATTGAAACATCCTCATCTTCAACAAGACTTCTCCATTCTTCAGGGGTAATGTCATCTTCGTTGATTTTTACATCCGTACTTTGCAGTTCCACTACAAGTTATTTGTGAATTCCAGCAACGCGAAAGCAGTTTTTTATTATGGATGAAGAAACTTCTTTTCATGCTGATGTTATCATGTGCATTGCTTCCAAGATTATAAATTTTCTAATTTTTATACTGTCAGCCGAATTGTTTATTAATTTCCTAATTAAAGTCTTTCTGTAGTATGCTTTCACACTGCGAATGATACCCAGGTCTAATGGCTACAACTTGCTAGTGCAATTAGCTGGTAAGAAATGGATAGTCAAATTTGTAAGTCCAGGGATATTTGGAGTATGTGCAGTGCATCGGTCGATTAAAAGTAAAACTTTTCACTTTTCTCGATGCATTTTTGCATCAAATTTTCTAATCCAGTCAATAAATATTTGTGATGTCATCCACGCTTTATTGTTATTGCGGTACTCACAAGGTTTCCTGGTGATATTCTTAAAACACCTTGGTTGCTTTGATTTGCCTATAACTAGTGGTGGAAATTTCTCAGATCCATCCGAATTAGTGCACAGTAAAACAGGCAATCGTTCCTTACTGTGTTTTCCACCAAAACACTTTTCTCCCATATACGTTAAGGTTTTATTAGGCACCATATTGTAGAATAGGCCAGTCTCATCTGCATTGAATATGTTCTTCTCATCATATCCATCTAATTTCCCCTTCAGCACTATTTTCCATTCATCCACTATTTTTTCATCTACGGAGCCACTTTCGCCAGTTATGCTTTTAAATACAAGCTCGTATCTTTCTTTGAACTTTGTTAGCCAACCAGCCGAAGCCTGAAAATTTTGCATTCCAAACTTTTCTGCCAGAATAATAGCATTTTCTTTAAATATCAGTCCGGAAATTGGAATGTTAGATGCTCTTGCTTGATGAAACCATTGCAGGACTGCCTTCTCAAACTCTTCTGATCGGCCACATTGAATTTTCTGCCGTTTGGATTTGGATCTCAAACCAAATTTTTGTGTTGCTTCAAGAAATTTCTCTTTGCTTGCTAAAATGCCTTTGAGAGTAGACTCGGGTAGCTGAAATTGTCTTGCGAATTGGACTTTTGTTATTCCAACACTTTCTTCCCAGTTTTCAATAATTTTCCCTTTTTCGTGTAGCTGTAGCGTAAGAAGCTTTCGCTTTGATGCCATTTTGCTCTGCTCACCTCGTATTCGTACTGGAATGAGCTCCTACACCCAACCATGAATTCTCTAAACATGAACACGTGCTTCCCAGAAGGAGTGAGAGAGGGGTGCTTTTGGACAGTTCGTAAATCACATGACAACATGGTAGGTACAATAGAGTGATTCCACACCCGCACTAAGAAATTCGATCCACCAAGGAAGAATGTTCGATCTTCCGAGAAACAGTAATCCCCCCCCTCCCCTGGTTTTTTCCACTGCAACAAGTCTATGATTGCAACAAACATAAAGGAAATTCCGGGTCTGTTTTTGAAACCAAACTCCCCCACAGAAAGTAACCCTCCAGTAGATAAAATGTTGAAGAAAAAGTTTATCATGTAAGAAAAAATCGTCGTTAAATAGAAACAAAATCGTCTTAAAATAGAATTTTTTTACGTCGGAGGGACCGGGACCGGGAAATATCGTCTTTAAATAGAGATCGTCGTTAAGTAGAGCGTCGTTAAACAGAGAACCAACTGTATAAAAGCCTAGAGTAGAAAAAGTGTAAGGTAACCATTCCGGGACGGACCAAGTCGGGAACATCTTAACATTGTGACACCATTTTCTGAAATTTTTCTTGAAAAATAATACAACAAAAGTTACATATTTTGAAAGCCTTTAAAAAATATAAAAATTTCAAGTGCCCTAGCTCAAAACCGTTTAGTTTTTGAAATATCTTCAAATTAAAATATCCATTGAAAAGAATGATTTATTCAATTGAGTCATTCACTTGAATTTCGAATTTATTCTACTCCATGGTTTTTCATATTCCCTTTAAATAACTGCATTTTTAACGTTTAATTTTAATGTTAATTAAACTGTATTTCACGTTTTATTTTTGTTTTATTTTATTATTGTTTACTGCTGTTTAAGTATCGTTTTCAGCAATGCCTGCTGTGTAGTGAGTCATTCACGTTTGAAACAGTTTTGGTTTAGTTTTGATTTAGTTTAGTTTTGTTTTGTTGTTTACTGCTGTTTAAGTACAGTTTTCAGCAATGCCCGATGAAAATGATGAATCACCTCTTGAAACGCTGATCAACATTCCGTCATTTTTGACGGGGGTTATATACTAGTTTTGAAATATTTCCTATGCTTGAAAGTTATTTCAATACTGACAATGTTATTACTTCAGCAGATATTCGCTCACTCCTTTCAACAGCGTCATATCTCAAAACTCGGCAATTTTTAGTTATGCCTGTTTTCAGAATGCTCTGAAAGAGTAGTATAGCCATGCAAGATCCTCATAACTCACCGTTCAATATTTAGCCGCCAGAGAGCAGAATTAATATTTATTTCCGATACACTTTAATGTACTTTTAAAGTTTAAAATCACTCTCCTGAAAATTCACGTTTTTTGAGATATGACGTTGTTGAAAGGAGTGAGCGATAGGAAAAACTAAACACGGCTTAAATTTTGAGCTTCAAAATTTTTCAATTTTGAAATTATTCAAGTATTTTTTTATTAGTATAACGATATTTACATAAAGACTCATATGATTAAAAAAAAAGTTTGAATGAAAAAAAATCGTTTGATTGAAAAAATCGTTGAAAAATATGAACGAATCTCTCTATTCTAAATCTCTCCCGCTGCCGCTGTCAAAAGCTTGTCACGCTATCTCCTCCGAAACCGCTGGGGGTATGGGTTCGAGAGCGATACCAATGGATGCAGAAAAATGGGGGAACCAAAGTAAGACATGTCTCATCTTCGTCGGACTTTGTTTTTTATTTTTTTATGTTTTGTGAGAAAATATTGACTTTTTCAATCTTCAGATTACGATAACTCGCCAAAAAATGATCATAGAATTTTGATCTTTTTACAGTCTAAGACTACAGACATTTCTCTTTCAAACTAGACCTCATTTGTTTAAAATATTTTAAAACAGACTAATATTTTCATCAAAAAATGAAACACAGTTTTTCAAGAAATATCGTCCCCTATGTGGATGTAATATCGAGGCTCCTCGAGTTTTTATCTTACAAAGAAAATATTTACATCATCTGGAAGCTGAAAGCTTTCTTATTCATATAAACCTCATTTCAAGTATATATCTTAAATTTTCGAGTTTTAATTGAATTTTAAAGCTGATAATTCAACAGTGATGAAACGTCCTTCGCATTAAGGGTGACAACAGTAAATGGAGGGAAGCTGTTACATTGCCCGAGAATCACCCCCTATGTATCTCGCTATTAGCCCTAACAGAGGAAAGATGTAAAAAAAATTCGACAAATTGTCGAAAATCGATGTTTTCAACGTAGTCGGTCAGCCTTACCACATGGGAGATGTGGTAAGGCTGACGAACTTACATCTGTCAATCTGGTCCTCAATCAAGAAGAGTCAATTTCGGCAGAATTGAGAAGGTTTTGGGAGTTGGAGAGTTTAGGGGTGAAGGATTGTGACTCAGGTGTTTATATTAGGGATCAGGAGATGATTAGAGAGTTCAATGAGTCGATTCGTTTTGTTGATGGGCACTATCGTGTAAAATTGCCGTGGAGGTCGGGTGTGAAGGAGGGTTTAGCGGATAATATAGGAGTTGCTCGTAAACGGTTCGAAGGATTGACTCGCAAGTTTAAGATGGATAGCAGGTTTTTCGATGAGTACAAAGGTGTTGTTGATGAATATTTGAAAGAAGGTATCGTTGAAAGAACTGTTCTAAAAAATCCGGAAGAAAGATCATTTTATTTGCCCCATCACGCTGTCATATGGAAAGACAAAACAACTAGTCGAGTACGCATAGTATTCGATGGATCTGCACATGACAAAGAGAAAATATCTCTCAATGACTGTTTGCACGCAGGTCCGAACTTGCATCCCAACATATTCCAATTGCTTTTGAAATTTCGCCAGAATGCTGTTGCGTTCACAGCTGATGTAAAGTCGGCTTTTCTGCAAATTGAATTGGAAGAATCACATCATCAATTCACTCGTTTCTTCTGGGTTGATGACCCTAATGAACAACCATTTGTGCTCAATTTCACGCGGATTCTCTTTGGGCTAACATCGAGTCCATACCTTCTTGCATCCACTCTGAAGTACCATTTTCAGAAATACCAAGAACAACTGTCAGCTACATCGAATCTACTTTTGAATTGTGTCTACGTTGGCGATTTAATAGGAGGAAGAGAAGAGGTTTCAGATGTTCTGAAAACCTCATTAGAAAGTGTAAAAATATTCAGCGATGCTGGAATGGTACTCAGAAAGTGGACAACTAATACATCCGAACTTCGTGAATTGTGGAGAGCCAACAACATTGAAATCGAAAAGCCGGACACTCTTGTTCGTTCTGGCTTATCGTCGAAGGTCTTAGGTTTGGCCTAGGATCCAGATAGTGATACGATATACTTTTCCACCACAGAACTTGTGAAATTTATATTTCGCAAAATAGACACTAAACGTTTTATTCTACAAATTGTCGGTAGACTCTTCAACCCGATTGGATTTCTCGGACCGTTCATTGTAAGGGTGAAGTGTCTACTTCAAGAACTGTGGACATTGGGTTTGGACTGGGACCAAGAATTGCCAGACAAACTGACTCATAAGTGGCACTTGTGGTGCAAGGATGTAGAACAATTGACCGATGTCAAGATTCCACGATATTACCTTTCCGAGCTTAATTGTGAATTTGTTTCATTTGAACTTCATTGTTTTTCAGATGCATCGTTAGCAGCTTATGGAACTGTGCTGTACTTGAGAAGTGTTTCTGCTGACGGTAAGGTAATCACAAGTTTCATATGCTCAAAGACCAGGGTAGCACCATTAAAAACTATAACCTTGCCGAGGCTGGAAATAATGGGAGCATTGTTATCTGCTAGGTTAGTTAAAGAAGTGAAAGAATGCTTGAAATTTGATGCTAAATGTTTTTATTGGAGTGATTCTCAGATAACACTTTTTTTTGATTAAGGGTAAATCTAGCAAATACAAACCCTTTGTAAAAAATAGGGTTCAAGAAATTGAATCTTTAACTGAACCTGGCAGATGGCATTTTTGCCCTGGTAAACAGAACCCAATTGATGTGCTATTTAGGGGTATGTCCGCCACAGACTTGGCTGAAAGTTCATTGTGGTGGTATGGACCGCCGTGGTTGAGTCAACCACCGGAATTTTGGCCCCCTTGTGAAAAATTTGATTCTGATTATTTTGAACCTAATTGTGATCTTGAATTGATAAAAAACTGTGAACTAATTGTGCAAAATAATTGTGTTTCAGAGAACGAAGGATTTATTTTGAATTTGAACAATTTTTCTAATTTAATGAAAATGATCCACTTACTGCAACTGAATTAGAAATTGCAGAAAATACTTGGATAAAATTCGAACAATCTCTAGCCTATCCTTCGGAATTGCATTGCTTGAAAACTGGCAAGCCAATTTCCACAGAATCGAAAATCTTTAGCCTAGCCCCATTCTTAGACAATAACGGAATACTTTGTTTAAAGGGGAGGATTGAGCAGGGTGAATTCTCAGAGAATAAAGCTCATCCTATTATTTTGCCTAAATCGAAATTTGTAGAGCTATTGATAATTAGAGAACATAGCAAAATTTTACGCGGTGTGGTGTCAGCTACTTTGGCAAAAATTCGTACAAAATTTTGGATTGTGAAGGGTAGGCAAGGGGTAAAGAAAATTTTGAATAAATGTTTGATTTGTCGGAAGAATACTTTGAAACCTGCGAGACAGGTAATCGTTCAACTGTCAAAGGACAGGATTTTGGAAAGGCCGCCATTTTCAGTTACAGGGGTCGATTTCACAGGACCTGTTTATCTGAAATCAGGTAAGGACATCCGTAAGGCCTACATTGCTTTGTTTACCTGTGGAGTGACACGAGCAGTTCATATTGAACTGATTTCCGACATGTCAACTAGAAGTTTTATTTTGTCTTTAAGGCGATTTCTGGCTCGAAGGGGAAATTGTGAAGTCATCATTTCGGATAATGCTAAAACATTCAAAAACACGAATGACATTTTAGGACATTTTTCAAAAATCATTCTAGACAAAAATTTGAAGGATTTTGTTGCTATTAACGGCGTAACATGGAAATTTATTGTGCCTAGTGCCCCATGGTGGGGTGGATTTTATGAGAGGCTCATGAAAAGTGTTAAGGATCCTTTGAAAAAGATACTAGGCAAGGCTTTATTATCTTTTGAAGAAATGATAACTATCCTCGCAGAAATCGAATGTGTTTTAAATAATCGGCCACTTACCTACGTAAGTAATGATTTAAATGAGCCACAGCCTCTTACTCCGGCTCAATTTTTGTTTCCTGGTCAAAATTATAGTTATCCTGTGCATTTTGCTGATCTTTTCAACAATGAGTTATCCACAAAGGAAAATTTAAATTGCAGAAAATTGTACCAGTCTAGACTTTTGAAGCAAATTTGGCGTATGTGGAAGGAAAATCATCTGCTTAAATTAAGAAATGCCCATAACTTTATAATTCATTCTCCTAAAGATAATTTAAAGGAAGGTGATGTGGTCTTGTTGGAAGGGTCAGCGAAATCTAAATTACTTTGGCCTTTAGGTATCATCGATGAAATATTCGTATGTCGTGATGGACACGTAAGATCTTGTCTTGTTCGTACTTCAAGTGGCCAATATAAACGTCCCATACAACTTATATATCCTCTTGAATTAAATGATTGATGTTTTTTATACATATACTTTAATACCTTAGATTATGAAAATTTTAAATTTGTTTTGAAGAACTGTGTACTTAAATTTAGGTCTCTTTTTATTAGTAAGTTTAAAATAATTTGTTCTCGTATTGATGTAAATTTGATTATTTGTATGGTATTTTGAGTGTTAGTGACATTTTATTAAGTATTTTATATACCCTACATATTGTGTAATTAGAGGTGAACATTTTGTTCACGGTGGGGTGTGTAGAAAATTGTATCGAGGGGCGCTGCGACACCCGTAGAGAGGGAGAAGTTTTCGCTTCTCAGTTCGCTCCTCGCCTTCGTAAAAAAGGGTCATGTAATCCACCGTTGCAATCTCTATCTGGGGAAACATTTTTCTATTTATGTTTTACAATTGTTAACTGTTACAATAAACCAAAAAGCCCAATCTTCGTAGTCGTACATTTGTAGTAGTTCGTTATAAATTCGACAATGATGTTTGCCAATGCGGGGCACTTGTCCATTTAGGTTGCTGTGTAGTAACCCTACTGGATTCGCTTACCTCAATGTTAACCTATAGAGAAAATTTCTCTACTATTTACAACTACATAAATGCTGTTAATCACATAAAAATGGCATTTTCAGATAGCCCGAACTTTTCTGCATCTCGCAACACAGGATTCATTTTATAAATTTCGTCCACCAAAGGAATTGATGAGCGTTTACAACACACTACAGAGGCTGTTCACACATTTTTTAGACGATGTATATTGTATTCACAAAACTAAATTACATAAAATTCTTGTGTTTTAAATGTTCTATTTGACATCCCTAATTCTGAACTATCTTTCGACACCGCAATTTCCAGGATAATAATGCCTTTTGAAGTGTCAGAAGAAGTATTCTATCCCATTCCTCCTGAACAGCTTTCCAGAGTCCTGTAAGGGTTTTGGGACGACGTTTGGATAATGCAGATTTTAAAAGTCCAAAAGCACAAAAATCCATAGGTGATACATCGGGAGATTTAGTAGGAATATCAGTGAAGGGTATGGCCTTGATATCAGTTTTTTGTTCCATTTCTTTTAGGAAATTTTCAGTGGATTTTGATGTGTGACTGCTAGCTTTGTTCTGATGGAGTCTCACAGATTGATGGCACTGTGGGTAAAGCGATGGTATTTCATTCAGAAAAAATGGCGATAAAATATGTTCCTGATAGTATTTGGAGTTAATCTTGACATTTTTTTCCACTATCTTTATTTTTAACTTGCCATTATAAGAAAAACCAGCAACAATCATGAATCCCTTAGAAAAACTTTCTTTCGATTCTTTGAACCATGTACTTAAATTTTTTTCTCCCCTTTTATGATAATAAATGGCTCTTTTTTTGTTGCAATCATTTAAATACATCCATGATTCATCTATTGTGACAATTGTTTTCCATTTTACTTTGGATAAGTGTTTCTCATATAGAATTTTGCAGCGTGTCCTGCGTTCAGCGATATGATTTGGAAGAAGACGGTGCACATAGCGTTTTTTCGCTTTCTTAAGATTTAAATCAACGTTTATCATTTTGTTTACAGTGGACGCCGAGCATTTTAATGATTTTGCAACTGTCCTTTGACTAGGGGGATTTTCTTTTAACATTAAACAACGTACTTTGCAATAGTCGAAGATGTCCGTTTTTTCCTTGGATACTTGTTTGGAATTTTTGTCCTACTCGAGGCTCCAATTTGACGTTTTTTTTCCTTTCTTGTTGACGATATTACCTATCGACGCTTTAAATATCACGAAACCATGACTCTCACATCGTTTTTGGATAACGGAGTATACATATTTCTCTTCGGAAAGAGCATAAATGTAGCCTTCGAACCACTGCTTTGTTAAAAACGCCATTTTGAATAAAAACAAAACTTTCAAGCCGCAGACGATAATTTTGACTTTTAAAAACATAGTACAATTGCAATTATTTCTTTTGCAGCAAACGATTTTTTATTACCGCTTACCAAAATCGTCTAAAAAAATGTGCGAACAGCCTCTGTATACCGGATTTTTTCCCCGAATAATTTAAATTTAAAAATATTATTTGCATTTTTATTAAACGAAAATCCCAAGGTGTAAAATTTCTTTCTCTATTACGGAGTGCAATAAATAAAAATAATAAAAAAGAAACCCATTTTAAATTCAAGTCGTCAATACTTGGACAAATTTTCTCCATAGGGTTAGTACAGAGCGGCCTTAAGACATTCATACAGTAAAACCTCGTTTATCCGGATCAGATTTGTAGACATTTTTATTTAATGCTCACATTAGATAATAATTTTTAACTATGATAGCAAAAACGTAACTACAAGAACGCAAAATATTCGCATTTTAGTTTGATTCAACAATGTACAGTTCCTGCATAGATTGTACAATAAATTAAGGTAATAAAATGCTTTTTGTTGAGTTTAAGAAATCTTTACTAGACTTACCAATTCTTTACTAAGCAATGATGTGAAAATTTATTTTTATATTCTTTAATGTCTTGTAAACAATACTAAGTAATTTTCTTACAAAACGTAGTTTTTTTTATCGTAATAAACGGTAAGTCTACTTAGATAAGGATTTTGTTTTGTTTATTACCTATATTACCCGGATTATCCAGATTTTCGATTAACCGGATTGCCTATGGTCCCAGTTAGTCCGGATAAACGAGGTTTTACTGCACTAATTCCGCGAGAATCATTGGTTGCTTTCACTGGGGGCACCGATATGTGAACCATCCCCGATGCCACCTCAATTTTGATCGAGCACCCCCACGGAGAGTTCCAAATACAGGTGTATTTATGTACACAATTGTGACTCCACCACGACGGCGTTTACCATAAATTTTTTCATCGTTATGCCAGTGAAGTTATGGGGGGAGGGGGGGGGAGGGAAGCGAGATATGACCTCAATTGCCCGAAATAGTAAATTGGACTTTAGTAACAAAATGCTCATTTATAAATCTTTCTTAAGACCCTTACTTACGTATGCTGGGCCAGTTTGGTCGTAAGCAGTGGATTCCAACATTAAAATTCTGGCTGTTGCTCAAAACATGACTATCTGCAAATCACTAACTCCCCATGGTATTTTCGCAATGTTGACATTTATAGGGAGATAAATCTCCCCACTATTCAAAATTATCTTCAAAATCTTGCTATTAACTTCCATAAAAATTTACCAAATGATCTTATTAAAAATCTTGCCGATTACGACCCTGCTGATCCAGCTAACAAGAAACGGCCCTGTGCCATTCTTGCTCGTAACTTTTAATTGTTTGTCCTGTTTGTTCGCTGTCTCTTTTTTCCCCCATGTTTTAGCTTTACTTGTACTATCGAAGCTTTTTGTTTTCCCCACTTTCTATTTTCCTTCCTACTTTCGTTTTTTTATTGATCACTGAAGTTTTATGCATTGCTATATCATCCTACAGTGGAGGGTCCGGCCCATATACTGTAGTTACCACTACTCTTCCTGAAGCTCCTGATCTGACCTCACATTCCAGACAATTTTACGTTTAATGCTGCAGTCACACACATCTGCACTGCACAGTATTCTGTGGGGAAACGAGTGATTTATGGGGACCGCTACGAAGAGAGTCTCTGTAGCGATGCCTCTCCAAGGTGGTTTTTTCCGCAGATGATCAAAGGGAATGGTCGAGTATGGTCGATTTGTCACGGTCCTGGACCGTGACGAATCGACCCCAAATGTGTCAAGTGTCGGGGGGGGGGGGGGGTACGTACTACAGATGTGTGTGACTGCAGCATAACACTACTAGAAGTCTGGAAACTGAGGAGGCCAAGTACGCTACTGTACCTTACTATAAGCTACGTTTTCCAACACGTTTCGTGCAACATTAGGTATATTAAGGGCCTGTTCACATAGGAGTCCGGTAGCGGAAGCGTAAAAGGAAAGATGGCGCTGAGACAGAAATAAACCAATCATAGGCGTTAAAAATTTCGTTGCTAATCGTTTGGAGGTTTGCATTGGTTAAACATATGAAGCAGTGACAGGCAAAGTGGTGTAAGTCACATTTTCAACTTTTTCCCTTTGAGGGCAAAAATGTAATCTCCATGTTCAATTTATAGTGGAATTGCAAATAATTATTGTTATGAGGGGTACCAGAGATACCCCTTTGCGTTGTGTAAATTTAGGGAGGTGAACTCCAAAGGTAACTATGCGTTTATAAATAAAAATAACAACATTTATTATACAATATTTTACAAGAAAAGGTCGGGTTTACATATTATATTTAAGATCTTGGCTATACATATTTTTAACCGAATTAGGGCATACTTCATCCGCTTCCTGCGGCATAACCATTATGGGTCGAGTGAAATAAAAGTCTCGTAATCTCTCAGAAGGCATGAGCACTATTTAGAGGGGGAATTTATGACCAACCTGGGGAGATTTGAAGAAAACAGCAGAGCATGGCTTCGTTGAGGTACTTCTACAGGAGGAGGATTTAGGCATCGGGTAGAAATTCATGTGGCTCTTCACTGGCGGAAGCAACAGGATTCGGTGCTGGCGGTTGAAGACGGGTATCTCGCCATTTTACGGGGGCGTCTTTCCTTCCCAGGCTCTCTTGCAGCTCGCTACCTCCAATAGCTCCCTCGCTCTCTCTCCGAACCTCGTTTCTCCCACACTCGGGGCTCCCCCAATCTTTATTATAACCCCTCCCCAGGTTAGTTATTCACGTAAATTTATTGCCTCTTCGAGTTTTTTATTCGATGGCAGGATGTTCTGACATTCCCATGGTTGACCCACGTGGTACGCTTATTTCCAAGAAAATTGGAAGTCCGTTGAATTTCCTGGAATTTCTTTCCCCCGTCTTGAGGAATTCAGGGGAAGCGATGTTTCTTGGAAAATTGGTGCAGTTCCAATATGGCCGATTTATGCCCCGTAATCGTGTTGGAAGAACAAAATGGCTATAACGTTGGAAGGAGTTCAAAATGTCCAAATTGTGGATCCTTCACAACAATCACTCCCCCCCTTTTCTAGGCGTGCTGGCACGCCACAGTCTGTAGGGGTTGAAGAACGGATTGGCTCCATTCGCTTCAGCAAAATAGACTCCAATTGCACAAAAGTCACACTGGCAGTAAAAAAAAAACATGAATGACATCACGTGTAAAAGCTCAGGAGGTCAAAATCTCCCCTTCTAGTGCTGCAAGTTTTACTGATTTAAAAAAAAAAATTCAAAATTTATAAAGTTTTCTTTAAGCTTACATTAACTCTGACCAACATTAAGTAACATCATAGAAAATGGTATGCATACCCTGTAAAACAAATAATAACAAAATAGTGGCTCGATCAACACATGTGATCAGAGATTAAAATGTAAAGAAAAGGTTATCTTACAGAAATAGAAATCTCTCCGCTAAAATCGTACAGCGAAGATGAAATTTTCAAAAACGTTGGCAAATGTGCATAATCGCCATTATGTGTTTAACTCGCGGAAAGAGTAAAAATGTTCTCTTTTCCTTGCGCTGCCATTTGTGTGAAACATATAATGTGCTATCCATGCATTCAATAATAATAGTACTAATAATGATAATAATAATAATAAAACACAATAATAAAACACAATACACGCTAATCTTTTTATAATATATATATATTTTTTTTAATTTTTAAATTTTCCTTTTTTTTTTTTTTTTGTTTATTCATTCATTCCCCAACGAAATTGACCAAATTTTGCTCTATCATCAGATTTGTACACTGAAACATCGTCAAATTGAATTTAAACTATGCGCACAAATGAACCCACGACGAAAATTCTAAAGTCTGCTAAGTTTCCTGGAATTTCTTTCCCCCGTCTTGAGGAATTCAGGGGAAGCGATGTTTCTTGGAAAATTGGTGCAGTTCCAATATGGCCGATTTATGCCCCGTAATCGTGTTGGAAGAACAAAATGGCTATAACGTTGGAAGGAGTTCAAAATGTCCAAATTGTGGATCCTTCACAACAATTATTTTCAATATTATAATAATTATTAATTATAATTTGTTCAATTTATGGTGGAATTTTTTGTAGTTTTTGCAGTAAATCTCTTGACTTACACCACTTGACTTACTGACTTACACTACTTTGCCTTTCACCGCCTCATATTTCAATACTTCCGCTACCGGACTCCTATGAGAACAGGCCCTTACAATTGGTTAAGCCGGAGACAGTCAATTTAAAATGTTACGATAATTGTCACCAACAACGTTCGTAACATTTCTAACATAAAACTGGACGTTAATTATAATGTACTAATGATATAATTTTCATTTTAGATGACTGGAAACATCCTAGATGGCAACTGACATTGATGATAGGCTAATTCGGACGACACAAAAACCGCTATGCTCCACAGCCCGTCAGAGCGGCAGTGGAGTAGAAGAGGTTCCAATCACGAAAGAGAGATACTTAGCTATTCAATTGGAGCCAGATGTTAAAGAACTGGAAGATTTTGATTATATCGATGAATTTATTATGTACCTTGTGGGATTTCTGCGTAAATTAAGAAACAAATTCTCCACCAAGTCTTGCCAAAAACTGAACAAGAACTAATTTGCCAAAGTATGAGAATACTTGCTTTGCACAAGAACATCACTGAGGTTTCAGTTCTTAAATTTGCATTTTTGTAATTTATTTCAATAAAATTTTTCTCTTTTTCATGAATCACACAATACACTCAAAATTCTCTGACAGCAAAAAAAAATCTTTACTTCTCCAAAAATATCAGTCATACCACTTCAAAACTTTATGAGAGTTTTAAACTCACTAAAGCATTTTCAAGCACAACATAATAGTTGCATTGAAAAACAAATCATCTCATGTGCCCACTCTCTAAAACAATGAGTAGCAAAAAAAAATTAAGAGAATTAAAATTTTTCTATGATTTCAAAGGTAATAATGAAAACAAAGAACTCCACACCTTAGAATTCTTCAATGAAAATTGAAAAAACATGTATGTTACAAAACAAATTTAGGCAAAGGATTAATTATTCAGTTCTTGAGTTCTAATATTTTTTTGATTTACCTAAATTTTTAAAACTTTGAAAACTCTGTTAGGAAAAGAATTTAGACTTGTAATCATACTTGTTAAAATTATTTCTTGAGAAATACAAGTATATGATCTTATTTATGATGAATCTAAGTTTTATGACAATTCTGTATTAAGGATGATCATGGTAAACTACACTGGCTTACATTCCCTCAAAGATTCCACATGGGATTTATATCTGTTAAGAAAGTTTTAAATTTCCTTACTTTTATCCTTACTTATGTCCTCACCTCCAGAGCCATGTGATCAGCATTTTCCAGCTACTAATGCTCCATAATTTGTCCAAAGAGTGCAAGAGTGGTTTTCATCTCTCACGGGTCACTCTGATCATTTACTTTGTTTTGTTTTTTCTGGCCTCTAATATCAACTACTTTATTATTTTTAACTCTTTAACAAATGTCCCTCTATAAAAAATCCTTTGATTCATCGCCTCACTAGCTATTCAAAAACCAAAGACATACTTGGTCTTAGTCTATATTCAAACAGCAAAAATGATACTGTTATTTATAGCATGGTTTCAAGGGTAAAGTTAAGGTCTTTCATAAATTCTTTTAATTTGTTTATGTATTTTGGTCAAAAATTAAGACTTGAAAAAAAATTTTTTTTAATGATTTTTAAGAAAAAACTATTAAGACCTTAAAAAGTTACTGTCTGCTTTTCACAACCTACAATTTAGATATTATAATGTATGTTGTTGTTGTTACATATGACCGACTGGAACTCAATCCATACAAGTCTGGACATTCACCCAACATACAAAAAATATAAAAACACAGGACAACAAAAAAGAAACCACAAGATACGATAAAAAGAATGACCAAAAGGCCTTAAAAACCAGTTAAAAACATTAAAGTTTTAGGATAAAAAGTGAAAAAGCCAGAAGCACAATAATTGAAGACCATGAGATCAGGACATATGTTCTCTGGCCCTCCAATAGAGAGCACACAAATCACCATTCTGCCATAAGTTAAAGTCTAGTTTCAAGCAAACAAGAAGGTGAGCTTTATTCATATTTTCATTCTCACATAAGCTTCCTACGCTGCAACTCACAATCCCTATTTTGGTCAGATGTTCAGCCAGACAGTCATGCCCTGTTTTAAAATTGGCCATGGCCTCTTTATGTGTTTTATGGCTAAATTTTATCCAGTCATCCCCAATAGACTCCCAGACTTTTCCAATATTTCAGCAAAATATAATGTATAATTTATTCTAAATTACAGAAAAAATTTCTTAAAATAATACAGGACTATATATTTGTTTATGAGAATTTTTTATACACTTTGTATTCTTCAAAGTGAGATTATTTACATAAGCTGAAACAGCACTCATGTGGTTTTAAATTAACATAACTTGGAGAATTAGAAAAGAGATCAATATTTCAGCAA
Organism: Dolomedes plantarius; assembly: GCA_907164885.2. Taxonomy (NCBI): domain Eukaryota; kingdom Metazoa; phylum Arthropoda; class Arachnida; order Araneae; family Dolomedidae; genus Dolomedes; species Dolomedes plantarius. The sequence goes on from OU015498.1 coordinate 35,878,829, forward strand.
AATGCATAGAAGAGAGGGAAATCAAGCGTAAGTGCTTTAGTTTTTTTTAACTGCCACAAAATATATCATATTTAAGTCTATGATAAATTTACTACCGTACTGGGATGTATTGGGATGAAAAGTTGCTTCCTTGAATCACTTACAAACTGGAAAAACAAATGAAAAACAACTAATAGAAAAACAAGAAAATGAATGTTAAATAGATTGGATCTAGAAAGTGGACCAACATACAATATTTCTTTTAATAATAAATATACTCTCTTTGTCTCCCTAATTAATGTACAATATTAGGGTTACATTTTAAATGCTATTCCTAAGTATTAAAACTCAATTTATTAAAAATTTATTAAAAATTTATTTTTTACATTTTGCTAAAATTCAAATTACCATCGCCATGAGTATTATCTGCCATTAGTCAGTATCAAGCTTCTTTAAATGTGAAAATTCTCCAATTGCTACATAACGATTTTCTCAAAGAAATTCTACAATAATAATGTCCACACATTTGTCAAAAGTTAAGATTCATTTGAAAATAACTTATTAATACTATCAAATAAGTAAATTATCAACAAAATCAGAAAATATTAATTGAAATTGTAACAGAAAATGATGTGGAAAATAAAAACTTAACTCAAGTATTCAAAATAAAATCTTTCAAATTTTATTGAACAAAAATTTAAATATTCTCACAAGCAGTAAGCAAAACATACTATACAAATTAATTAGAATAAGTAATCATATCATAACATATCAATAAATAATGAACTCTGTTATGGAAGTGCAATACTTCCCAATTGTAAACCTCCTAACCACTTTGTATATATAGAAATTACTATGGATTTCTAAATGAAGAAAGAATAACAATACAAATAAAGTTCTTTCACAACTGTGGTTTTATAATACATGTTAACCATTCCTCTATGCCAATGATGCCCAAATGGCAAACAGAAAACCTAACAAGGCCCATACTCTATTTTAGACACACAGTTTACACATAGTTCTTATTTTGTTCTATTAATTTAATTCAGTAACCCACTACTTAGAAAATAGATCTTGAACTATGTTCTATATTTTATTGAACATACATCTGAAAGAAAACCAAAATTCAAATCCAGAAAGAAATTAAATTATTCAGATTGTCAGATTTTCTGAGAATTGCTACATCAAATATGGTAGTGTACTCACATCTCTCATAAGAAATCTTTATTTCATCAGGAATGCAGTTTATAAAATCCACAATATTACAAGACAGACCAATATCAATACAAATTACAAATATACCAAGAATAAAAAGAAAACCACACCCTAAAAAATATCAAATAATAAATAATCTTAAAAACTCCACTGCTGATACCTGAAATAAAATAATACAGACTGGATAACAACACCACATAATTTACATTATCTATGACAATGGTTCTCAACCAGTGGTACACATACCCCTTGGGGGTATGCGAAAATCTGTAAGGGGTACGCGGTTAACTATAAAAAGAATACCAAATTATAGTAATACATGCTAGAATTTAACTGTGACAAAAGTTTGAGTAATGATTTAAAACTGAAAACTATCAGTAAAGCAGCAAGCAAAAAATGTCACTCATTACTACTGTATTTATGGCTGGAGTAAATTGGAAAGAAATGGAGCCAAACACTGGTGAACTTTGCAAACAAAAAAAAGCTCAGCGTTCCCACTAATTATTTTGAGACATTTTTAACTTTATGTCTGATTAATAAAAGCTTTGTAATAAAATGTCCATTAAAATAAAATTTCTTGTTTTTAATTTAAATTACCTATTTGTAATTAAACTTTAACTAATATAACACATTTTAATAACACTAAAGTGTTTTTGTTGGAGGTACGCATAGTTAATTATACAAAAAAAGGGTATGTGGATTGAAAAAGGTTGAGAACCCCTGATCTATGATATAAAAGTTCATTAATCATCTTCTCTCAGTTTGTATAGTAATAAACATCTTTAGCAGGATTAAAAAACATTTAGATTACTGTAAAAACATTAATAAAGATATTCAAATGTGGAAGAGACTATGAGTATAAACGAAACTGTCAATCAAATTTGAAGCATTAAATATAAATGACATCACAAACTTTAAGAGAATATATAGCTGTATTAAACTGATGTATAACTCAACTGTAAAAAATACATCACATATTTAAATATTATTTTATTCATTTTCCCTTTGAAAACCAAGAGCTTATACAATTCATCAAATTTTCTAGATATTTTAAAATGTATTTTGGAGATGATTATTATAATTTTTTTATATATATATATTCAGATTGACAGCAATTTTCAATGCAAGAAAATAATAATTTACTTACAATAGCACAATATAACATATATGAATTTTAAATTTCCTGAAAAAAGATGTCATCTATACCAGATGTTTATTTCAAAAATTCATGTAAGCCAAAAAAAAATGAAGAAAAACAGTTAAAAAGAAATTATTTGAAGGATGAAATTATAGAAATAGGTCCTTAAAAAAAATCAAATACTAATCAACATGCACAATACGCAAACATTTATTTAATATGAGAAACTGAAAAATTGTCTGAATGAAAATTAAAAAGTTAAATCACTGAAAATAAGTACTGAAAAAGATAATTTAAGCACAACTGAGTGTAACTGCTTACATGAAAAATACTGCCAGAAGCTACAAAAACGATAGCTTATTTTAATAATTCCCTAAGAATTTAGAGACTAAAAGTTTTTCTTATACAAAATAATACTGCACAACAGTGATATCAGTCCAGTATTCTCTGTAGCAATTATTTTCAGGAAACACTGTGCTTTTCCCACTTCAAATAAAAGATTTTTTTAATATATACAACTTGCCCACATGATGCAGATTTACTTTCAAATGACTAGTACTTTTTCTATACAATGAAAAAAAACTTTTAAAAACTATATTTAATAAAAATAGCAATTAAATGACATTTTGATTTATTTGTAGCAAATTTACAATTCATGCAAAAAGTGTGATGAATTTTTAAAAACATTTTAACCTATACATTTTGAGATCAAATACTTATCTTGATGGATATATGACCACTTTCCCCACAATATTTCTCAGTATATTATACGTTTAAAATAGAGAAGATCGAAATGTACAAAGTAAGTAGTGACACAGAATAATTTATTCAGTGCAGCTGTTATAAAAATAGAAAAACTGAAACAACACAGATCCTTCGAGAAATATAAATATCGATAATTTCAGACTATAGCAGCAATGCACAATATGAATGTCTCTTTTATTTATAACTGTTATAAATATTTTCAATTATTCAGGTAAAATATCATAACTTTGTGGTCGAAGTAATAAACGTGTACTAGATGTACTACTGAAGCTGTCACCACTACTGTGGTTACTAGCATTGCTAGCTGGAGTACCAGGTAAGGAGCTAGGATTTTCCAGATTGACAACAAGAGAGTGACAATTTGGAGATTTCCGATTTGTACTATCAGTTTTTTTAAGAGGATCAGAATTCCTTTTCCTCCTATCATTTAAGCTGACATCATTATCAGGAACTGATGTTTCATCAGCAACTAAATGTCTCTCTCGACTGACTTTATGTTTCCCTACTAAAGGATACTCATGTTGAGATTTACAAGCAGAATCACTTAAATGACCTGTTTCAACACTTTGAGGGGTATCTAAACTAGTATCAGTTCCTTGATCGACAAGAATTGTAGTACTTGGGTCTTCAGGAGTAAAGTAATCAGAGTCATCACCCCCAGGTGAAGTATCTAGAAAATGGAGTAGAATTTTCTATTACAAGTAAGTAGAACATGAAAATGTCTAATGCAAAAATGCATTAGACATTTGATGCTAATTACAGCAATATTTTACAGCACTTTTGGGAGAAAGATATAATAAAAATAAATAAATAAATAAATAAATAAAATAAATTTAAAAAAAAACATCAAATATCAATCATACATAATATACATTTTAATAATTTAAAATTACTATGAAGATGACATGAGGTTTTTCCTTTCCCAAAATGTTTATTTAAAAAAAAAACCTAGGTAGAGGAATAATTCATACACATGCTGCAATCTCTGAATAATGTTGTAATGTAGGCATTGGTTATTGATCAAGGGCTATCAAATCAAGGCTTTGAGCATACATTTGAACAAGGATACAACAACAGGAGTAATGTTCCCATTTGCAGGAACAGTATTTCAAAGTATCCAAACTATTTTTCAAAGCATTTTGCATTTCTACCACATTGATTCTACACAGTCTAATTACTTTTTGAATGTCCCTTGGACAACATATTTTCTAGTAATTCCTGACATATACAGTCAAACCCCGTTATAACGAACTATAAGGGACCAAAGGTTTTGTTCGCTTTATCCAGTGGTTCACTATATCCAAACCGTTAAGAAAAATGATAGCGTTCACAAAATGTGTAACCCATTAATTACAATGTATATTCAATGATGTATTAAAAAATGATAAAATAGGAAAATGACAGGACCTAAATTTTTGTTCGTTACATCTGTGAGTTTGTTATATACCGGGTTCGCTATCACGGGGTTCGACTGTAATAATGGAAACTGATTTTGCCCATTAAAATGTTTTCTTAGTTAGTGATATAATTATTCTAATAGAAAACAGAATCTGGATGTCTGACTAAATAACTAGAAAAATAACTTAATGAGAAAAGAGGAATTACATACCAAAGGACCGAATGTTTTTAATGTGTTTACAGGTTTAAAATGACACTCAAAAGTAGCTTTTAGAGCACAAAGCCATATGTTTGTTAACCATCCTACCATGTTTTTCTTTAATAAAAAAAAATGTTTCAAGTCAACATCCTGAAGGAACAAAATATTCAGGTATGTAGGTATCAAATACTATTATCAGAATTTAAATTGTCCCTCTTACAAGTAACAAATATACAAGTCATAAATTTCCTCCACAACTTAAGTACATGCCTACATACTACCAGTCCCTATGAGGTCAAAAGCAATATTTTATTCAGGTATATAAAAGAGATATTAAATACCTTTGCTGGATTTTTCACACAAGTGCAGGGAATGAGGTGTAGATAACGAAATACGACTATTTCGACTACAAGGTCTACTCATTTTGGGTGATGATGATGCAGTTGCAGAAGTTTCTTCGGCAGCAATATTACTGTCAAGAAGAGATTTTGTTTCCGCTAACTCAGCATCTTTTTCCTACACCAAAGAAATACTGTGGTATTAGCATCAAATTACATATTAGTTTAGTATATTTTAAAAGCAAATAATAAAAGAACTTTCTGTTTAAGCGAGAAAGCACACGCATGGTCTCTCAGTAAAAAGTTAATTTTAAAATTTGCAAGCAACATATGCAAAATATTAGATATATATATATACAGACTAGAGAAACATTTAAATAATATGTTGACTCAATTCTCAGTATTTAAATACATAACAGCTCTGCAACTATTCTGTATAGAATGTAGATGGAGAAAAAAAAAGTTTTAATGGTAACAATAAATAAAAAACTGCATTTTATAACTGAAAAGTTGGTTACCTTCTTTTTTTTATAATTAATGTTACTGGTCTCAGACTTGTTGATGTCATTATAACTAAATTTCAAAAATCTTGAGCTCAATGTTTGGATTTGGTTTGGTTTGGTGTGCTATGGTCAACTTTTTTGCTACACGAGGACTAATTAGACCGACCTACAGTTTAAAGCTGATTCCGAATGACTACAAACATCCATGCCAACAGTGAGACTCAAACCCACAGGATCTGAACCAAATGCCAGCACCCTAGCCATTCGGTCATCACCTGGCTTGGAATTTTGGGGCAATTTTCCATCATTTCTTCAAAATATCTTACCATCTACCCAAAGCTCATCTTCCCCTACACCAATTAAATTTTTTTGAAACCTTGCTTTAATACAGCAATCAATTCCTAACATTAATTTTTTATATAAAATTTATTTTCTGAATTAAATAATATTTTGTTATAAAACAAACTACTTACAGCAAACTTTAAATTGCATGTTAACCATAGGCGTAGTGTGCTTCTAACTTTTGGGGGGAGGGCAAGAATTGAATTCAATTAGGGCCCCTCTCAGCACATTGACTGCTAGACGGTCTTTAAAATACAAAATATTATGATTTTTTGAAATTGAATAACAATAGAATTGATGTTTGAGTAGTTAGTTATACAATGGAAAAAATAAATATAATACAAATAAAATGAGAAAAAAATATATAGCATCGAATTTATGTTGTGGATCATATAATTGTTAAAAACTATGTTAAGACTAAAGACAGAATCGGAATCTTCAGTTTCACAGTTTGAAAAGGTGGGAAAAAAACTAGCTTTCTTAAAGGTTTGCTACAATTTTCTGATTTTAACTGAACTTCTATTAACATTTTAATTTATTTCAAGCTATACCTATGCTAGGCCTATGATGTTAACTGTACAACTACTTTCTTTTTTAAACGTTGCATTATTCAAGTAAATAACATTTCCCCAAACATGATATAACTCTTCAGCTGAATAATTACTCCTCATTTGAAAATATCAGTATGCAATAGTACTTTTTTTTTAAGGAAAGTTATTTTTGATATGAAGATTTCTTCTTATTTGATTCATGAAGAAAAATCATGAGCCAATTAAAATACTTTGCGTATCTGACATTTGATAATGCTAGGACAGATCACAATACTTCAAAACTTGGAAGTACTTTGTTTCCTAGAGAGCTATTTTATCTTAAAGTAAAAGAAAAAAAATTTATGTTGTAACAGTCAGTTACTGGAATATTATTCAGGGTTTATAGCTCAACATAGACTTTGATAAGATGCAAGCTAAAGTTCCAAGTTAAAGTTCTATCATTGAAATATGCATTTTTAGAAAATCATCTGGTAAGTATTAAAAATAAACTCATCAAAATTTTAAAAAACATGAAATTCTATAACTAATTGATATCTATGTTTAACAACAATAATCAATAATCGAACTATGTTATGTCTGTAAAAACTTTTTTGAAAATTTTCAAACAAATGAAATATTTATCATGAATGTTTCTTATTTAGCAATTTTAGTTATTTAAAAGAAAAAAGAACCCCCCCCCCCCAAAAAAAAAAAATAAATAAAAAAAATAAATAAATAAATAAAATGAAAATATATAAAAATAAATAAATAAATTTTAAAAAAATCGTTTATATCCTTTGTAAAAATTTGATATGAGAAATATAAAAACACTGTTACCCCATGGCCCATCTCAATGATTATTCCAAATATAGTATAAAACATTAAAATTTAACTATATGATATATATAAACAAATATACATATTACTTCTACATAAGAAATTAATACTAAAGTTTACCCAGGAAACAAGAAGAGGCTCAGAAAACATAAAATCTGGCACCTGGAAAGGTTATTCAGATGAAGAAAGAACAAAACAAAAGAAGATTACAGATCATTTCCAACTCATTAACATTTTACATATGCAAAAGTAATTGACTACATAGAGCTACTAAACATATACAGTACTTAATCTGTTCACAAGAAAAAAAAAAATAATAATAATAATCAGACTGAACAAATCAATACTTTTGAGTAGATATAGTTTTACTAAAAATTTGATTGATGGTTTCCCTTAGTAGACTCAATACACTTCTCAGTTTGTCTTTCCCTCAAAAATATGTTAGCCTATTAATAACACAAGAAAATACATATCCTCATGGCTTACATTACAGCTCACTGTTAATATACAATTACACATCAGTGTAAATATATTATATGCCAAAAAAGAATTCTTATGGTTGTTTATTTATGTAGTTTATCCTATCATTTACTACACAATGAGAAAGACTAGGCACACAATACAGTAACATTATCTTTCTGATGGCTAAGATAACACTCAATTAAAATAATCTAAAGGTGGACCAAGAAATTTTTTGTCCATATCGCAAATTGAACGTAAAAAAAATTCAAATTTTTTTTTAAAAAGGAAGACAAATATTAGATTTTAAAATAGCATCCACGTGCAGATCGAATGAACGAACAAATGAACGAACACGAACACACACCAAGAAAGAAAAAAAATTTTTTTTTTAAAGAAGACAAATATTAGATTTTAAAATTGTATCCACTTGATTCAATAGAATTTGAAGCACAAATGCATTTTTTAATATAGAATTACATTCCTCCATAACGGTCCTGCAGAAAAGAAAGCTTCAGACGCTAAAACTGTCCATCTGTCTATCCTCGCGAGTTATAATTTTGGCAGCTCGCCAAATCCAGTTTATTGCTTGGACAAGTTAAACAGAAAAGTACCAAGATGCGTCAAAATTTTGACATACATATATGTATATCTATACATGCGTACAATTACACATTTCAGTGTAAATATATTACATGCCGAAAAAAAAGAATTCTTATGGTTGTTTATTTATGTAGTTTATCCTATCATTTAAAAACTCACGACACAACAGTCCGACGTGGACCAGGGCCGGCGGTACCCATCTCCGCTTTCGTAACCGTGGGCTTGGGGTGCCATACAGCATATGTCTCAGTCAGGTGGTCAATCTGACATGGGACCCCCAGAGTTTAGTTCCCAAGCATGCTTGGTCCTCATTTTATCGACCCACTGAAGGGATGAAAGGCTGAGTCGACCTTGCCCAGTCACAGGGTTGAACCCTGGACTTGTGGGATGGCAGCTTGACGCTTTTAACCACTACGCCACCGGGCTTCATCCTATCATTTACTACACAATATGAGAAAGACTAAACACACAACAAACACAGTAACATTATCTTTCTGATGGCTAAGATAACACTCAATTAAAATAATCTAAAGGTGGACCAAGAAATTTTTATACCATATCGATACATATATACATACAAAAGAGGTAAGCAATGATAAGTAATCCTATGTTTATAACCCGTGGTAGTTTAGTTAGAAGAGACTACTTGAAATTTTTTTTTACCCATCATAAGCTGGTTAACAAAATCGAACAATCTGCCAATTTAAAAATGCATTATTATTTAAGAAACATAAATCAAGTTACCAATTTTCTTTTTGCATTTCCAACTTCATTTACAATTGGCACAGAATTTGCCAGCAGCCTCATTTTTTCAGGTGCTGATGATGTTCTAAAGCCTTTCCTGTGCTTCCGTCCTTCACCTCTAGTCAAAGAGAGAGACTCTGTTTTAAGAATTACTTTATCTGAAGATAGCATTGAAGCTACGACAACTTCTGGGACAGATGTTTCATCTAAAACTCCTGGACATTTATTAGACAAAGGATCGTCTTTTTCTGAATTTGAGTTCTCAATATGTCGCAAAGATGTAGTACCTGAGTGATGCCTGAAAGAAGAGAAAAATTAATACTATAAAAAAATGTATATACTAATACATGTTATCCATCAACAAAAAGATGACAGTTTAATTCCACTACATAGAGTGTCTTTGAACTTATAACAGGTCATATTTCCAGACCAGTTCAAAATAGTTTTCAATAAACTTCAATATTTATGTTTAACAATTATAACCATTGCATTACAGTTTGGGGGAAAAAAGGGAGGGGGATTATTTGACACTTTCTTTTTCATGAATATGTGGATCAATAAACAAAAACCAAACTAAATGAGTCTTTTTGATTTTGAAATTTGAGAAACTGAAAACATCACTTCTGCAAATTAATATTGTTATGTCAACATTTCCCTCCCTACTTTGCAAATAATATTATGTCTTGTTTTATGTCAGTTATTGAGTGAGCAATTTTTACAATAAATAGATAAAATTCCATAGCCTGTCTACTGAGCTTCTAAAAGTCTATTTGGTGGCTTTTTAGGGGGAATACTCTTTAAAAATTTCATAGCATCATTGCATAAAACCTTTTATAGATATCACTACAGAAAAATTAGAGAAAATTTAAAGAATACCAAACAACTATTCAACATTAAAATTGTAAAATAAATAATTGAGCAAAATTTCTAAATGAATACTATGCTAAAATTGACAAATATCAAATGAACTGAATACATTAGTCAGCCTAACTTATTTACAGCAAGTATGATAAAACATAGGATGAAGATTACATAGCTATACGTACACATGTACATTAATTAATAATTTATATACATAAGATTAGTCATCAGTTACCTTTCTAAATGATGCTGTTTCTGTCTTATACCTGGACTGTTTGAAAATGGAGGAATCTGAGGAACTAAAAAAAAAAAATTTAATATAAGTTTTTGTTAAAAATCAATATTTTAAGCTAAACATTCAATACATGCCTATAAGTTACAAACACACTAATTCACCACTCATGTACTGTATATCACCCTCTCAATATTCAGTTTCTCCAAGTACAAAAAATTTCATTTATTCCTCTTGAATAATACTACCCACAATAAAACTATGTATTTAAAAAAAAACAGAAACAGAATATTTTAGTGTAAAGGCCCATCATTAGAATGTCATTAAAATTAATTGACCTATTAATTTCTACCACTGACACAACTTTTTTAAAACTGAATCGGCTATAGTATTATAAAGTTGCATTAACGATAATAACAGTCTAAAGTATATTGTACCTCTTATAACTTAAATGATGATCTAAAATTTAGGATAAAAGCTATGCAAATAAAGTACAAGGTATAGTTCCCAGCAAACACTTGCTTTTAGTCCTATTTTTAATAATTCCCCTTCTCTCTCCCCCTAAAAATATTTTTAAAAATTACCTCACAGTTAAAATAATTCTAAAAATAGTTGATTCCGGTTAATCAGACCAGCCTCTTATTCAGACCGAATCCTTTAAACTGAATCCCATCTTGTAACATAGGGCATGTTCATATAATCGGACCAAAATGATCATGTCCCAATGTGGTCCGATTGACCGGAATCTACTGAACATTTATATTTTTGGAATTGTCTGTAAAATAAGTTAAATGTTAACTGGGAAACAGAGGCATAACCAAAATTACCTTTTGCCCCCCCCCCTCCCTACACACTGATTTGGGGGTTCTGTGTAGAGGAGGACCTCTAGTTCTCAATATCATACCATAATACAGTGGAATATCAATCTATCGTTTTTCAAGCGAACAACTGAACTGAACAATAAATGCAGGAAAACGATAGATGTAGGAACATAAGAAAGCAATATGATAGTCTGGACTGGGTATAATAAATGACACATACGGGAAAACGGTAAATCTGAGAACAATCAATCAACATTCCACTGTATTTTGTTTTCCTTCTGTGTTTAAAACTTGACTTCCCGAAGGAGCTGAAGTAAAAATGATAAGGTCACAAAAATTCTATAATAGCACCTATGGCAACTTGCATTTCCAACACTGCAGTATACAAAGTGTTTTCTATGATAAAATATATAAAAGCTATGATTACAAGTTACCCATAATATTATAATTAGAAAAATCTGAAGGAACTTTGGAACATTTGAAGTTTTTAGCATTTCTGATTCTGTTGAGTAAGATTTTATCTAATTCAACAATTAACTTTCAAAGAGGATTTCATAACATTCTGCTGAAAATTCTGATCTGTGATGTAAACAGACTACATTTAAAATGAAATAATCCTTTAATCTAAAAAGTTCATATTTTCACAAATATGAATGAAACAGTCTTAACAAGACTTTATATAGTTGTGGCAGTAAAATAAATATATATATATATATATATATATATATATATATATATATAATATATATTATATATATATATATTATATATATATATATATATATATATATATATATATCTTACTGCCATGCACAATGTTTAAAATGCTGCTCAAAATTCACTAGCAAAGTCCCCACCTTGATTTTTTTAATAAATGAAAAGAGAATTGAGTAGCTCTCTTCATTATTTGTAAAATACTTCATTATTTGTAAAACTATTTCATTTTAAATGCATCATATTTTGTTTACATCATAAATCAAAATATTTGGTAGAATTTTATGAAGCTGCCTAAGATAGTTAATTACAGAATAAGATGAAATCTTGTTCAACAGAATCAAAGGTGCCAACAGCTTCAAAAATTCAAAAATGATTGCTTTGGACAGATTGTATGCAAATATATTTAACTATTCTATGATGATACATTTAAGTTTTAAGCATGATAGTAATGCCCTGCCTCTTTTTACACATTTCCAAGAGTAAATTTAAGCTTCCATTAATGATTTGACCTCCTGACTTTTAACTGAATATTAACTGTTCTTTTTATTTTTATTTTTTTTATAGGATAACAAGAAATTTCTCTTATTTACATTTCATATATGATGCCTATTAAATCAAAATATAACTTTTACTTATGTTTTTTAATATTGCAGTTCTCAGGGATACAACTTTTATTTTACATTTATATCAAATTATATTAATACAGTACAACTTCCCAAATCCAGACATCTCAAATCTGGATTTATTTCTCTTTTGAAGTTCTCCCAGTTTTTTGTGTTTTATTATCAATTAAACAATACCATTTAAGGAAATATATTTTATTTTACGAAATTTCAAATTTAGATTTAAAATTTAAAGGTGGGAAGCATACTTCCCAAGGAACCATCTACGAACATAAAAAAAATTCAATTTAATAATGATTATTTGCCATAAAAAGATGAGAAGCATGTTGCAATGCACAAGGGTACATCACACTCTGGAAACATGTAGCGGGTCCTCTTTTCTTGTGCTTTTGTGCTACATTTCCTACATCGTCTATAGTTTGAAATCAACTTTGGCATATGGTTTCCCACACTGGCTAATCGCACATCATCTGGAACTGCACACTTATCGCTTGGAAGCTAGCAGCACAACCTTTCCTTTTTCTTGAAGAATATCCGTCTATTAGCTGACAAGCTAATGCTATACGGAATGTCAGCTGGTATAAACTTCTATTCCATTTATTTACTTGCCATTTAGTTGCGTAGAACAAATATATATCAACAGAGGTGTCAGAGAAGAACAGATTTCACAGAACCGGCTTCTGAACTTAATAACATATGTACTATTTCTGTTTCAATTGCTGGAAACTAGATGGCAGCACAAAACTGAAGTGGGAATTATTCTTCCCAACATTATAATAGCGAGACCAATATATTATAGTGGGTTTTGCGCTTCCCACAGGTGTATTTCCTAAAATCATGTAGGTGGGAAGTCATCTTCCCAAGGCCCACGAAAGGGTTAAATTATAATGTAATTATATGTTCTATATTCAGGTTTATTTAATAATTAAACCATTTTAAATGTTTTTTTAAGTGTGTTCATTTTTTTCCCTAAAATTTTGTAGTGTTATTTAAAAACCTCTCAAATCTGGAAAATTCCCAAATCTGGAATTGCAGTGTCCTGAACGATTCTGGATTTGGGAGGTTGTACTGTACTTACATTATATCAACATATATTCCTACAATTCTATTAATTTTACATTTACATCAAATTTGCACATTGAACAGCAGATAGTATCTTACATTATATATTAAAGCCTGGTTAGTCAATGTGTATGTATAGAGAGATAAAATTTATAGAATTACCAAATGATGGAACAAGTGGTGCAGAAGGTTGAATAGGACCATTTAGAGCTTCAATTAAAGAAACTGCCTCATATCCAGGAGGAATATCATGGGACGGCTCTCTCTACAAATATATAAAATTTTACTACTTTTACAACATGAAACAAAAACAGACTGAAAAACAAAAATTTTAAAATAAGATTGAAACATTTTATATGTTATGTAATATAACTACTGGAAAAAAAAAATGCGGGTTTAGTGAATTATGTAACTTACTTTATAACAGCTTATACTTAGTCACTCTACACCTACACCAATTTCTTCCTTAAATCAATGAATACTATTCAGTATATTCCAAATTTATTTCTTAGTCTTGTGAATATTGTTACATATTAGAGAGAGGTATGTTTATCTATATATATAAAACAGTTCCGTAACTGACTGACAGATAACGCACAGGCCAAACCTCTAGACCCAAAGGGCTGAAATTTTGCATAGCGATTCTTCTTATAGTGTAGGGGTGCACTAAGAAAGATTTTTGAAAAATTCTTTTTCTTATTCCTTCATTTTCTGATTTTTGGTGAATTTTTAAAGATTAATTCTTAGAATTTAATTTATTAAATGCTGATGACATGGTTTCTTTTCTTTTTGAAATACTTTAAATTAATTTTGAGTCATGTGCAAAACAACAAAATAAACTGACAAAAGAAATATTAAAATTCGGTAAAAGATAAAATTTAACCACTAGACTAATTGAGATGGAAGTTTTTTAATAATTCAATTCAAATTAGTATGTTTTATGGATATTAAGCATGCAAATTAACTGCATACATTGACCATTGTATTTAATTTGAATATTTTGTTCTATATCATTTTGCCTATAAAAATATCCGTCACAATTTTTTTAATAAATATATATTTTTCTTGGCATTAATTGCATACATTGACTGTTGTATTTAATTTGAAAGTACTCCGTAGCAAAGCACGGGTATTCAGCTAGTTCATACATAGAAATGGCTGCCCATATACCCAATTTCCTTTCAGTAAAACAAATACCAAGAGGAGCTGATGTTCTGAAAAATGCATATGAGAAAGAGGAACTCTTCTCAACCTTAGCCACATAGCAAGTGATGAATGAACAAACTTAAGTAAAGATCTATGAAAACATATTCCAAAACTTATGAATGAGGAAGATTCTTAGTATGGTGATTTAGCTGTAGATAACTAAGCTTTAGCTTTTCACTAAACATTAATTTTTAAGAACAAACTTTTACTTACTCTTTTTTAGTGTAATTTTTTCTTGTTACATCAGAAAAACTATAATCAATAAAATCAAACTTTGAAAAACCTATTGTACCATTTAAAAACATGAATTCTTAGGGTTCAATTAAAAGTGGTAAAATTTTTATTTCAACCATGACTGATCTACTACAAAGAGTCTAAAAGTTATTTCTTACTATATTTCTATGGAATGATAATATATATTTTATACCATGTAAAAATCCCTCTCTATTTGTTGCCTGATTTCTTGAATGTGAATCTTAAATTTTTCAGATAGCTTGGAATACACTCTAATAAGGAGAATCACTGATGCAGATATAAGAATCTCTAGTGTACCCAACAGATATGGATTTAGGTTTTTTTTTCAAAATTGTCATGAACATGGAATAGCCAACAATTAAGCTGAAGGAAGGGGGGGGGGGGGGGAGATTCCAAATGCAGAACTCCTCTAAACTTTTAACAGGTGACTGATAAATTGCAGTTTAGCAATTCCACAAAGAAAGGTACCCAGTATCTCCCATAATTTAGTGAGTTTGAAAGTGATAAAATTTCAAGAAGCACTCCATAATAAGAAGGGACACTTATGCAAAGATAGTAATTTCAAGTGCACCACAGCAGCTACGGACCTTATTCCCTTCCACCATATCTATCGGCTATTTCATATTGAAGGGTTCATAACACAGGCAAAACTTAAAATTTTAGCTGCTGGCTACACTGGAGTTGCCTTGCTATCTTTAAAATTACTTTCAATTTATCTTCTTTTTTTATAGCCTTTGAATTATAACATTCATAATAATATATACATATATACAGATATTTTCTCTAATTACAAAATCACAGAAATGCTTCAATGCGAAATGGATTATTTTCATATATATTAAATTAAAACAATGCACATGAATTCATGAGTCACTATGAGTCACTATGAAAAATGAAGAAAATTATTTATTTCCCAACAGTCAGTATATTCTAAAACCAATTTTAAACCTTTCAAACCATAATTTCATTTAAACACAGATATCTCTTTCTTAAAGGAATAGAAGAAAATATTTCCAATACTGAGAAATTTATATTTATGATTACAAGTTGCTTATCATTTTCAAAACAAATGTTTTAGAACACTAAAATTTAGTTTTTTTCACCAATAAAATTTCTGACAAAACTTCTTGCCCAATCCCTTAATAAATAGAGGAAAGTATATGTACAGAGGAGGAATATTTAATGTATAATCTATATATATAAAACAGTTCCGTGACTGACTGACTGACTGACATAACGCACAAACCAAACAGCTGGACCTAAAGGGTTGAAATTTTGCATGGCAATTCTTCTTATAGTGTAGGGGTGCACTAAGAAGAAAGATTTTTGAAAAATTGTTCTTAGATTTTTTAAATTAAATTTTTAAGCTATTTTTGTAACATTTTTTTAAATTTGCATTTAAAATAATAATTTGAGGGTTTTATAATTTATGTCACGAGAAAAATCATAAAAATTCCTTTAAAATGAAATCTTTTTTTAATCTTTACCTCCAATTTTCTGATTTTGGGTGAATTTTTAAAGATTAATTTTTAGAATTTAATTTATTAAATGCTGATTACGTGGTTTCTTTTCTTTTTGTGATACTTTAAATTAATTTTGCATCACGTGCATAATAATGAAATAAATTGACAAAAAAATATTAAAAATTTAACCACTAGACTCATTGAGATGGAAGTTTTTTAAGAATTTAATTCAAATTGGTATGTATTATGGATTTTAAACATACAAATTAATTGCATACATTGACCGTTGTATTTAATTTGAATATTTTCTTGTACATTATATTGTCTATATTTTTTTTGGAAGGGGGGGGGGGGGGCATTAATTGCATACATTGACCATTGTATTTATTATGAATATATATATATATATATATATATATATATATATATATATTTTGGCATTAATTGCATACATTGACCATTGTATTTAATTTGAATGCACTCCGTAGTGAAGCATGGGTTGTTACTCATCAATTCAACCCCAAATTTTAAGATTAGCAAAATGCAAATTCAGATTAGTTCAGCATTATGAAATAAAGACAAACATGGGTGTGTAGTGTAAATGAATGAGAGACTGAAAGCATAAGAAAAATTAATTTTCTACGAAACAACCCAATAATGAGCCTCCTACCTGATTTTCCACATTATGACCAACTTGAGACAGAGTATTATTAGATTTTCTAACAGCTCTGATTTGTAGCAATGCCCGAAATGGGGCCCTACATATTGGACAATTGTTTGCTTGAAATCGTAAGGAGTCCCCACATGAGCTACAACAGCACAGGTGACGACATGGCAATATCAATGTATCTCTTCCATCGGACATACAAATTACACATTCTCCACTGTATTCAACATCATCTTCAGTTCCATCCTAAAAGACAAGTTTTTCTACAACACACACACAAAAAAGAAACAATAATAATGTCATATATTCAGAAACAAAGATAATTTTTAAAACAATTTCTATGAAAAACCAAATAAAATTTTTATTAACATTTTAACAATAACATATCAGGTAAGTAATGGCTTCATCTCAAAGTCGAATAAGTTTCATAATTAATGTACTACAGGTGGTTGTTTTGTCTATAAATATTTCATGCTGTTTCTTTCAACCTCCCTTCTTAAAGCTTTCCTCTTATCCTTCTTTCCAAATGTAACTTGCTCCACCAAAGTAAAAGCCATTCTTGGACAACAGAAACAACCATCCCATCCTCTGTTGACAAGTGATGAAGGAATGATTGTATGCCTTCTAGTTTATTAAGACAATTCGTAGAAATATACCATAACATTAATTCAAACAATTCTGAAAAATACAATGCTGTAACAGTATACTCTATTTTTAGCCCATTAGGCGAACCAGAGTGGCATCACAAAATACTTGCATGGCTCATGTTTTATGCATGCTGATATATTGATACGTTCATGAAAACTACATTCCAAGCACTTAATACCTAATTGGTAGGGATATGTAATTTTCGTATTTATGAAATAGATGCAAATAAATGCGAAATTTGCCAATATGAGTGAATAAATGCAAAATTTGCCAATATGAGCGAATAAATGCAAAAATTACTTTTTTACTACTTTTCGGCAAAAACTCGGTGATAAACGGATTTTTAAGCAAAATTAGATAATAATAGTAATAATTTATTAACATAATTGCTTGTCTAAGACCATCTGTGATCTTTAACCAAGAGATCTCACTCTCGAAATTTATTACCTATTGCTAAAGACTTAAGGAAGAGAATGGGGAGATTAGTACCATGTTAGCTTTAAACTGAGAATTTTGATAGTTACCTAACCAAGTAAGTAAAATTGTGATTTTTTTAATAAATGCAACAATTTTGAATATATATATACATATACACACATATATTCATACATATACATACATACATACATATATATATATACATATACATACATACATACATACATACATATATATATATACATATATATATATATACATATATATATATATATACATATATATATATATATACATATATATATACATATATATATATATATACATATATATATACATATATATATATATATACATATATATATACATATATATATACATACATACATACATATATACATATACATACATACATACATACATATATACATATATATATATATATATATATATATATATATATATATATATACATATACATATATATATATATATAATAAGTGCAAAATTTTATGTATTATAATTATTTTTTGCAAAATTTCGATACCTTTTATGCAAAATTTATGTACCCCTTCTAACTGGTAATGCAGTTGCAGACCTAAAGTGGTCCAAGAACTACAGTTTGGAAAAAACTGATGTAGAGTATAATTATGAATGTTAAAATACATTTCTCTTTCTTTCTTTCATTACAAATAAAGTAACTTACCTTAACCTCAATATTTTTATTTTCAATGCCATAGATTTCTTGCAGAAGGTAACAAAGTCCATCCACGAATATTTTTGATTTCAAAGGTTTAAGGGTATACGTTCCATCTGTATTTTTTTCAACCACTGCTATTAGAGAATGTTGCTGCCTTGGTTCTATACATATAAGTGAAATTCAGTTAAACATTTCAAAGATAATTAGTTTCTATAAAACACTTCAATTTAAATATGAATCATGATGAAACTTGATCTCAAATAATATGAGATCAAGTCAATTTTAGTCGTTTTTTAATCACTAAAAAGTTTGAATAATCAAGTAATGTTTGGTTACCCCACAAATGAATACTAAATTAGGAAAATTATCAACCTTAATTATAATGAGTTTTAGTTAAAATGTCACTATACTAGTTAAATTTCGTGAAGAACCAACAACACTGTGAGAAAAAATAAATTGAAATTTTACTTAGCTTATGTGGAATTTTGAGAGATTTTAAAAGAGACTAATTCAGCTGTAATTAAGTTATTCTAAAAGCTGAACTACCAACAGTTTATTTAGCAAAGACATCCTATTTTATGGAGAATACTCATACAATATTTAAAAAGAAGAAAAAGAAACTTTATATCATTTACTGGAGAAAATTCAAATTGTCAATATTTTAAAGAATGAAAACTTATGAAAGAAATCAGAAAAGTTATCAAGGACTAAACTATTCTGAAAAGAAATTTGAAATTTGCCATTGAACTTGTATTTATTACATATTAAAGATGTTTTAACGCTATAACTTTCCTCACACTCCATAAATGGATAAGAAAATATTGATGCTTTAAATAAAGCTTCATAATAAAAAAATTATGGAATTTCTTCCTTCTTTCTTGAATTTTGAAGTGCAGAAAGTTATAACTAGATGAATTACAGAGCAGTATCATTCCTTCCTAGGCATCTTTAAAAATCTTACCATTGTATCAGACATTGTTATTGTATAAAAAATGATATATTTTTATGGACGAGGCATCTCAAAATAAACATAACTTTTTCAGAGTAAATCTGACTATGAAATAATTAAAACTAGGGAGAGTGGTAATTAAAAAAAGATGAGAATCCCTTATAGAGCTACCCAGAAGGACTACCTTTTATTGGCCTTCATATGGTAGTCTCAGCAGAAGTTTCAAAGGAAAATTGACATGTGGATGGCTCTAATATTAAAATAATGCTTTTATATAAAAATTTACTTATGTACCACCACAAAAAATATTTTTAAATTCAATGATTCTCTGTTAAAATTTTCCATACCTTGGAGGTATGACACAACACATTCAATGACCAAATTTCATTACCATCACCAGAACCTTTTATTACTAAGTAGCAATCGAAGATATAAAAGAAGCAGTAAAAGGAGATAATATTGAAGGCACACAGAAACTAACATTGCATATTTTACATGTAAAACATGGATATATATTAAAATATATATAAAACAGTTTCGTAACTGACTGACTGACTGACATATAACACACAGACCAAACCGCTGGACCTAAAGAGCTGAAATTTTGCATGGCGATTCTTCTTATAGTGTAGGGGTGCACTAAGAAAGATTTTTGAAAAATTCTAGTTAGATTTTTTAAAATTAAATTTTTAAGCTGTTTTTGTAACGTTTTTCAAGTTTGCATTTAAAATAATAATCTGAGGGTTATTAAATTTATATCACGAGAAAGATCATAAAAATTCCCTTAAAATGAAATCTTTTTCGAATCTTTACCTCCATATTCTGATTTTTGGTGAATTTTTAAAGATTACTTTTAAAAATTTAATTTATTAAATGTTGATCACGTGGTGTCTTTTCTTTTTGTGATACTTTAAACTAATTTTGCAACAAAACAGACAAAAAAAAAATTCCCCTTGCTAATGCGGCAGACGATTGGACATTATCCAAAAAAATATTAAAATACAGTAAAAGATATGTTCCTCAAACTGTACTGTATTAACTGTACTATATTCTTTAGTATGTTCTATTAGATTTAATTTGAATATTTTCTTCTACATTATTTTGTCTACAAAAATATCCGTTACGATTTTTTATTTATTTATTTTTTTTTCATACCAATTGCATACATTGATCCTTGTATTTATTATAAATATATATATATATATATATATATATTGGCATTAATTGCATAAACTGACCATTTTATTTAATTTGATTGTACTCTGCAGTGAAGTACAGGTATTCAGCTAGTATATATATATATATGTGTGTGTGTGTATGTGTGTGTGTGTGTGTGTGTGTCTAAAGGAAACTTAAAATATGGAATTAATGTCAAGGCAAAACAAAAAATAGAGGCTGATATCATAAGGTCTGTCATCAAAGATTAATTAGAAATTATATTTTAAAAATCAATAAACCATTAAAAGATTCAAAGAAACAGGTTAAAATCTGAGTTACCTTCCCCTTCTTCAGCAACACAGTGAATCAGTACAGGAATGACTTCATTATCAGACCTGTAATTCAACTGAAAAAGAAGGATCTCAGACAAAATATTCATTTTTATTTATTTTTAAAATATTATGAAACTCTGTCTAACTTGACAGTCAATGAAAATATTGATATAGGTACTTAATTAAGAAATTAGACATCAATAACAAAAACAGAATCAAAGAAATCAACAGTTAATACCAAACATTTATTAAAAGTAAGCAACTCATTCAATCAAAATTTTAGCAAAGAGTTATAACATCTACATTCATTAGAATAAAAGTATATTATACTGTCAACATTAAAACTATAATGCTTGAACAATTTTAAAATATATATATATATATATATATATATCTTTTTAAAAAAACACACACATTTGCTTGAAAACATGTAAAATAACCTTCATATAAAAATTGAAATAATTTCACATTTATACTTCAAGACATTTACATGAAAAAATCACTTTTTCTAAGTTTGCTCAATTAGATTATAAGAAACTCATACAATCCCAGCAGTAGAGTAAACAGAAAGTTCCAAGAATATATGAATAATTCTATTAAAAATAAAAAAGAAAGAAAAAACAATAGAACAGATAGCTACATATTGTGAGACACAAAAAGAGAGTGTTTTTCACAATGAAAATTATGGCCTTTTTACCTTCCTCACATTTGTGTAGACACAGTTATTCATGGCAATAAGCTGAAATAACTTTATTTTTGGTAGGCGAGCTCCGAAAAATACTTCAACAATAAAGATAATAATTACTATAATTACACTTTTTTTTCAATTACATTTTATTTTTCTTATGACACACTCCAGAATATTAAGCTACCTAAATTTACCTTTTTTAGAGTAAAATTTCTAATTAATGAAAGCTTAAAAGTGTAATGTTATATCAATTTCATTAATAGAATATACATAAATTACCATCTCTTCACAGTATTTGCTAGGATCAAACACATGTGATACTTGGCTGAATTGCTGATTTACACCTTTCTTATAATGATACGATTCAGAGCTTAAGGACATATCTCGAGGTGTATATCTGAAAGAAAAATAATGCACTTATATCTCATATATACTGAAATAATATTTAAAATACTTTTATTTTGACTTTCAATTAGAATCTGCATATAAAGGTTTTAAGTGACTTTAGATAAAAGTGTTATCAAACACCTGTTGTTTCTGCTATCATTTGACAGCATATTTTCCAGGTTTATAAGTTTGTTAATATATCAGACACTTCTCTATTGCTTTAATGAATGTTCTTGTGAATATGCTTAAACAAACAAGAACAAAAAAACTTATTTTCCAAGATGCTAGTTTTATTATAATTTGTTTGTTTTACACATATTATCCATTACATTTTAAAATGGAATTGATGAAAGAATTAAAAAGAACCTCTTTTAAACAAATATATATATAATTTAAGAGAAAATTAATACGGAACTCAATTAGTGAATTTTTCTTAAAATGCATGAAAGTAATTCATCATGAGACTGCTACTCCCAAAGAAAAAGCTTAAGTGAAAATTAAATTACACTGAAAACAAAAAAATAACCCCATTCTTAAATATTTCAACTAAATGTTATTTTTAATTAGTGAAAAACTGCAGTTAAAAATATTACAACAAAAAACAAAGGGGGAGAAACATAACCACTTTTTGTGAACTTATCAAAACGAATGGCTTCCTTCATTCATTACTTAAATATACAGTCCAACCCCGTTATAATGAACTTCAAGGGACCAAAGGTTTTGTTTCCTTTATCTAGTGGTTCCCTATATCTGAACCGTTAAGAAAAATGCTAGAATTCACAAAATGCATAACTCATTAGTTGCAATGTGTATTCAATATCGATATGTTTAAAAAAATGATCATTAATGAATTAAATCAACTAAACTCAATTACATTAAACTGACACAATATTAATCAAATTACGTACAATAGGAAAACGACAGGACCAAAATTTTCGTTCATTATATACCAGGTTCACTATAACGGGGTTCGATTGCAGTTAGGTTTATTTTCAAACTGCTAAATAAGCAGTGCTTCTTAAATTTTCCAAACATTTTAAACTTGTTCAACATATTAAAATTGCAATCCTTTATTAAAATTATTTTTTTTAATTCCACATTTGAATTATAATAATAATAATAATAATAATGCTTTATACAAAAAGAATAGTACTGATGCTATATCATTAAAGGAATAAAGAAAAATTGAAGAAATGCAATAATACAGGATTCTTTCTTGATATAAATGAACATTTCTAAATATCTTTAAACCATAACAAAATATGGAATATGAAAAAACTTAATTTTACAATAAAAATACAGGTAAAATCTTTTGTCCTTCAATTAAAAACTGAATCTGTATAACACAAAAAATTCAGTAAAAATAAATTTTATATCATATATACAGTTCAATCAAGCTTAAAACAAGGAATATAAATATTTGATATTATGTGCTAACTAACAGCAAGATCAACTTACATAATGCCATTAGCAGTAACATCTTCAGTACAAAAATAATTTATTTGTATTTTACACCTAACATCAGCATCAAATGTAAACTCAATGTTGTAAGATGTGTTTACAGGAGAATTTTCTGAGCTTCTTTCCTTTTCCAATGACTCAGGAGATCTAAAAACAAAATAAATTATATAGAAACTTTTATTTTAGGTATTTGTGAATCGTCTATGATTTTTAATATTCTTTGAAGCATAATATATATACAACCCATTATAAATCTGCCCTGATAAGTTAAAAGGCCCTTACTCCAACTTTTTTTAAATGCTTTGTTGTAGTGTTCTCGAATCGGTCTAAAAGAATGTACCTTTTTATGACATTAGAAAGCCCTAAATTCAGTGATGAGTTATATTGAAATTTATACGCACGTTTTTTTTTCGCACCTAACTAAAGTTTGAGGTCATTTTCGATAAAAGAAGGCCCTATGTAACACACAAATAACAGTTGGAGTTAGGGCCTTTAAACTTATCAGGGCAGAAATATTTCAAACATTTGCAAAATTAAAGTAGAATAAGAGCTAAAGATAGAAATGAATGCAGAAACAGATTCCCCCCCCCCCCAAAAAAAAAAAAATAAATAAATAAATAAATAAATAATATATATATATATATATATATATATATATAAATAAAAAAAAATAATAAGTTGAGCTCTGATTTTAAAAAATGTTACACAGCAAAGTGTCAAATTTATAAAATCATGAATCGAAAAAACATTTTTAAAGCTTTTTTTAAAGAATCTTAAACCACTAACTAAAAATAAAAATTTCTTCAAAACTTTTGAGAACTTTACAAATACAACAATTTATTCATAGTTATGAGTGAGATATAAAAGATATATGCAAAATAAAAAGTGATCTTACTTCACAAATCTTAAAGATTCTTTTCTGATATTAATCAAACTGTGCAAAGTCCTGGTTGGCTCTTGTGGCTGGGGTGCAGGGTACGGAAACTGAATTTTGAAAATGTTACAAAACAGTTTATACCTTTTAACCCTTACCAAACTCATTTATATTGATATGCATACATTAAGACAAATACTTCAAAAAAATTTTTTTAAATACTATATTCAAATTAGAATTAATTAAGCTGAAAACAAACTAAATTAAGTCAACCGAACTAATATATGTCAGTTAAAATTCTACATGGCACCAATCAGTTCAGAATTTGTGGATAAGGCATTAGATGTTATACATGGAACTCTTTCCCACGGAAGAGTTAGCATATTTCCAATCTTTTCCCATTTTCTAATGTACCAAAATATGACTGTAGCCCTCTCAACCAAACCAATTTTCCCATGTAAATAGGTTTTGAAACATAATCTTGAACTTTTGCCATTAGTGCTAATACATCCAAACTTTGTTAACTGATAGATGTTTTGACTAAAAATACCAAAGCATCTCCTAAACATCCAGTATACTGGCATCTCTGATGATTATTAGTCCTTAAAAACTGATAAAACTCATAACATATGTTTCATTAAAAAATTAATGCATAGTGGCATTTTTGTACATACTTTTCATGGATAGTTATATAAACAATTGAATTCCCTAGTGAACAAGTATACAGGGAATCAGAACTTAAATCTACAAACCATATAAATATTTATACAAATATATATATATATATATATATATATATATATATATATACCGGGTGTGTCACAATTCCCTCTAGGGTTTGGAAGGCTTATAAAAAAAAATATTACCAATACAGCAACAAAGTTGACTTTACAGGAGAAAGAAACATTACAAGTTTTGTTTCAGAAATGTTCAATATGAGAACCTTTCGTGATGTGGCAGATATCAAGTCTAAAGTCTAAATTCTTGTTTCACTCGCTTTTTCCTGGGATCTGTAATTCCGCACTCGCTTGACGAATTGACTTTCTCGGGCTTCGCACAAACCCATCTCGTACACGAGTAACCTTTTCCTCCGAAGGGCCTGGACGACCAGTTTGTTTTCCATCACACAAGCAACCACTTTCCTGAAATTTCCCAAATGAATTGTTTTAACCGTTGGTGGTTGAAAACCATATTTTGTACGAAATTGTCTTTGAAATGTCCCAACAGATTCACTTTTCACAAATTCTAACACGTAGTAAGCTTTCTGTGAACCTGTAAACGCCACTGTCTTATGTGCAAAATTTTCAAAAGTCTGTATTTCCGTTATTTGCTACTGCTATCAGACTTAGTGCCGCCATCTACTTACACTTTTGTGAAACAAAACTTATAATGTTTCTTTCTCCAGTAAAATCAACTTTGTTGCTGTATAATTTTTTTTTTTATAAGTCTTCCAAACACCGGAGGGAATTGTGACATATCTGGTATATATATATATATATATATACACAGTCGGACCTCTATTTAACAAAGTCGCTAAATCTCGAAAAAAAGTTCGTTATATGGAGAATTCGTTAAATAGAGATACACCTTTTAAAATACTTAAAACTCACACAAAACATATTTAAAATTCATAAACACTAAATATTATTAAAAAAGGAATTAATCGCACCTTTATTCTGTAAATTAATATCTATTTGTTTTATATATCTTACCCATCAAAAAGAAATCTGCAAGGGAAACAAGAATAAAACAAAACATTGTCCGGGAATACATTGTATTTTCAGTTTCCAGAACCGAAATTACCAGCACGACTCTGATCAACAATCTAGGAAACGGGAGACTAGTTAAAGGACACGGGACAGCTCCATTAAGGGTGAAAGAGGGATATTGAAA
Source organism: Dolomedes plantarius (assembly GCA_907164885.2). Lineage (NCBI taxonomy): Eukaryota > Metazoa > Arthropoda > Arachnida > Araneae > Dolomedidae > Dolomedes > Dolomedes plantarius. Next base: position 35,905,314 of record OU015498.1, read on the forward strand.
GTTATTTTAATGAAGTGGACAGTGTGGGGGGGGGGGGTAATTTACTGCTCTCGGTAAGTTAGGCGACTGGTAAAACCAGTTCAAGGTCATTTATCACCATAAAATGTGTTAAAAGAAAGAATAAGTTTGAAATGGCCAGAAATATTTTGAGAAATATAGATGAAAAAAATATTGGATCACAAGAAAAACTTCGTTAAATAGAGAATGCACTTCGTTATTTGGAGGTTATTTTACGAAGAAATTTGCAAGATGTTCTTGGTTCCGAGGAAAGGTTCGCAAAATAGAGAAATTCACAAAATAGAGGTTCGTTGAATAGAGGTCCAACTGTATATATAAAAGAGGAATTAATTTTCCTTTGAAACCTTTGCAATTTTTTATTTAGTAGATTATGAATATGAAAATAACTCTAAGACATTTATAATTTTCTCATGGTTTCATAACATTTAGAAAATAATACCACACATAGTCAGCTTACTAGGAGAATGATAATTTCAAACAAGAAACCAAAATCTAAACTTTAAAAAAAAAAATATCACTCTGATAAGATTTATTTTTTTCATAAACCTTATCCATTGTTCGGATCCCTTTATACCAACCTGTCGCCAACATATCGGCGAGAAAAAATTGTTTTCATATGCTTGCAGAGACCGAAGTTAGATCTCTGGAACATTTACTTACAAATTACAGATGCAATCACCACACCACAATGTTGCTAACAAAACAACTCTATTTGAGTGTATGTAAGAAGTGGACAGAGATGTATATGAAAATGGAATTTAAGCATTTATTAAATGAAATTCCTGGGTTTTAAGGAATCTTGCATGAAAGGAATAATGATATTAATTAAACTGAAATTAGAAATAGATTTTGCAATAGTTAAAATGTAGTTAACATAACATATGTAATGTGAAAAATCAGAATTATCTTCTTTTACTTCTTATTTATTTTTACTTTAACATTGAAATGTAGTTCGATGAAGTGGAAGTGAAGTGTAAAAAGGCAAGTATTTCCTTGTATTCCTTTTACTTCTTTAATAGCGCTATAGTTGGTGACAGGTCGATATAATGGGAAAGTACCTAATAAAGTTCCAAGCATGTACAGAATGCATAAAATATTTCAGAGCATATTTCATAAAATATTTATACAGAGACATAAACAAAAGAGAGGGAGAGGGAAAAGAAACACAGAAATTTCATAACTTACAGGAGTAGGTTTCGAACCCAAGAAATTCAGATCCATATTCTCTCCAAAGAGATAGCTCTCTGGTAAAGTCGTTTCAAACCTTTCACCTCCCATAATAAAATGAGAAGCAAAATATGACCCTGTAAATTTAATATACATATTTACTTTTCATAATTGTACTATTAACAAACAAGCAATAACAGATTATTTTTTAGCAAGTTCATTAAAAATTTTAGAATTATAATTATAGCAGAGTTCCATAATATGCAAAAAGAATTTTTTTTTCTAGTTTGCTATCAATTGATTGCAGAGTACTTCAAAATCTTGCTCTGGGGCAAATTTTTGCTAAAATCTTTAATTAAAAAGTTTAAGTACTAGTATTTTCGGAAAACCTAACCATAAAGTTAATAAACGGGAAGAGGTACTTAAAAATTTACACATTACACATAAAATATTTTCCATAACAATGTATTTTAAAGGAATAAAATGAACTTAAATAGATTTCAGAAAAGAACATTATTTTTCACGAGCGGGTAAAAAGCTGCCAAAGCTGGCGTTCAAAGAGAAAAGTTGCCAAAATCTCGCCACCACGAAAAAAAGCTAAACTAATTTCAGTTCGTCCCATTGCGTGCTTGTAATTATTAAAAATAGATGTCAAAAGCTTATAGACAAACCTGTCTTCGGAGGGTACCGATAGGCATTATTTGATGACGGTTCGTGTTCTTCAATTCTAGCGTTTTCACGTGAGAAAATTACACCCATTATAAAAAGTTAGGATGAATACAAAAACTATATATCAATGGCGTAATGATTTTTTATTGCTTATTTTTAAACATTCGAGTAATTTCAGTTTGATTGATGTTTAAAAATTACAACACACGATTAATATGTGTTATAAGGCTTTGATTTCCGGAGTTTAAAAATTATATGCTAAGATTTTCACGACACTCATAATTAACTTGAGAATTTCGACTTGAGAATTTGATGTACGAATACAGCTGGACTGACTAGCTCAGAACCGTTCGTATGGAACGGCTCGTTGGAGTCATACAGGAGCGCTCCTTTAAGGCATTCATTTTGACTAAAGAGTCGAATAGATCCGAATCTAGATTTTTTTTCCTTTATTTAAAAAAAAAATAAATCTGGTGGATCCACCATCAGTTGAGATGATCGACGTTAATCTCTTTGATTAGCGTAAACAAATATTTGACGAGGTGTCCCGCTTGAACATCAGTAAACTTAGAGCATAGATTTTCTTGAAAATAATTAAATACTTACTTGAAAGTTATAGGATCATTACAGAGACATCGAGAACTTATCTCGGAAAAATATACTTAGTTTTAAAGCTATGCCTCAAAATTGGGGCTTAATCCGGGTTCACAAAACTCTCGGACCCGAAGATTCTTATCTTTCACCACCCCCACCCCTTCTCGAGAAAACTGAGTACGCCATCGGAGAGAGGCGGCCATCTTGCAGACATTTGGAGAGCAAAATTAGGAAACCCTATGAAGATTAGCATTGCCTCTTGACATTAAAAATCTTCCCCTTCATTATGCCAACTATTTAACTGATTTAATTAATAACATCTTTAAATTTAAATACTATCCGCATCCCTGGAAATCGGCCATTATTTTCCCAATTCATAAGCCTGGTGAGGATCCTTCCCTTCCGAAAAACTACAGGCCCATTAGGGCCTGTTCACATAGGAGTCCGTTGCGTTACGTTAAGGAAAAGATGACGTTGAGACGAAAATAAACCAATCATATGCCTCTAAACGATTATCCATGAAATTTTTAACGCCTATGATTGGTTTATTTTCGTCTCAACGTCATCTTTTCCTTAACGCAACGCTACGGACTTCTATGTGAACAGGCCCTTAGTCTCTTATCTTCTCTTTCTAAAGTGGTTGAACACATTTTTTGTAGCCGTATTCATAATTTTATCGATAGCAATAATATTCTTTCTAATGCCCAATTTGGTTTCAGACCTAAACATTCTACCACACATCAGCTGCTTCGTGTTACTGAGTACATCCATGATGGACTACAGAACATAATGCAGACTGGTGCTGTCTTCTTTGATATTCTTAAAGCTTTTGATACTGTCTGGCTCAGTGGCCTTATCTATAAACTCATTAAATTTAAAATGCCAGCTGCCCTAATTAAACTTATACAATCCTATCTTTCGGACAGAACTTTTGCTGTAATCTATTCTGGTACCATTTCAGACCTACGCCCTGTTAATGAGGGAGTTCCTCAAGGTTCTAAACTCGGACCGGTCTTATTTAACTTATTTATAAATGATATCCTCACCACCCCGAACACTTCACTTGCACTCTATGCTGATGACACAGCCATTCTCGCTAAAAACCATAATGTCAGATATATGCATACTTACCTCCAACGTCACATTAATATTCTTGAGCGCTGGTTTGATAAATGGCATATTAAATTAAATCTCAGTAAAACAAAAGCTATCTTCTTTTCATACAATAGGATTCCCCCACCCCCAGTTAACGTTTATGGTCAGCTCATCCACTTTGAAAGGGGAGTGAAATATTTGGGTATCTTCATGGATAGTAAGCTTACTTGGAAGAAAAATATTAATAATAATATCTGCAAATTTTTTAAAGCTAGAAAAGATATCGCCCACCTCCTGTTCCAAAAGGAGATGAGTATAGAAAATAAACTTCTGCTTTACAAAACAGTACTTCGACCTATACTTCTTTATGCAGTACCTGTATGGGGATCAGCGGCTAACAGTCATGTCCAGAAATTGCAATGCACATAAAATAAAACCTTACGTCTAATCACTAAAGTCAATAGATATAAAACTAACTACTCCCTCCACAAAGATCTAAGTATTGAACCCATTCGTCTGACTATAATTAATCTCGCCACTAAATTTTATAATAGTCTTTACTCCACCCCTAATTATGAAATTGCCAATCTTCCGGATTATGATAATAGAGAATTTAATCGTAGACCTAGAGCGACTCTAGTGCTTGACACCGGGATTACTCCCAACTCTACTTTCCCCTAATTTAAAATTTCTTTTTTTTCTTTCTTTTTGTCATTCCGTTTTCCTTAAATTCTTTCTAGACCGCTTTCCCCCCCTCCCTCCCCATTTTTCCTAATTATATGCAGTCACGTCCTCTTACGCTTTTTTTAAAAAAGGTAGTGTGTCGTGTCGTTGGTGTCATATGCCTCTGCGAATCCTCATGGTCAAATTGTGAGCCGTCCTCCCTGATAATATCTTCTTCTAAGCTCCTGGATCCTGTTTCGTCAACCAATCAGGTTGCGGGACACATTTTGATCTCGACCAGTAGTTAAGCTTGATCTTTTTTAGTAATACAAATTCATCATCTTGCTTCCTTTGACTGTTTTCAAGCACGGGTTGCTTGATAGTTCTTTCCCATCCTTGGTTTAGATCCCAGCATTTAATATCTTTGCTGCTCGCGGTCCTCTGTGGCTCCTCTTCGACTTTTGAGAGCTTAATCTTTATATTTGCTTTTTATTTTATCTTATATTGGAACATTTTTTTTGACAAGTCTTGCTGATTTAATTTTGTATTAACTTTAACTTACTAAATTCTATCATTATTGTTTTTATTTTTGTAACTTCTTTAATTTATTTTGTTACTTTTTTTTAACTTTTTTTTAACTTGATTGATTTCTTCTTGGACCATGCGTGAAAATCTTCAGTGCTTCCCATATCCATACCGAGGGTAAAGGGCTTGCTTAGCCCTATTTGGAACCTCACGAAAACTTTTTGTCCATGTCCATGTATGTCCATGCATTGCCTCTTTTTTTGCGGAGACTCTTGCTCGAAACCTATTAATACTTAAAGAAATTCCTACAATGTAAACCTTAGTTTATTTAAAATCTGCGATTTTGAAAAAAATTACGCCTGGACACGATATTTTTAATGAGAAAAACAATAAATATTATTCTCTTTCGAATTTCACTTTGCCAAACAATACCCTTGTATGGTAACCTTCTAAATCAAAGATGCCAAATCATTTTGAGATTGTTCAGATTAATTCATTGTCTGTTAGCCGTGTGCAATGACGATGACTTACGATATTTGTTCTTTTTTCAGAGGGAATTTAAATTTAATAAAACGAGGACAAGATACAGTAACCACCGCTTATAGTGATCAGTGGTTATAAGAATCAACCGTTTATAAGAATCAATATCGCAAAAACAAAAACAAATGTATTATTTCCATGTTAAAATTTTCGCTTTAAAGAATCATTCCACCGGTTTTAAGAATCAGTTTACACTCTTAGCTTTCCTTTCATTTTTCCAAAAAAGCCACTTAAAACCTCAAAATGTACGAAGTTCTTTCTTTATTCTTTTTAAAAGAAAGAGTGATAAGATGGGATGTAATACAGTCGTAAAATGCATCCCTTTCTTTGTTACACATAACATAATAGTTTCCCCTTAAACGCTTTAGCTAAACACTGTCCTATTAGCTTGATCCAGGGGCATCCTAACCGTGCGGAGCCGATTTCACTTTACTCCACTGACAAACAAAGACAGGGACTCTTTTTTCCCTCCTCCCACATCCTGGTTGCGGCTTCCTGAACCCTGAAACATATAAATCTTCAGGGAAGTGTCCACTATCACTTAGGAAAACGTGACATTATTAGATTCATCACCGCTATCAAACCATGAAACGTAAGCTAGATGGTGAATCTTGGTCTGAGACTATTGTTATTGAAAGAGGTATAAACAGCCTCCTGAAAACTTCATTACGTCAAACTACCATAGAAAAAATTTTCTTGCACCCTTCTTGTAGTTGAAATGTTAAACTATTAAGCAGGTATGTTGTAACAAATATTGTATTTTTTTCTTCTTTTTCTATAATCATGTGTATCTACTTATAGGTCTAGAAATTAAGTTGTATTTTTAAAATTATAAAAATAATTCTAATAAAAGATAATTAACGTAAATTAAAGAGTATTTTATAGTAAATTATCTAATATATGTATATATAGGTGTGTGTGTTCCCAGAGCCCGACTTTGACCCAATGGGGCCCTGGGCAAAGCAGACTTTGGGGACCCCTTCCAAGGACAGATCCAGAGTAGAGTATATCCCTCCCACCCCTCCCGGACCAGATTTCCACATGAACATGTGGGACACTCACCCAGGTTCCCCATAAGTTGGGACCGGAAATTCAAAAAATTTTCGACCAACAAGTCAAAAATTTGAAAAAAAATTACAATAATAATAATAAGAGTTAATTCATAAATTTACTTTTTAATGTTAATAAATAAATTCAGGAAATTTTCTTTTGAAATTCAAAACAGATCAGTCTAAAGTTATTGTACCCCCCCCCCAAAAAAAAAAAATAAAAAAAAAAAAAAAAAAAATAATAAAAAAAAAAAAAAAAAAAAAAAAAAAAACAATAAACGCTTATGGATGTAAGTATGCTTTTACTATAGTGGGTGCACTGTGTTCCACCCAGGATTTTTTTTCTGTATCTCCCACTGCCCCCATTTACTGTATAAACCAAAAACCACATTTTCAAAAATATGTACAATTTAATATTAAATTAGGTGGGCCCCATAATTTTAGGGGCCCTGGGCAAGTGCCCCACTTGCCCATGCGGAAATCTGGGCCTGTGTGTTCCTGTCCAAAAACCTAAATTTCGGCTATAAGAATCAACCGCTTATAAGAATCAAAAACAGTAATAACAAACGTGATTCTTATAAGCGGAAATCGCTGTACTTTGAAGTCTTCCCACTTACAGTCGTTTTATTACGACCCGTATGGAGTTATACATGCATGTGGTCATGCATCAATGAAAAATAAAACTTAAGACGTTGAAGTAAGTTTAATTTGTGTTTTTTTTCTCAAATCCCTTTTTACCTATTTAAAAAATAGATGCTATTCTGATTGACTAGCATTTATCCAGTATTTCAGTTATAAATCTAACTTTTTATAACTGAAACATCAAATTCTTACACTTATGATTACTTCTGAATAATTTTCCTGTTGGCTTTCGAAGTAGATAATGATAGTTTATTTTAGTGTGAAAATTGAAGTTTTGAACCTATAAAACATGACTAAAAAGTTTTAAACTCACCATCGCCATTATCGCCCATGGCTCTTTTTCGGAGTACCTGGGCGAAAGGCTTATCCTTTGATGACTATGATTAATTTGAGTAAGGGTGCTCGGGAAATTGGTCGGTAGTGGTTTTTAAGCTATAATTATTGCTGAGTTAAGATAATTTAAATTTTTGTTTTTAATTAAATAAAAAGACATGCACACACACAGAGAGAAAAAAAGAAAGGAAAGAAAACGTGCCTTTTGGGGGCGATCAAAAAAGAAATAAAATGGGATTTTATTTAGCACAAGTGATTCTTCAATTACTGTCCATTAAATATGAGTTGCTTTCTATTTTAGACCTCATTTCTTTTCACTAGAAACACCGAAAAATCATTTTTTTTTCATTAAGCACTGGTGATGTTTTATTATCTGAATTTGAGAGTTAAACTTCAACAGAATACTTGATATAATTTATATGAGCATCGTAGTTTAAATATTAAGTTGTTGCCTCCCAAAAACAATTTAAACATTCTACTTATTTTGTTTATTAATTTTTTAAATCTTTGTTTTTAGACTATTATTTTTATCTCTTAGAAATCCGTAAAGATTACATATTTTTTCATGTTGTATGAAAATCTTTTTTTTTTAACAATTGAAGTACTTTTTTAAATAAATTGTTAAAGATGCATTTTATATTTTCTCATTCTATTCCAAAAGCATTTATTAAATGCTATAATTATTGCCCTGGTAATATATTTATCGCTAAACCAGAGATAAATCTTAAATGTACAAAAGCATTCGCACTTGGCGAAAATCAGCCAACTCTGTGCCAAATGTTTCAGCACAAAACAAAAAAAAAGCCGATTTCCAAAGAAACCTTACAATTTCCTTTAAATATTACGTTTGGAACACGGTTAAAAATATTTTTAAAATTAAATTGACGTTCTTCGGTATACATTTCAATAGGTTTTAAGAGTTAAAAAATATTGGCTTTGAAGTAAAAAATCCTTGAAAATTTCCTCTATGGACGTTAACATGGGAACGATTAGTTCTGGTCTCCAAAGCCGAAAATGGCGTCGAACTCCGATGGCGTATTGTGAACATAAGCAAAGTCATCCGATCATACGGCCTGCCATAACGTCATTTGTGTATGGAGCACAAAGTGCAGTTGTTTCCTTTGCTCGTAGATGAATGGTATAAACATTCATTCAGCTGCTATAGCCACTCCAACAGTCTTCTTTTACATATGAGGCGTTGAAAAAGGTATTCAACGCCTCATATGTAAAAGAAATGGTGTAAGTCACATTTTCAACTTTTTTCGTTTGAGGGCAAATATGTAATCTCCATGTTCAATTTATAGTGAAATTGTAAATAATTATTATTTGCAATATTGTAATAATTGTTATGAATTATAATTTGTTCAATTTATGGTGGAATGTTTTGTAGTTTTTGAAGTTAAACTCTTTGACTTACACCACTTGACTTACTGACTTACACCACTTTGCCTTTCACCACCTCATATATAAATCTTAAGACCGTCTTCAGCCTTTCGATTATTAGTTGACGAGAAATTTAGTATAAATGAATGCCATGAAAATTTTTAAATCTTTATTTACAGTATTATAATCTAAACTCCCCTTCTTGTCATTCACTTTTCTTTGAGTTAATATTTGAGTAGATATGTACCTTTATGTAAGACAAGGGATAATTAGGATTTACCCTCAGCCAATTGATAATCTTTTCTATTGTAGTATTCCCGCTCCAATCAGCAAGAAACGAACCATCAGTTCTTTTCCCCCTGCACTTTGGGAGATGCACGCCGTCACGTGACAGTCGAGAAGAAACCTCTCGCTGGTCAGACGTGCTATGCCGAGTGGCTGAATACGTTCACTGTGTTGTCCAAAGAAATATATATTAAAACCTTCTGATGGAGTCGTGTCTAATTCTCTAGAGGCACGTCGAATAACCATATAGGCTTTCTGCTGGAAACGTCATGAAGTGACGTCACGCTTAAGCACCGCCCCCTGGTAGGCAAAACATTCGGCATTTTGCATCGTGCACATGTTAGCAAAGCTCTACTTAAACATTTACATATCGTTGAAACAGCTTATTGATTTAAATTATTATGCTAGTGAGTTATGTAGCTTATGGGTGCACATTCAGGCTTTCAAAAGGATATAATGTTGACATGTATCGTTTTCCGAAGGATGAAAAAGATACATATGTGAATAAAATCTAATTAATAAAAATATACTCTTCAGACTGGAACATTTTGCCAAGATTATGTATTTCATATATCAGACAGCATTCTGTGCAAACTACATCTCAGCACTTAAATATTGCTTTTATAGCAACATTTTCTTTTTACTTAATTGAAATATATTTACAACAAAATATATTTAAATTATATTTACAAAAATTTTAACTTAGAGAATATACAAACCTAATTTAGGTACAAGACAAAAACTTTATATAGATTAAGCTCTTTTTAATTAATGAAGAGGAATATAAACCTATGGCACCTGATGATAGCATATATAGACAACAAATATATAAAACCTCTTTTAAGATATAAAAATTTATTCTTGACAAATAATCTCTCGATAATATTTTTTATAAAATTTTGATAAACCATGGAAATATTAATATTGAAAATTTCAAAAATCTTTTGTACTCTCCCCTTTTTAAAATAGAGCATTTATTTATCAAAACATTCAGAACAATTAAATATAAATACCTAGAAATTTAAATAACTTAAACGGCAAAGTATTTTAACTAAATATTTTCATCATTAATGCAATCTATAATGTTCAGGCAAGCATTAATGCATCATTAATGCAAGCTTTAATGTCAGTAAAACAGTTACATCACTGTAAACAATCAACTGAAATGGTGTTATTCGCAGCAATTTTTTATTGTTAATTCACTGTGTAATGTGATGCATTTTATTCCTTTACCCTTTATTCCAGAAGCAAGGATAACATGATATAAAAACTTAAAAAAGAGTGTATCAAGTTAAGAATTTAACTAATTAAAATAATTTTCCAGATTCAAAACTAATTTTTCAGTAAAATGGAATCGTCATAAATACGTAATAAGAACAAAATAGATACCACGGTACAATTTACACATAATTTAACACGTGCGAAGAAAGATCAGCAAAGTTATCGACAGTTTTAAATATTTAGGGAAGGCCATGTAAAATTATACAAATCAAACTTACAACAAACAAAGGGATCTAACATTTTTTTTCCTGGTGTAAAGTGCAAAAATCGTTTGATGTCGGATTTCTTTACAACTGGCCATAGGGAATGTCATACTTCCAGTCTTCATTTTTTTAATAAAAAGGGATCTAGAAGGAAAAAGAATCTTCTTCTCTAAAGATTATTTTTCCAACGTAAGTTTGTTTGGACGATCTGTCTAAAGTATTCGCATAATTTGATAGCTTTATATCGAATTTGTGGTAAGCGTGATCATAGAACGCCATGATAAGTCAACGGATGTTTTGCCATCCAGCGTTCGGCGTCGCAGTGTTTGTTTGTAAACAGGCGCAAAGTCTATTGGTGACTCTAGAGAATTCAGAACGCCACTCGGCATAGCACGTCGTCGTCGTCGTTGGAAAAGCTTACGAGGCGCATTAGAGCATGAGCTCCTTATCCTGGGTATCAACAGTGGGATGTTTCATGGTTACCGTTCGCAAGATTGTAGTAGATTTGATAATGTGAATAAAAAATAATTAAAATAATAATAAAATAAAAAATAATAATAATAATAAATAAATAAATATTTTTAAAAAAGTTAGGTTAAATTAAGTTATAATTAGAGGTTAAGAGAAAGTATTAAGATAGTTAGAGGTTTTTTTTTTTTTTTGGGGGGGGGGGAATTGTTGAAAATAAAAAAATAAATAAATAAAAATAAAATGACATATAGTGATGGTCAAGATAAGTTTCAAAGTACTGAGAAGGGCATTCAGACAGAAATCCAACAAGAGCGAGTAGCGATGTTTGTCAGGAGTAGCGAAGCCTACTAGTTTTACCAGATTGGAAGGTTTACCAGCTGGAAGAGTTATCGCCAAACACCCCTTTCCGTCAGCTAACGCTGGCACGAGAGGGGATCGCGAGGTGATACTATGGTCGATTAATCAGAAGTGATAGGTCAGAAACCAGAAGTAGCTGGGCTATTGAAATTTGGAATTAAGAATAAGAGGAGAAAAATTTAACTATTACGCACAGGAATGAGGCCAGGGTTAATAACCATGATGGCTTTAGGACGCCTAGGAAACTCTCTAGGGTCATAGTTCGGGAGGTTTGCAAGGTCTTCATTATTAACTGAATATATGTTTTCATAAAAGTTTATAGCTAGCTCCTTAATGTGGTGCCGAATAGGTTCTATTTTCATATCTCTATGCATTACTTCATTACGCAGGTACCAAGGGGCTTTCCTAATCCCACGGAGAGTTTTATTTTGCATTGTCTGCAGCCTTTGAATATGAGGGTCCGCTGCTGATCCCCACACCAGAGCAGCATAGAGCAAGATGGGTCGAAGGACAGTCTTATATAATAAAAGTTTATTTTCCATACTCATTTGGTTCTGGTACAGGAGGTGCGCTAAGTCCCTGCGGTCTCTAAGAAATTTTTCAATATTGGATACTGTTTTTTTTTCAAGTTAACCTACTAACTAGATAAACTCCAAGGTATTTGCCCTCTCTCTCGAAATGCACTGAGTGCCCACACACTATGACCGGCGGAGGTGGAATTCTGTTAAAACTAAAAAATATAGCTTTCGTTTCAGCAGGGTTTAATTTAATTCTCCACCGTTCTAACCAACGTTCAAGCATGTAAATGTGTCTTTGAAGGTACATATGCATATTTTTTGTGTTGCGATTCTTCTCTAAGATTGCCGTGTCGTCCGCAAACATGGCCAGTGTTGTGTTTGTAGAGTGTGGAATGTCATTAATAAAGATTTTAACCAAAAGTGGTCCGAGCTTCGAACCTTGTGGAACACCTGCGTAAATGTTACGTGTAGAAGAAGTTAATTTGGTGTAGTGGACTTTAAATGTTCTATTAAGTAGATAGGAATGGATTAAGTGAACAATACCAGAGGGCAATTTAAGTTTGATAAGTTTATAAGGACATTACACTGCTACGGCACTAAGGTGCAGTAGCAGAAACCAGGGAAACTTAGGGTCAATTAACGAACGGGGCGAGGTTTGGGATATTAAGATCTGAACATAAGTTTTTTTTATTTCAGATAAGTAAAAGGCCTTGCTACATTTTTTTATATCCTTTATCATTTTTTACGATTTATGCTAAAGGAGTTGTGATTCAGGAAGTTGAAACCAAGGGTTTGAAATTCAATGATACTACACATTCGTCCACACATTAATAGAATTTAACATTTTGGAAATGAATTATTGAAAGAAACCTATGTGTATGCAATGATATCGCATTTCTCTCATATTTACTTATTTGTTTAATCTAGGTACAATTTATTTTTTAAATAAATGCACATGCCGGGTTGCAAATAAAATGAATCAAAATATTTATTTTGACAGTTACACAGATTAAGGCGGTAAATGTGATCATGAAAAGGCTTTCTGAAATCGGTTAAATAACACCTGAAAAGTTTACAGTCTTGATCATGCTTCTTGTGTAATGAGCATTCAGTAAATACAAAAGATCAGTTGCGTGTATGTATGCACTCTTGCGATTTATTTAAATTTCAGTAATTTTCAAATCAATCTAGAGAGAAATTTCTAAACGAACTATTCCTTTAAGGAAATAAAAGTAATCTGGCATTGTTGAAGTGCTATTTTTAGAATAACATTGACTTATAGTTTCTGTTTGATTGAGTCAAAATGCTTTTTTTATTATTATTAATATTTAGTTTTCCATGGAGATAGTCGAATCATGGCGGGACTTATAACACAACTATCTGAAATATGTTTGCATACTTATAGGAATTGACCCCATATGCCTGTGTTAACGGGGCACAGGACCTTGAAGCTCGAAAAATGACTATAAATATGGTCTAATTCTAACCACAAAAACTCAAATAATATTAGAAAACGAAATTTTCTCTCTTTATACATATAAAGTACATATCTTTAAATATGTCATATATAAAAATGGAAATTATAAATCTATAAATAATTTTCAAATTAGTAGATTAGAATTTTATATAATTAACTGCTGATTAAAAATCATAAAGTGCTGCGCGCATCATAAAATTGAAATATCTGCTTACAGAAAATAATTAATGGTCAGAATACACTATTAATATATTTACCTATAATGTAAAAACAGAAAATTGTAATAAATATTATTTAAATTTAAAATTGAGCAAGAAATTGGATAATTTCCAAAAATTTCCCAATTTTTTGCCTAATTTTCCCCCATAGAAAAAAAGTATTCCAAAATTATGCAATTTTCTGGTTTTAAAATGTAGAGTACCATGAAATATACATATGAGTGCAGTTTTATCAGTTTCCTATAGATAGTTTAAAAGGGATACTGCGCACAAACTCAAAATTCAGCAATTTGAGAAAATTGAAATTAAAGTTTCGTTACCACTTTCCTCCAATGTATATATTCCTGACAATAACTAAAATGCCCCAGAAGCATAAACTAATCCTTCTTTTGTTTTATTAGATTCATCGATTTTCTTTTTTTCTCTTCTCTTAGAAATCCGGGCCTCTAAACTGTTACTTAGAGCTCGCTTTTCTGCAAATTTAATGCGAGCTTTATCAGCTTCTTTCGCAAATGATTTGCTATGAACACCCACAACGAGGTCTAATTTTTCCATTATGGATAATATTGCCTGCTTCCCCTCATTAAAGTTCGCAATGGCTGAATTAACTGCAATTTCTACAATTTTTCTTGCAGAATTCGTTGTTTTAGGGCAAAACGTCCAAAGGAGTGCATTCAACGACTCATTCGTATTCTGCGTTCGACCACCAATGCATCTCTTTAGTAAATCAGGATGAGACAGGTCTTTGAAGACAGGCTTTATGGTATCCATAACTGCTTCAGTTATTGATTTGCTGTGCTTAAAATCCATATCTATACCACTAGCCACAGCTTTTTTGTATGGGCACCAAGATTCACTCCCATCCAGGAAAAAATTATGCGTTTCTTGAAGATGCAGACAAATTCATATCTGCATCAACACACTCACTGTTCATATGCTGATTGCCATAAAACTTATTTCTTTTCCTTTTTTCAGTCTTTGACTAGATGCTCTCTTACTAGTATTCATTTTTATCTATTAAAACAAAATTACACAAAATAATTCAGTGAAATCACAGTATAAAGTTAGTAATACAAAGAGAATAATGCGTATATCAACTTTCAAAAGCATGAGGCAAATTAACAACAAATAGCTGCAACTTTGACAGATGAATTGTTGCATTCCTTATCCCCAAACGTGAAATAAAAATAAAAACCATAGAGAATAGAAAAGTAGAGTTACGGAAATGAAAAACCAAAGTGATGAAACTCTGGACTCAAAATGTAAACAAACAGTTACGATGACGCAGTTGTCCTTTCAAATCGGCGCATCTGCACGTGAAGTGTTACGTAATCGGTCATAACCGGGGCCATCGTGATCACGATGGCCCCATCATAACTCGAGAAATAATGCGAATTTTTGAATGCGGTTTTTTTTCTCATATTCAGAAATGTTCAAGGATTAAGAAAACATTAAAAACTGAAAATCGAATTTTTGAGGGTTTCAAGGTCCTGTGCCCCCTTAAGCACATTTTCGATAATACTTACGAATATAAAATTTCGCAACGAATGAAATTCCTTGACCTATGATATATTCTACCCAGATATCTTTTCGCACAATCTTTCAATATCAATCTTCACAGAGTCTCTCTCGGTAAAGCAAGACAGGAGACTGAGGAATTTCAGCCTCACGGCCGGAATAACCATTAGACAAAAAGCAGACAAGAGACTTTAACACCGTAAACCCGTTCGAATTCATCACTTAGGAATTTCTGCCCCTGCAGGGGTCGCGCGAGTACAACTGAATCAGCTGATCGACCAGCGGCTGGACAGCGAGAGGATCAATGCCTGCGTTCTGACTGTCTGCAAGTTTCACATTAAAAGATAAAAGGAACTCCGTCCCGGGACGAAGGCGATTAAGGATATTCCGATGTTGTATCGATATGCAAATGATCACCGTGTTGCACCCGAGACCCCCCAGGAGGGCCAGTGAAAAAACTGATTCAGAAGCGCGGATATTAAAATGTTCCGCTAGGGGAGAAATTGATAAAGAGGATGCACGAGATTTTTGGAGGGTCTCGCCGAGCATCTTCGTTTTTGGAGGAGCTCTTCTAGTTTCTGCTAAAGAGTCTCCAAGTTTCTTTCTTAGAGAGTAAGCAGAGATTGCTCTTCGTCGATTTTCTTGGAGCTTTGAGCTTCGGTATGAGAGAGTGTGTGAGGCGAACCGCCTGCATCAAGAGACATCGGTCCTAAGTAGCAGAGCCTGTGCTTAGATAGCCAGAGAGCTAATAACTCTATTTCCGGATTGTTCAGTCCGCGGCACGAATTCGTCTGACTTCAACGAACGGAAAGTTTTCCGGACAGTGGTTCCAGCATTCGAGCCTGAATCTCCGAGGACGACCTGAAGTGGAGGTGCATAGAGATTTTCTGTGAGGACTATTCCTAAATGGTGTGTGTACGAACTCAAGTGACGTCCATTTGTGTACATTTTAGGATTTCTATGATCACGACCTAATCGTGTTCAGATAATTAAGAGCACTCAAATAAATTTAATATCAATTTAATCCTATGCTGATTTAGTTGGCTGAAAATTTTTTTCACGTAACCTGTGATACGCTACCTAGAGTGTCGGCTTAGACACCAAGTCACAGGCAAACGTTAGAAGACGTTGCTACTTGCATTTGTTTTAGTAATTAATTTTTGTTATTGTAAACCAGTACATTCTGATATTTTCCTAATAATTAAAAAATGGTTTTCAACTAACCTAGAAAAAATTCTGACTGTGAATTCTATTTGAATATGATGGAAATAAGTTTCAATTGCATTTGTAAACTTAACATCTGGGAGGTTTGTAATCTTTACTTTAATATTTTAGCATTTTAAACAACTATTTACACGTCGAAAATTTTTATCCTGTTAGCTGTAGGCTGGAAGATCAAATTTTGTAAATTACGCATCTTTAAAAATTTGTGAAGAATTTCTGCAAATGAAATTATTTTTTCCCGTACCTATTAGTAGTAAGTTTAGTTATTTAATTTTTTATGTTCTGTGTTGTTGTGGCTTGTGCCCCTTGACCGACAGCAGCATCAGATCAAGGCCATTATAGGCCACTATTGGACTCGAAGATGAAGCTCCGGTATTAACTCAGCACCAAAGGGTTGGAATCCGACTTGGCTGACGGTCCGTCACTTAATTTTGAATCGAGTCAAGTGACGATACCGGTACACTTGACCCAGAACCTCCAGAGATAAATTTGAGAACTTGGAGGACATTGCAGCCATGACAGATTTTATGTGCACCAGCCGCCATTAGCGTGGACGGCATTAGCGTCCACCACCACGGCGGTGGATTTTGCCAGTGACCAGCATCGAACCATAGATGTGCAGGTCACTGGCTTACTGCTTTTGACAACTGGGCCACCACGCCCAACAATTTTTTTAAATAAAATATCTATCATCAAATATGAAATATTTAATTCCCTCATTTCCAACAACTGAAATTGATATACACACACACACATATATACATATATATATATATATATATATATATATATATATATATATATATATATATATATATATATATATATATATATATATATATATATATATATAAATGCATACATACATATGTATAGATAGATAGATAGATAGATATTGTGTTTATTTTTTTTTATCTTACGATATGATCAATTTACGTGTCACAACTCTTCTTATATTCCATACATAATTACGTACAGGCAATGTGGTAATTAGAAAATATTTTCTTGGTTTGAAAAAAAACTTACTACACAATTAATTATTAATTTTATTTGTTTGCTGTACAAAGTGACTTTCTTCCACTGATCACAATCCTGATTCTAGTGTCGCAGTGAGTACAAGCATTCAGAGCCCTATTTAATTGGACATTAGGGTTTATGCTAGTATGTCACATGAAGGAATTTACCTTCTTAAAGCATACTTTTGTGTCTAACTAATCTAGTTATGGAATTAAGTAAAGTGCAATAATTTTCTCTGTAGTTTAATTGGGTGAGCTTTTTGACGGCACGTAAAATTATGTCGAAGTATTGGACAGCAATTTTAGAAAGGTGTGTGGATTTAATCCAAACATAAAATTTGTGTTCTCTTTGTTATCAACTGATTCATATCAAGGAACTTTAGTATTAACTGTTGTTGCATTAATGGCTTTAAGGACGACAGGTGTAAAGGGAAGTAGTCAAGGAACATGATAAGAGCTTTGGTCATTTCAATAACAACAATTTGGGAAAGGAACAGATCAACTATTTGATCATAGATGATGGAAAGAAAAGCAATCTCGCTGTAAGATGAGGGTTTGTTCAAGGTTATGTTGTAATGAGTTCAGTTTCAATGTGATTTACCTGAGGGGATAGTCGAAGTGCAATTTTACTACCTGCTTTGTGCATTAAAGTAACCATTTATTACTGATTTCATATAATACCATAATGTTCGAGTTATACATCTGGGTCTGTACGAAAATACGAGTTTTCCCCCCGCCCATTGCGGATGGCACTTTCCCGGAGACATATCGGTAATTTAAAAAAGCTGCGTAGGATTCATTCATAGACTATAAAATTTTGAAGACAATGAAATCCAGATAGATAAATAATAGTAAACTATTTTTTGAATTACGACAAGAATAGACAACAAAAATGCAAATTGTATGATTAAATACATCTAAAATTAAACGAAATGTAACAACTGTGTAAGTGTTACGTTTGAGTAAGATATATTGTTAGAGGTTATCTTCAAAAAAGTGTCCGAAAGTAAATGTTAAAAACTTCCGTCCCTAATGTGTCATAAAGATGTGAGTAACCAATTTTACTTATGTTATACTCTCTTCTCACCATGAATTAACTGTATTTTTTACTCGTACAACTAAATGTGTAAAATAATATAAAATGTTATATATGATGTGCGATTCTTTCATAAGCTGTATAACATTAAAATAATATAAAGAAGTTAATAGTGTATCACGATAGTTACATAAACATGTCCACCAATTTTTGTTTGTTCAGGAATTTAATATTCGTTGTATTAATTGAAGAGAAAAGTTTTTTGCGAGGAGGAGTCAAATTTACCCAGTTTATCATTTTTATTATAATATGATGGAACTGTTATTATTTGGGCTAGTAAATGCCGTTGTTCCTTCTTCAACCAACTGAATTCTATTTTTCCCCCCAACAGTTTGGATAGTGACGTCATAGAAATATTGCATGTTTCAAAAACAATTTTCTAACCCCATTTACTAATAGAATATTTTGATTGATATTTTATAATTATTCGAATAAAATAATTCAGACAGCTATAGTTTATTTGTTTATTTATTTATTTATTTTTTCTCTTTGAAGGCACATCTGTCACGCAACATCTGAGACTAGTCTTTTCTGTATCCGTTTCAATTTCCAGCAACCTGATTGGTACAAAATTAGAAAGTTGCCGCGCTAAAATACGTACTATTAACACAAATTTCTGAAATGATTAGCAATATATGAATATTTAAGAGATAAAAGGCTTAAGGCAGGTATATCAAAGGTAATACATATTAAAAAACATCTTATTTACTCCATAAGAAGTTTATGTAAAGTACATGATACAGTGAAGGGAGGGGGCTTTTATTCAGAATGGCAATGGTCGGCGCGTGATTTTGAAGTTAAACGGGATGCCTTCTGAGAGAATGGGTAATGTCGTAATAAATAATATATCCATTTTCTCTAGTGATCCCTATCCCACTGAAAGTTGCGATTCTTATCTCATGATATTAAAATTGGATAATAATCCTCTCTGACTTCCTGATTCATCATAATTCTCGAATACGATTTGTTTTCCTGTACTGTACAGGCGCAGTTGCGTTAATTCATGTAATCATAGCCGCAGGGGATACTTACAATCTGCCCATAAACAAGTTCTAGTTTACCGATTTATTATTTATCATAACTAATACTAAGTTAATTATAGACAGTTTGTTATTCTGTTAAAATAGCACAAGTATCTCATTCAAATTTCCCTGTCATATTCAGTGCAAATGGCGCGTCATTTAAGAATTTGATAAAAATAATGTGCACGTTTGAGTTATAGTTTGAAGGTATACTTTTGGTTTCTATTTTCACTTTTAGGAACTTCTTAATTTTTAGAATCATTTGTAGAAAATAACCCTTGAAATAATTTATTTAGTTGTATTGATCATGTATACAATTCATAAGTGTTCAGGCTTATTTCGTAATGTTTACGTGTTTTGGAATGTAGTCATGAGGAAATTCTGCCACTTTATTGGGTTTAATTCTTCCTCATTTTAGAATTTATAATCATTTTTTACGATTTAATCTTTTGAATTATAGTAGTGTTGTGTAATTAGTATTCTATTCGCTTTATGTAAACATTGTCACTGATAATTTTATGGAAATCAGCATTCCTCTGAGTTCGACATTTATCTCATGAATGAAATCCGATGTTTATTATTTATGACTTTGATCCCATTATTTTGTTTGGGTGGAAGAAATTGTTCAATATTATTATGATAATTTTATATAGAAGTTTAGGTTCACTCAGTAGCATAAACATTATGTAGAATGATTTTGAAATGTATTCATGTTCTTAAGTATTTTTTCTTTTATCTGAAAGGTATTATTTAATATAGGGAGTTCTTGAACATTGGGATTATTTTTTAATTATGGTATTGATTAAAGGATCATGTATTGCCAGTTAGCACAGTTAATTTAGTTTTCTTAATTTATTAATTCTACATAATCTACTTCTACCCTCTATAAAGTGTACTTCTGTATTAAAATGTGTATGTCTCATAATGCTATGAATGATCTCTTAGTAAAAATAAACGAATTTTCAGATTAATTTATTATTTTATGTATATGTCTTAGATTAAAGTAGATTTAAGTTTAAAGTTGATTTTTCTCTTGTGTTTTATTTGACTTACCATTTTTTAACCCATAATTAACATGTAATAAAATTCTGCACTTTTTATATTTGTTCAAATAAAAAACTAAAAGGTTAATGAAATGACAATTTATCTAATCTTTAAGGGGTAATTGTTTGCTTAGATTCTTTCAGTTGTATGGAAATAAATAAGGAAAAAACTTATTGCTCTATTTGATAAGTCAGTTTTCTTTATTTTGTCATGCTTCATTAATAAGATTTTTTATGTGAATAATATAACGTTTTTATGTTAAATATCACCTATTTCAGTCGTCTACATATTGAAAATTTTCATTAGTAGATTTATAGACAGTTGATAAAATATGATGTAAAAGAATTATATATCTTTCATGTATTAGTAAGTTATGATTTATTTTGAAATATTTAAGAGTTCTTACAAGTATTAAACTGTTAAAAAGTTTTAAAACTAATTTCAAAAGTTATGTGCAGAAGCTATTAGTAATTTTTTTCAGTTAGTTCATAAATTTACTCATATTCCTTCAGAAATTCCATAAATTTAAGGAATTATTTCCTTTAATCAAAATTTCTTTTTGTTCATTTAATTTAAATCAAATTTAATTTTATCCAATTTTAATCAAGCTTATGTAGCAAGATCTCCTTCATCATGCCTAGACCTTAAGTATTTAGAAGAACAATAAAGCTTTTTACTTGAAAGAATGTGAACTCAGGTGAGAAATTTTTATGGAGTAACATTTATAATTAAAATTTTTTAAAGGAGAGTGCTTTAAATAATTCATATTCTTTAGTGGTTAGTATTGTGAGATTCCACAGCACAGGCTGAGGTTCGAATCCTGGCTAAAGCCTCTACGTTCCTGTGCTGTCTCCTCATAAAGAGTAACATTAGTTCATCTATATGGTGTTGCTATAATAAAGAAGCAAACAAAAATTACAATGTATATGGACAGGTAAATGCCTGCAGCGTTAAAAAATAAATATAAAAAATTATTCAACTTTATATTATAATTAAAATGAGTAACTTCAGCATTTTTATTTTAACGCTACTTTGCTGGTATTATAGGTTATATTTTAGTATACATAAATCTTAATCAACTTAAATGATTATTTGTAACAAATTAGTGAGAATCCTGTTTGAAATTTCCAAATGGTTGCTGGTTTTCAGAGATCAAGTAATACTAGACTTTTTACATGCAGTTTTAACTTTCTGTGATAATTCTAGCTTTTAAAAATAATTGAATCTAAAGAAGAGCATATCGAATGTTCTATTAGTTATCATGCTTTTTATTTAGGACAATGGGGAAGCAGTTAATTTTAAAACATAACTTTTGCTGGGAATACTTAGAAAAGCAGTTTATAAGTGGAGTGCATTAGAGAACTAACAGATCCTACTAAAACATTGGTGAGAATACGATGTTGGATAACATGTCTATAGAAATTTTTATACATTTCTATGTTAACTTATTCCACTTAGTAATGAAGTTTATTTCATTAACAATTTTTCTATGATAAATGAGTTTGTACTTTAATTTATTAAATATTAATTAGAAAAAACTTTTTCATCTGTAAAAGTAAATCCATGACTGTTATCTGTCAGACTTACCCTCAATTGTCTAAAAAGACTACTGTTTGGGAACAAATGATTTATTTTAATGAAGGAATTATGAAACTCACATTAGTAATTATATTTAATAAAACAATTATTTTGGACAAATGGGAAAACTGTAATTAAAAATTTATGTTTAGTTTCACTTTGGTGTTTATTTCTGTATGTTTTAACAGCCATTGGTGTATATTTTATATGTGTGCACACATTGTTAAGGTTGCTTAAATTTTGAATTTCCATGAAGCTTTATTTGTGTCAGACATTTTTCTGATTTTTACAATGTTATCTTTGTATTAAGCTTATTTTTCCAGAATGTATTTTATAAATGCTATTCTCACATTGTTTAAAGACTGGATGAGTTTATAACCATGTTAGTTTTAGCACAAATATTCATTCTGGTGTAAAAAAGAATTTTAGCTTTAAAGTGCCTATCATAGATTTTTTTTATTTTGGAATGATTGTCCTATCTGTCTCAAACAGTTTGTTATGAGCTATACATATAAATTGTAAAATAGATATGTGTATAGTAAAAATAATGCAGTGGGGAAGATAGATATATGAATTGTATAAGTAGTGCTGTGGTGAAGATAAATATGTGAATAGTGCTCATAAAGTATTTATAGACAAGCATACTAGCTTACTTAAAAGAAAAATTATTGGTCTTGTTCAGATTCTTGATTTGACTCTTGCAACAACTACAGCCTGGATTTATCTGATGGATTTATTACAAAGTTCTCTTACTATGTCCTATAAATGTTAATTGTCATGTCAACCAATTTTTTGATTTACAGTTTTTATAACTTTGTCATAAAATATCTATGTCAACATAAAATACAGAGCAGTGTATTATTAAAGAGAAGCATTTATGCTAATAGTTGGGTTCTGTAATAAAATTTGAACCTAAAACTTTGGTACTCTTTATTGTGTTCAACATTTTTGGTGTTAAAATTTGGTAACATTAATGTTGCTTTTTACTGAGTTCAGAGTCGGTAAAATAACTCATATTTGAGAGATAAGCAGCATTTACTGCTGCATAATGGTCAGCATTTTTCAGTTTTTTAAATTGTGTTTCAATGTATATGATCTGAAGTTTTATGCCAGTAATGTAGTATTATTAAGCAGGACAGAAATTAAGCAGATAATCTTGTTAGTAAAAAGTCAGGTTGTTAGACAAAACATAGTGGTGTAGAATCGAGTTTTGGATCTCATAGCATTTTGAATTTTAAAAATGAATTATGTATCTTATGCTAAATTTTTATTATTCATTTACTTCTTTTAACAACATTAACCTATAATGTTAAAATACTTATTGTATATTGAAAATAAGGTTCAATAAAGTTACAAATATGCTGAAGTGACTATATAAGGTCAAAAGTATTATTAATCACCTAATTTTTCATTATTCTAGAAATGTTATTGATCTGGTAATTGGAAAATGCCATTATTTTTACCAGTTGGAAAAAAAGTCTGATTATCAATTGTTCAATGTTTAGTTTATCTGTTTAGTTCATTTATAAAAGTGCCGATGGGGAATTTTTATTATTCATGATAAAAATTCCCTTTGTGTTTCTCTCTACTTTTATTGCAGGCAATGCTAACTTTTATTAGAGATTTGATTTTGGACCCATTGCTAAATCTGGTTATGATGTTCAGCGTGGTTACTCTTATATTAAAAGAAAAAGTCCATATTTATTAAGAGGTATATGTAGGTAATACCTAGGGGAGTAAGGACATTCACATTGTTTTATATTTATGATCACATGGGGTTTTTTTTTTTTTTCTTTCTTGAAAGGGACTTTACAGATTTCTCATATTGAATTTATGTAATTCTGTAGAATACTGTTTTATTTCATTTAACATATTTATTACTGTTATGAAATTATTATGAGCGCTGCTGGTTAAACATTATTACTTTTGACAGAAGTCGATTTTTTTTTTTTAAGCACTGATGCTTGAGAAATTTTCACTATCAGAATCTTTCATAATTGTTATAGCTTTTCTCTAAATATAAAGCTGTTTTAATAACTGCATAATAAATGTAGCTTTTGTTGCTTTAATATGCATTTTTCTCCTTTAAAAATGAAATTAATGATTCATTCTAATTTTTTTTATCAATTAGTAACTAAAGTTTTCAACTGTGACTTTTATAGTAATATTCATTGTTAGCTTTTCTTGTAGAAGTGAAAATTTGTATGTGTTCTACATAACAGCCTGACAAGCAGGTATTATATTGTACTTAATATATGCAGTATGGCAGAGTTTAGATTAAAATCCTTGAGTGTGCTTATTTTATACGTATATTATGGGACAGTAAGAAATTTCATAACAAGTGTTACTCAATGATTTCACTATGGTGTTTAATTACATTATTAAAATGATGGAATAATGCATAATTTATGAAATTTTTCTCATTCTTTAATTCATTAATTTATTTTGTGTTCCAGAGTTCTCTCCCAAAACTGATGCGGAAATGAATGAATCCAGTTTATCTTTTATTTCAAGTCTATCATCCAACAAAGATGATGATTCTATAATTTTACCAGATACTATTAATGTCAGTACAAGTGCAGATTTCACTAAAGTTACAACAAAAACTGAAACAGTTGATCATGATCTTATCGATATTTCATTTGATAAAAGTAACTTAAATTCAGAAAATGTTGAAAGCTTTACAAGTAATTTAACTGCAGTGGATACTGTTTCTAGTTTACCCCAATTTTCTATTGTTAATGACTCTAATTTGGCTAAAAGCAATGTGCAATCACCTGTTTGTAATTTTGTTACAACCATGTCTCCTGCAAAACCTGTTGAGCTTTCTTCTGTTAAAACTGGTGTTAGCAACACGAACAAAACCAATGCTCAGTTACTTATATTTCAGAAAGCTGCAGCAAACATACCCACTATGTTAGTTGGCAAAAGTGTTCCTGGTGTGTCAGCTTCAAATGTTGCTATAGTACAACCTTCAACAGTTGTTTCTAGTGGAGCTAAAATATTAACTCTACCCTCTTTAAATACAGCAGGAGGTTTGATTAGTGCTGTTACACCATCTGGCTCAGGTAAAAGTGGTGATGTTAAAATACTCTTAAGTAGTGTACCTTGTACTTCATCCCTAGTAACATCTAAACCAGTGAATTCAACTTCTGTAAGCAGTGCAAATTCAAATTTGCAAGGTCCATTAAAAAGAGCTGTTACTCCATCATCTACAGGACAGATGATTACTAAAGTTATCATCACAAATAATGCTTCATCCAATCAGAACCTGGTTTCACCAGTGCCTGTATCTGCTTCCGGAACAACTCCTATTACTGTTACTCAACCACAATCTATTTTGTTAACAAGTCCAAGTAAAACATTTACTTTGCCTAGAAATGTTCTAAATGTGAGTGGGTCTCAACAGATAATTAGAGCTTTACCTGGAACTCCAACAAAACAGGTAATTTATATATCTGTGTCTGTCTTTTTTAGCCATACTGTGTACTATTTAAGTAATAAGATAAGAACTAGATTTGTTTAGTTCTTTGACGATAGATGTGTAATTAGAAAACCAAAATGCTATATTTAGTGATTGGCTTTCATGACATTGGATTATTACGTAGTTATAATGAAGAAAAAATTTCTTTTTCTTAAACTTCTAAAAATGCAATGTCTATAAGCATTAATACTACAGTTTGGAAGATTTCCCGCAAAACCTTTGATTTAATAATTTTTTTTTTACTGTTAACGATCAAATTTAAGTTTCTAGTAAACTTTAATACTTAGTTAAAAGAAAAACAAAAACTACTCTAATGTCCTAAAATTAGATTTTAGTCCATCAAACTTTTTTGTTTATTCTTCCAAAATATTTTAGAACTACAATTTGAAAAAAATTTGTTAGTTTTTCTGTCTGAAAATGAAATAGAGAATGTATAAAATATTTAGTATCATCATTTCTCATAATTTTATTTCATCATTTTATCTAATTTTCAGTTAAGTTCATATATTTGTATATATATATATTTTTTTTTTTGGGGGGGGGGGGAGGGGTAAAAAAAAAACACTTGGAGTTATCTGAAAAATAAGTCTTTCTGAGAGAAAAAGGCTAATGAATTTTTTAATTATATAATTGCTAAACTGTTTTATTATCAATTTTTTTCAGTATGTCTTGTCTCCTGTGAAACCAACCCAGAAAGTAGCTTATGGACCTGTTACTTACTCTCGATCACCTAGAAGGATTGCACCAGCCACTAATGCTACTATATCAACTTTAAATTCAGGAGCTAAAGTTGCAGCTGTTGTTTGTCCTACAACTGTGACTTCTACAATTTCTTCCGTTAAAATGTCTGTACCTCAGTCACCAACAAAAGTAATTTTGAAGCCTGTTCCCCAAGTTAGTGTAATTCTCTTTTTTTTCTATGTGTAAATAGCGTATTTATATTTTTATCATAATTTAAATTATTTCTCCATCTGCAGATTGATGAAATCATTTTTGATCTTGTATGTATGTTTTACTAATACACCCACCTTATACAATAAATTTGATGTGAAAAATATTGCTCATCATAAAAGAAATTTGTTGATTGATATTTAGAGCATTATGTTGCTACATAAGGACTACATTTACCTTGGTCTGCAGTTTAATACTGACTCTAAATGAGACTTGCTGTCTGTAGATCTATACGCATGCCCCCCCCCCAAAAAAAAAAAATAAAATAAAATAAAATAAAAAATAAATAAATAAAAAATAATAATAATAAATAAATAAATAAATATAATAAATAAGAATGTTTTTTCTTCTCCTTATTTACTTAAAAGCTGCAGCAGATGCAGGATGTTGGTTCTGTGGGTGTTTTATATTGCTGAGGGTTGATAATTTTCTGGAGGAAAAATGGGACCGTTAAAATATATCTAAACTGACAAATAGGGAAAAAAGAAACATCTGCTATTAATTAGGAAAAATTTCAGATCCTAGGCATGTGGAATATTTTTTGGCACAGTTTACTCTAATCTTAGTGGTTGATCTCATACATTTATTTTTTGTGAGAAATTTATGAAGTTAGTTTTTCTGGTTTTTTATTTATTTATTTATTTATTTTTTTTTTTTGGTTCTCTTTCTCACTTTTAAAAATTTAAAAATAAATTTTTTTTAAAATGAAAAATATATCTAAACGACCTAGGCCAAGATATATATATGTGTACACACACATGTGCATATAAAATTGCTTATTAAATTGCAAACCAAAAATCTATATACAGGAGGCCCTTAACTTTCACACATAATTGGTTCCTGAAAGTGTGTGAGAATGTTGAATGTTCAAAAGTAGAGGGATGTAAAAAAAATATGCACCCAAAACTGTGTTTTAAAGTATTTATTTATCTACGTATACATAATGAAGTTAATAAGGCATGTTTAAGTGCTTTCAGGTGTTATAAACTTGTCAAGAGTTAGTTGAATACCACCCTTTTTTTCTTTTCTTGATAAAGATTTCTATAACTTGCTGTGTCTTTCTCAATTGCCCAATGTACTTGAGATATACATTCTCCATTGGAATCACATTCTTCCATAATAGTCAAAAATTTGTCAAGATTCATGAAGGCTTCATTCATATTTTTAAATGTCAAAGTGTTAAAGTTTTTATCAGTTTCTTCTTCCTCACTTTCATTGTGTATTTCATTGTTACTTAATTAAGTATTTATTTCACAGAGGTACTGAGTGAGATTCAATCAACTCATTAACATCTTCATTGTTGACGTCCAAGTTTAGTTCATTAATGAGACTAACTATTTCATCTGTGATAGTTTTCGATGTTTCTTCAAAATTTATAAAATCACTGATCATTTGTGGACATAATTGTTTCCAGGAACCTTTCATTGCCGACTCTTTTATTTAAGCCCAAGAGTCTCCAATTTTGTTTATTTCGTTCCATATATTATTATTCTTCAAAAAATCTGCCCATCTTATTATTATTCTTCAAAAAGTCTGCCCATCTTCCCTGTCAGTTGCCTTGATGGCCTCTGTCATTATTGTCCTCATATAATATCGTTTAAACGTAACTATCACAGTTTGGTCCATGGGCTGTATGAGACAAGTAGTATTGGGAGGAACAAACACAGCATTGATTTCCAGGTATAAATTCTGCCGAGATTTTGGGTGTCCTGGAGCATTGTCTAAGATTAATAATGCTTTAAATTGTAAATTATTATTTTTACAATATTGCTTAACTGTCAGCAAGAAATGAAAAGGGAACCAATCTTTAAATATTGAAGCAGTAACCCAGGCATAGGGCCAGATGGCATAAACTTATTGGGACGGCCTTGGCCAGCAGTAGGCTGTAGTGCCCCAGAAGAAGAATCCAGCATTTTTATTTGATTTCCAAATGACTGGAAGCAATTCTATATTTTTCCCTTTCAATGCCCTGTGATTTTCCACTTGGTAAACTAACAATGGTTTCAATTTTAAATCGCCAGCTAAGTTTCCAGCAAGAAGCAATGTCAATCGGTTTTTGGAAGGTCCAGGGGCATCTGATTCTTCGATAAAAATGTACGATTAGGCATTTTTTTTCAATATAAACCCATCTCATCTACATTAAATATTTCGCTAGGAGAATATTCTCCATCTACAAAATTTTGGACAACGAGGTAATCAATTCTTTCGCAGAAAAATAAATCTTTATCTGCATCAGCCGATTCTCCAGTGAATTTAATATTATGTAAAGAATATTTCATTTTAAATTTATCGAACCAGTCATTACTTGCTTGAAACACCATGTTAGAATCTTCATTTAATCTAGTCTTCCAATCTTCATGCAAACTAAGAGCCTTAGCTTGAATAATTGAAAAACTCAAGAGGTACATTATTTTGATGTTGATCATCAATCCATCATGACAAAGATCTTTCCATTTCATCCATCACTATGCCGTGTCTTTTGGAAACAATCTTTGAAGATATATTTCCACAATTTTGAATGTATTCCTTAATTTTACTCTTTATTTTTCAAAATTGAACTTATTGTAGATCTGTTTACATCGTACAAACATCGGATTAAAACAAACAATTCAACATTTTCAGAACGTTTAATTATTTTCATCTTTGTCTCAATCGTATGAAGTTTATAAGTCCTTAATTTCTTTTTGTTCACATCAATACTGCAGTTTCTCCTTTTCTCACTCATGTTTATCAATTTATGAGGACAAAATAGTTTAACATAAACAAATAAATTGACAAACACACAACACATTGACGTACACCCTAATGCAAGGCAAACTTTTTTTACCTCTTGCTCAGAACAACACAGTTGTCGTAAACAAAATTATTCTTTCTGCAGATCTTGCATCTACCCGATGTGGGTGTGTGCTTTAGACAAAATCAGGGATGTCGGATTTAAAATAATGCATTCATTTAATCAAAATGAAATGGCGGCATCAACACAGCATAAAATTGCACATACTCATATCAGTGCCGTTCTACAAGATGCACTCTTTTATTAACAAACACGGCATGCATCCGCATATCTTCGATTGAATTCACTTCAGTTTATAATAACAGTAATGATTCTGATTCCGAGAAATCCGCCATTGTAGGAAGTAATGTGTGTCCGAGAATGTAGAACGAGCTACCGCACTGTAGTTTATATGGTTTCTGCATGGAAGCAAATTTTTCTTCATTATCGACAAAAATATTTAAAAAGTTGAATTTCTAAAAATGTGCGAAATAATGAATTGTGCGAAAGTCGAGTCCCGCTTGTGTAGTAATTATTACAAAAAAATTAAAATTTTGAATTTTAATGTAAATACTTTCATAGTAACTCGTAGATCAAATCACTTTCCTGTGTGAGATCAGTAACATGAAAAGTTGAAGCTAAAATCCAAAAATGAAGGTAATCCAATACAAGATAAACAGAAATAACCCGCAAAACAAAAAGATATAATTGAACTATTTGTTTTTAATTTTCTTGGTTTGGATACCTTCAAATCTTGGTTTTACCTTACTTTCTCTCTCTCTCTCTCTCTCTCTCTCTATATATATATATATATATATATATATATATAAATAAATTATGTATTAACCTGTGGGTTTGTCTTCTGGTTGACTTAGCAATCTTTGTACCCAATACTATATACATTTGTTTTTGAGGGCATTTTTACTCTAATTTTTAGAAGATTGTATTGTCCTGTGCTAGGGTACGTTTATCGTAAAGATTATGCTAATAGAATTCTACCAGTTTTGTTGATAATAAGATAAGGAATTATATCATCACTATTGAATTTTTTATTCCTTTATTAGACCGATTTTAGTTTCATCTGTTCTATTTGTATATGAATTATGCATACATTTATTGAAGAAAAACCAGAGGATAGCTTTTACAGCACATATGCTATCATAAGCAAATAAACTGTGTGAGCCTCTTTACGATAATGAATAAAATATGGTATTTTATAAGAGAGAACCTTTTAAAGATGAAACTGGTTTGTTTCATTTTTGTTGTAGCACTTTAACCTCTTTCTTCTCACTCCTGTCAAAATTATGGGGTGAGGTTTCGCCCTGTATTTCTCGTGCCCGTGATATTTCCAGGCTAGATTGTTCAAAAGTAACATACCAAAAAGATTAAAAACAATCCATTTCATTTATCCTGAAATACCAGATGGCAGCACCAGTCTATTTATAATGTAATTGGGGATAGGTTGTTTTAAACTAGATGTGGCAGATCAAGAAATAAATGGAATCCTTAAAAAAAAAGGGGGGGGGCACTTTTTTTACAGTTTTCTTGAAAATTATGTGATCATTAAGGGGTTAAAATTGCTCTCTACTTCTGAAAAGTAGACTTGTGCTACTAGAAGTATAACTAGCCCCCCCTCTTTTTTTTAGACGATTCTCAAACCTATAATAAGTGGTAGTACAAGTAACACAGCATCTTCAACTTTCACAAGTGTTGCAAGTACCTCTGTTGCTTCAACAGTTCCGCAAGTTACACAGTCTACTGCAACAACAAATGCACAACAAATCCAAGTTCCAGGAAACAAGTTGCATTATGTAAGGCTTGTAACTGCACCCACAACTTCAACTACTACATCAGCAGGTAATTAAAAGCTATTTTATTTATGAATCTTATAAGGTGTTATAGATTTAACACTATATATGACTTGTTCACATTTTAATCTTACTATCTTCAAGATTTTGGTGAAAGATATATCTAAAACTTGTGTTATATGTGTACACAATGGCATCACTAGTTTAATGATTACATTTCAATAACATTTTTTAAATGTCATTTATTGTCTATATTAAGGCCTAATGTACCTCATTCAGCATATTTGATATATCTTAATTTTTCTAGCTTGTCTCTTATTAAAAGTGTAGTTATTCTTGAGAATTTTTGTATGGTGAAGATTAATTTATTTTGATTTTACAGTAAAAAGGGTATGCTTAACCACCTCATTTTTCACTGTCCTCTACATTAGAAGTCAAAATTCCTAACTGAAAATTTGCTTGCCCTTTTTAAAGTCTAGTTATAATCTGTAGACATTTTCATGTTCCATTTTTGCTTTATTAGAGTTTCCATACTACAGTGGTGGAAAAGGATTTATGAAAACACAGTTTTTGAATAAAAACTTCTTTAATATTCATTAAAAATAAATGAAATTTTATACATAATAATAAACAAAAACATAAGGTCAAAAATTTAATTTTCATGACATTTAACTACTTAAAATGTTTGGCTTGCTAGTAAGCACAAAATAGCTTCTTATTTGATTAAAAAAAAGTTTCAAAATTTAATTTTAAAAATTTGTTAGTAACTAATGCTTTGCATTAAAATCTTTAAATTTATTAGCAAACTGCATCCTGCTGAAAATGATCAGTATAAAAATTATAATGGTATTTGGCCTCTGGTGTCTGGGGAATCTGTAGTTAATAAAAATTTATTGGTACCTTTTTTTTTTTCCCCATTGGATATTATTGAAAAAATTCTTAATAAAATATTAAAATATTCTGCTTTTTGACTACTAATTTCAATAGGAATTCATATAAACCTATAAAAATATGAGTGTTGTTAAAATCTATAACAGCTCTTAATTTATTTTTTTTTTCTTTGTTAACACCTTAATGAGAAGTTTTTAGCATGAAATTTTTTCCTGCAAATATGATTTTTATTTTATAAATAGATGTTTAATCATCCATAGTAAAAAATTGGTAGTTATATAAAATTCTTTAATTTTTCTGAGGAAATCAATAAAACTTTATTAATTTGTCAAATTTGTGGAAAAACAGGACTTTAAGGTACTCAGTAGACACTCTTGTGTAGAAATTTTTTCCTTTTTTGTGTGTGTAAGTAAGTAAAATGTGATTTATAAGAGTGAAAAATAGTCAGGTAGAACATACGTTTTGTCTGAAAATTTTGTTTTATGTTAATTTAATTTTTTAGTACTATTCCTATCTCTTTTAATGACAGTTGACTGTTGTGCAATGCAGAATTAACTACTTAGTACATTAATTATCAAATTATTTATAATGGTTTATTTTGAAAACTGGAATAATATCAATGTGATACAAGAAATTCTAGTGTACCATCTTGGAACTATGATTTTAGTTTTTAACTAGCCGGGCATCGCCCAGCTACGCTCAAGCCATCAAAGGAAGATGATGAATGAATCAAGTGAATGAATGACTCAATCGTTGTTTACAACCCAAGTGGAAAATTTGCCGTTCTTCGCGTTTGAAGAACCGTGTAGAAAATTTGTGTTAAGTATCGTTCTTTAAAATTCAATTAAAAATCAAAATTTTAAGATAGAGACTTGAAATGAGGTTTATATAAATGAGAAAGCTTTCATCTTCCAGATGATGTAAATATTTTCTTTGTAAGATAAAAACTCGAAGAGCATCGACCGTGGATCCTCAAAAGTGCATAAATTTCTTGAAAAAGTGGGTTTAATATTTTGATGAAAATATTAGTCTGTTTTAAATTATTTTTAAACAAATGAGATCTTGTTTGAAGAAGAAATGTCTGTAGTCTTAGATTGTAAAAAGATCAAAATTCTACGATCATATTTTGCCGAGATATCGTGATCTGAAGTTAAAAAAACATAAAATATCCCACAAAACATAAAATAATTAATTTTCTAGAATAAAATTTAAAATTCGGGCTTTGAGGTTCACTTTCCCATAGTAAACTTCTCATTAACGTGTTAACAGCTCTAATTTATTTTTTTATTTTCTTTGTTATGCACTACCCGTGTGCCAAATTTCATGACTGTAAGTTTCATAGGCCGCACACACGCACACATTGAGGCGATACATCCGGAGAGTGTGACCGACAGACAGAACTGGACCTTGCTTTATTAATATAGATAATTTAATTAAATGATTTTAATTTTGTTTTTATTTTATGTTTTGACTTTAAAATGTAATCATTTAATTCTAAAAAATTATTAAAATATTTTTCATCAGTTACGACAAAGAAAGAACCTACTTTGATACCTGTTAGTACTGTTACAGCTCTTGCCAATAATGTAACAACTGTAACTACTGTAGTCACTCTCACAAGTACAACTCAAGTTCGTCCAACAGTGCCCATAGCACCTGCAAAATTGGTAAGTTAAATTAATGACTTACAATTTTTAAGTATTTATTTTTATTTATATTCTTAAATTTTTTTAAACTTTATTAAACATGCTTAATTCAAAGATATTGTGAATTTTAGGATAACCTCTTTGTGTATGAGAGAAAGTTATTCTGATTTAATATTAATCATCTTGCATGTTTAAAGATTTTTTTAAAATTAGCTAATAAAAAATTTGTATGTTATTTTACTTTTTATTTGCATAAGACTGGTACTTTTTGTCTATATGGTTTGGTTTGGAGCGCTACAATCAATGTTTAGCTGCATGAGGGCTAATTAGACCGGGACCTACTGCTTAAAGCCGATTCCGAACAGTTACAAACATCCATGCCAAGAGTGGGACTTGAACCCACAGACTCTTTTACCTAAAGCCAGTGCTTTAGACATTTGACCATCATCCGGCTTTTGTCTGTATGATAACAAAATGCTGTAATCAGATTTAATGCGATTCTCAGCAAGCAGTCAGTCATTTTATAAATGAAGTTGCATTGCCAATGGTTATGTTAAAATTTTTAAGGTTTTGATCTGGCATTTAAAAAAATTTTATGTAAAAGGATTTTTTTTTTTTAAATTTATGTACTGAGTAATTTTGAACAACATATGGATATTATTAAAATTGCCAACTGTTCCAGAATTTATGGAATTTCTATGCAAAGATGTTAAATGTTTACATACACCATGCAGTTCAGTATTTGTTCTTAAAAATGCTGTTGTAATACTTAAATGTGTTTTCTGACAGATTTTTTTTTTTTACTTATTTTTCTTATTTTTGTTAGTGAATAGTTGAACTTAGCAAAAAGGGATCATATACTGAATGAAGTTTTTAATTTCATTTCTTTAGATAATAATGAAAAATATGCATTTGTATATGAAAAGGATATAGTAAAACCTCAATAATGCTATGTGTGTATTCATAATTGACTAGTAAATTAAGGCTTTTTTAATGCATGAGTTCCTAAAGAAATAAAATTTACTAGTTCATTTTCTCTTTCAATAATTTTTCAAATTTCAGAAATATTTAAAAATTACTTCTGAAACTGCTGATAAAATGTTGGTAATATCTTCTTCAGGTGGCTCCTAAGCAGATTGGTCCAAAATTTCTTATTCCTGCTGCCTCAAATTCACAAATACGTACTACAGGCACAGTTAATTCAAATCAAATTGGACAGTTACCTGCTGGTACGTTAATACCTGTTGCTGGTGGTGGATCTCAGAGCTATGTGATGGTTCCTGCTCAATATGTAACTCAGGTAAAAAAATAAAATAAATAAATAAATAAGTAAAAAACATCTTGTAAAAATTTATTTAATTTATATTATGAAAAGCTCTTTGATGTAAGTGTTTCTGTCTCTCTCTCTCTCTCCCCCCCCCCCCCCCCCCTCCCTTTGCTGAATCATCTCAACTTTAATGACAAGCTGTTGAACTGGCGGGAAAACAAAAATCCACCCCACCCTTCTCCTGTGTACTCATGTTTTAGTTCTTAAATTGTAATATATATCATGATTTAAGCTTATATTACGCATATAAATTTAAAAATTCAAGTCAAAACATTTAAGAAACTAAAATTCAGTATGTCCAGATTTTTTTCAAAATTAAATATATTATTTCATTCTGATAAGAAATTACAAATCTTGTTATAACAGTAGAATTTCATGGGCACTCACACAAGGCACAGAACAATTTACATACTATTTGGCGATCATATATCACCAGAAAATTGTGATGAATTATATAAGTGAAGGAGGGTTATTCTAAGGTGAAGTTTGTGAGGTATTTCAAGTACAGTGGTACCTCGACTTACGAGTGTCTCTGCTTACGAGTTTTTTAAGATACAAGCATTCTTTTGGCAGATTTTTTACTTTTGAGTTACAAGCTGTAATTCGGGTTACGAGCAAGCTTCAGATCCCCCACCACTAGTTTGTGCAGCGAACACCATGTTACCTGCTCATCAAATGAGAACACAAGAAGCAAATAATATTTACAACCTTTATGTACCATTATTATACAGTTGTATACATATTCTAAGACTACTATCCGGTCTTAAACCAACTCAACAATTATCAGCAGGGGCAGCTTGCTCTGCCCACACTTGAGTCACCTTCTGAAACTGAACAGTGTCTAACCTCTCTCACAGAGAAAAAACTTCAATTCCCTCCTCCACGCTGGAACCCCCATGTGGTCTAGGGGATGGGATGACCTTGGTCAAAAATCAACGAATAAGATTTAATTATTCAGTTCAGCCTTTCTTCTCCTCTTCCATCGGCATCAGTCTGGTCTGCAAGGTAAATGTTGTACATTACACTTAATAAAATAAGTTTATTGCAGTACATTCTATTGTGTTGAGTTTTTATACAATGTTTATCATTTATAAGCACATTTTTCTTATTTAAAAGCATGTAACAAAAAATTGCGGTGTTTTGGATAGCCCGGATTGAATTAATGGCAATTTTCATTCATTTCAATAGGGAAAATTGATTCGAGATATGAGTATTTCGAGTTACGAGCTCCGTCATGGAACGAATTAAACACATAAGTCGAGGCACCACTGTATTTGACTTAAATTAAGTCATCGATTAGTCTGGATGTATTTTTATTTGTAGGATAGGAAAAAATAATGTAGATTCCTCAATTTTGTTTATAGTAGTGTTTAAAAATTTTATGGTATTGTGAGCAATCAATTCTCAGTTACATTGCATAACAGCGATACAGTTATAAAAGTTTGGTCTGTATTCATCATTACTGAAAAACCTGGAGTTCCTTATGATATGTAGAGATTGGAAATTGCAATGACCAAAAATGCTTCCTTAAATAAATCTGTTTGAAGGGTATTGTTGAATGCTTGGAATTCTGCTTATTCTTTACAGGCCAAGGTTCATTCAGTATATGTTCACTCTTTAGGTAAAAGCAATGAGCAATTTTGTATATTCATAAAAATTACTGTCAAAACTACTACTTTGTTACAAGTCATATCTGCATTTCTGCATCCAAAATAACCTTCATCATGTATTCTGGCTTAAAAAAAGAACTAATATAGTGGGTGTTGCATAGAAAAAAAAATGTTAGATTGTTTTCATGCTGAGAGTAAATTCAGTGTGGAATGAACACAAATAAGCTCTATTCTTTGGTAAAAATTCAACTTAAACCATCTAATTGGATACCAGGAACTGAAAAAATAATTTCTCTGGAACAGATGGATGAATTTGGTGTTGATGCTGGTTGTATTTGAGTCATAATTGATTCTGCAAGAAAAAGCTGTGTACGACCACCAATGATTAAGGACTGACAATTTTTTAAGCTTGAAAGAAATCTATTTCACATGAATTTTATTTTATTTATTTATTTATTTTTCCACAGTTCGGAGAGAAGTTGCTGACATTGCTAGCAATCATTTGCAAATATTGGACTGAAAAAATCTTCATATCTGATTGAAAATTATTTTACAAGAGATATGTATGACTGATGAAATTTGTCTTTTCTATTGTGCTTTGTTCCTTTGCAAAGTGGGTACTAAGGAGGAATAATTGCTAAAGATAATGTATTTTTTTAGCCTGTCTTTAATACAAGAATCAACAAGTTAGAGGCTTTTGTGATAGGAATATCAGCATGAAAGCCCTCATTGTTTTCATAGACTAGGTATTAATTGCCTACCTTTAAAAATGAACTCAAGATTTTTAAAGAAAAGTATGTTTGACTTCCAAAATGTCAGAGGGATCAACAACCATTCCACTACCTAGTTGAAATCACTTATTTTTTTATTGGGGGGGGGGGGGGCAATGTCCTGATCTTATACATATGTTTCTTCATATTTTTTCCTCTGCCGAAAATAAAGTATAACTAGGGTAGTTATTAAGTTCATTTTGAACATTCAGGTCAATATTCTATACACAACATTCCAATGCCATTTTGCAAATAATCTAAATACACTAAAGGGAAAATAATAAATAACAAATAAAATTAAATGTATAAATAAAAATGTATAGAAGACTTATAAGATTTTGTCCATCACAAACGTCAAATGTGGCCTACTGATTATTTAATAACATGTAAGACCTAGTCCATAGTTTTAAAAATTATGTGACAATGGGCTTGCCTTTATTAGTTTCTGTAGTTTTCTAAATAATAGGTGTTGCTTCCATAATGCAAATGTAATTGTTTTGTTGGTTACAGAATTTGTAATATTGTAGTTTAAATTTTCATATGTT
Source organism: Dolomedes plantarius (assembly GCA_907164885.2). Lineage (NCBI taxonomy): Eukaryota > Metazoa > Arthropoda > Arachnida > Araneae > Dolomedidae > Dolomedes > Dolomedes plantarius. The sequence continues at coordinate 35,943,105 of OU015498.1, forward strand.
TTTGCCAGAAGGCTCATGAAGCTTATTGTGTTTTATTATTATATATACTCTGTAATATAGTAGAATTCATGCTTTAATCAAACACTTTTACTGTCCTAATTTTAGTAATAAACTAGTAGTAATTATAAGTTGGTGAAAAGGGAAATTGGGCGATGGAAAGTGAGACAGGAATCACAGTGAAAATACAAATCAAAATGCATTGGTTGAATTAAATTAAATTTATAGTAAGCAACTCATTTACAATTAATTTATTCACGTCATCTAGATAATTTATGAATAAAGTTTAAAATTAATAAATTTTTGTTCTTATTCTTATAAATACTAATTTATTCATACAGCTTCAACAGCCTGCAGCATCACAAGTGACTGGAACTCAGATGTTGAATATTCTGCCAGCTCCAACACCTCCAAATTCATCAAATATTAGTACTCAATCAGCATTCATATCATTAACATCCAACCCTCCAAATACATTTCATTCAACTAATGTGTCAGTAGCACATCCATCTTCTCATCATTCTCCAAGACATGCTAATGGGTAATTGTTTTTATTCTTTTATTTCATATTCTAACTATTACTAGTAAATTATTGTTTCATAAGTAGTATTAAGGTAGCATGTACATCTCTATTTTTAATTCTATATTCTTTAGGAAAAATTACTATTAACATCGTTATAATATGAACAATTTTTATTTTCTTTATGTGAGCATTATACTACAAATATGATTTTTATTCTTTTTCTTAGAATTGAAAAAACTATCTGTGTACTAAGAGCTATACTTTTTTTTGGTAGTTTTTTTTCCTCTAATATTTGCATACTTTAACCTTTATATTTAATGTCAGTGGTTTAATTTAGTTTCAGGTCTCTAATGGAAAGCTGTCTCTCAGAACATACCTTTCCTCTGCTTATGTAATCATTAGCATTTATAATTTTAAATAACAAAGAACTAAGCATACTTATGCTAATTTATTAAATTTATTGATCAAGAATGGATTGTGTATGTTGAAAAATAAAATGTACTACCTTGTTTCTTTTTTTTTTTTCAAACTCAAACACGTAGCCGAAGCAGAATATTTCTCTGAATACAGACGATTCCGGTTAATCGGGCCAGCTGCTTATTCAGACCGAATCCCGTCTTGTAACATAAGACATGTTGGTTTAATCGGACCAGCCGGTTATTGGAACCAAAATGATCGCTTCCCGATGAGGTCGGATTGACTGGAATCGACTGTATATAGTGTTTTGTTATTACATGTCATATTGTATGTTTTCTGTGACAGTGTTTGTTCTTCATTTATTGTTGCTGATTCAAATATAGTAAAAAAGAGGTAAGATAGTGTTAATAATGATGTGAGTGCATCTTATTCCATCTTCCTTTTTTATTTTCTTTGCAAGTAATAATGACATTGTTGGTAATTTTCTTTTTTTTTTTCTCCCTTTAGACTAGACTATATAAACTGTTGTCCCAAGTGGTTTATTTATTTATTTATTTTTTATAAATTTTTTACATGTCTCATTTTTAAAAAGTGAAGGTAGACAAGAAAAAAAATTATTCAAGACAAAAGATTATTTTATTCTAGCCTTATAGCTACTTTACTGTTTTCGCATTGACCTTCTCCTCAAAATCAGTCATCACTGCTATTGATGTATAAGTTTGATGAGTGAAAAAATGTGCTAGATTGAGACCTAGGATGTCTTAACAGTCAAAAAAGGCTTCTATATGGACTGTTATCAGAACCATGTTCCAGTGTGACATGCAATGGAACATGTTCATTATAAGGGTCCATCTACCATTTTCCTCCCATTTGTCCCCTCTTCTTCCTTATTCTTTACCAGAACTTCATCAAAACTTCAATTTTGTACTTATAATTGAGCTGTTCATATGTGAAGTGGCCATCTTCTATTAATCATATATATATATAAAACAGTTCCGTAGCTGAATGACTGACTGGTAATGCACAGACCAAACTGCTGGACCTAGAGGGCTGAAATTTTGCATGGCGATTCTTATAGTGTAGGGGTGCACTAAGATTTTTGAAAAATTCTTAGATTTTTTTAGAGTAAATTTTTAAGTTGTTTTGTAACTTTTTTGAAGTTTGCATTTAAAATAATACTTTGAGGGTTTTAAAATTTATATCACGAGAAAGATCATAAAAATTTCTTTAAAATGACATTTTTTTCAAATCTTTACCTCTATTTCCAGATTTTTGGCGAATTTTTAAAGATTAATTTTTAGAATTTAATTTATTAAATGCTGATCTCATGATTTCTTTTCTTTTTGTAATACTTTAAATTAATTTTGTGTCACGAGCATAACAAAATAAATTGACAAAAAAATATTAAAATATGGTAAAAGATAAAATTTAACAACTAGACTAATTGAGATGGAAGTTTTTTAAGAATTTAATTCAAATTAGTATGTTTGTTTTATGGATATTAAACATACAAATTAATTGCATACATTGACCGTTGTATTTAATTTGAATATTTTCTTCTACATTATTTTGTCTATAAAAATATTCGTTATGATTTTATATATATATATATATATATATATATATATATATATATATATATATATATATATATATATATATTTGGCATTAATTACATACATTGACCGTTGTATTTAATTTGAATGTACTCCATAGCGAAACACGGGTATCTAGCTAGTATACACACACACACACACACACACATATATATATATATATTGACCATTGTTTTTTTACAATCCTATTGAATTTTTTTCTTAAGTATTATCATTAGTAATAACAATGTTAAGAAATGTGGATGTTCTTGCATTTGTTAGATGCTAGCAAAGTAATTGTTTTTACAGTTTTCTTTCTGCTCCAGATTAAGAACGTGAGACTTTCTCATATTCTTGTAATAGGTCAATAAATCATAAAATTTTTGACATTTTCCCATTATCAATACCATGTTTGTAATTATTTGGATCTCAAACATCAGTCATTCCAGGTGATTTGTTCTACTCTTCATGTTGTCTTCAATATGCTAGGTCTACTTGGATGTTTGTTATCTTGTTCCTCTACTTAGCACAATTTTGGAAACTTCACTAAATCTTATCCATGAAGCAGGACATCTGGATGCTCAGTGTGGTTTTTAATAGTTGTATTTCTTGTATGGTGGAGCAAAATTTAATATACAAATGCAACTCTTTAGACCTAATCAATTTTGATATCCTTTAATCAATGCCGTTAGAAACTAATGCACAGAACCCATTGCATTATGTACACCTTTATTTAATTTGAAAGCAGTAAATAGGCAGAAAGTTTTCAATGTTAGATGTATTGTGACCAAATCAAGTATACATTTTAGTCAAATTATAGATTTTCATTTATGATTTTAGTATGCTTAATACATGCACATTTGTTAATTTATTCAGTGTTTATAATGTGTTTTTTTTTATTGCATTCATAGACGAACTCCTGTTGAAAATGACTCACGTCCTCGTAAGCCTTGCAATTGTACAAAATCACAGTGTTTGAAATTGTAAGTGTAAAATTATTATCTGTATTTATTACTTTAATTTTTATTTTCAACTATGCTCAACAACAAATATTCTTCCATAGGTATTGTGATTGCTTTGCTAATGGAGAATTTTGCAATAATTGTAATTGTAACAATTGTTACAATAACCTTGCTCATGAAGAAGAGAGACAGAAAGCTATCAAAGCTTGTTTGGATCGCAATCCCTTTGCATTTCATCCTAAAATAGGTTTGAATTTTCTTTAATTTATTTTTAATCATATAATTTCATATGTTAATGTATTTAAAATTGATTGTACATTGAAAATCTAAGAAAACTAATTTAACTCTTTAACATCCTGTATTCATTTCATTTTATCATTAATGAGCTGGTTAAATGTGTTGATTATTATTGTGCTTCTCTCTCTCTCTCTCTCTCTCTCTTTTTTTTAAGTGTGTGTGTTTTAGTCTGTAGAATTGTGTTTTAATTGCTGAGTAGGTTTAAGCATTCATAGTCTTTGAAAATTAATGAAAATTGTTTAATTTTTATTATGCACATGAATAATTCTGTGTTTGTGGTGCAAAGAGTGGTGATCAAATATTATTTGATAGGCATAATAAATTCATTTATACAAAGCATTATTTTACTGAAGGTTAATTGCTTAAAAACCCGAGATTAACCCTTAAACCGGCCCATGAATTTGTTGCCACTATCAGGACTATCGGTCAAATTGACCCCCAAGCCTAAAAAGCTGTTACTTTTGCATTATTACGATGGAACTGCATGTTGATATTGTGCACAGGGTTGTTTGATTTATATTAGTGATGAATAGTGAGGGAAAAAAATCATCTACACTTATTTATTCAATTTATTTTGATCTGGTATCTACATCATCAAATCGTAGGGCTCTTAAAAGAATTGCACAATGTTTCTCAGACATAATTGCTCGAAAAATTAGCCTGCCAGTGATTGAGGTAGAGAAGAGTGATATCAAGGCTTCACAGGATACCTTAAAAATCGCACAGAACACTGAAATCCCTATCAGGATCAGTAGGCCTGTTATTACTCAGTGGCAATAACAGGCCTACCGGTCATTTTGACCGCCATAGTTTTACAAAATTGTAACTTACTGGCAAATGGCGAGCATTTGTGAAACCCTGATGTTCTCTCCCTGATGTCCAGGAACTGACTGAGGATGTCAAAGCCAGCCAAGTGTTCACGCCTCTCCCTATTCCTGCCCCATCCCTTAGTTCCACCGCTGCCGGTCATAATGACCGGTAGGCCGGTTTGAGGGTTAAAATAAACATTAATTTTTAAAAGAAAAGATACAACCTTTGTGCTTGAAGAATAGACAGGAAAACCAACGTAAATAAAGCACAAATAGCAATAAGATGCAATTATTTTGCATACGGCCGTTTCGAAGCTACAAAGGAGCTTCTTCATCAGTGCAACGAACTTAGTAGCAGCTTAAAAAGGCCAAAGATTAAGCGACCAGACCAGTGCACATGCACTTAAATAACCCGCTCGTGCCGAGCAAAGACATGAAGCAGCGGAGAGACCGGAATAGGGCAAGCAGCGCCATCTAGTAGCAAAAAGAGGGGAAATTGAAGAAACAGACCAACATGGCTAAATAAACCCTTTACACAATTGAGGAAAAACAGGGGGGGGGGGGGGGGCTTGACAAATCATTAACCAAAGAACCCAAATTTTTAAAAATGTGATAAGCTTCCCAGAAATCAAGATTGGCAGGCGAGCGACATTTCTGAATAATGGAGGCAGAAGAATAGTCACATCGATGATTCAAAGCCCTGGTGTGTGGAGCAATGGATGAACGATTTAACTCTTGCTTTTTAACATAACTCTCTTGTTCCTTCAAGCAGAATTTAAGAGCACACTTGGTTTGTCCAATATAAGAAAGGCCACACTGGCAAGAAACCCGGTAGATGCCTCAGCTATTTAAGCGATCAATGGGGTGTTTGAGATCCGAAAAAGATATTTTATTGACCGGAGAGAAAATAACCTTAATTTCAAACCTTTTAAGAATTTTAGCGATTTGATGACTGATCTTGGGAAAGAAGGGCAAAACCACCGACAGGTTCGGCTTTGAAGTACACTTTTTTTGGATCGGTTTAGACAATTTCTTATAAATGGAATCAACATTATTAGAGGCATAGCCGCAGTCCACGGCGACCGCTCTCAGATAATCAAGCTCGGAGCACAATAGCTCAAGGGTGAAGCAAATGTTCAATGCCTGATGAACAAACATGTTAAAACAGGCAATTTTTTGACTGGGAGGATGGGCAGAAAGCCTATGTGGGGGAAGAGACACGGCAAAGGGCTTACGGAAGACAGCAGTCTGTAAAACCTCATCACTGCGGATAATAAGCACATCCAAGAAAGGTAAACGATTATTCCACTCTTCCTCACACGTAAATTGTATACAAGGATCAATAGAATACATGACCGAGAGCACGCGATTGATGTCGGAGTTATTCTGGTCCAATAAGACAAAACAGTCATCAACATAGTGAACATAGAAATGAAACTTTAATGTGTCAAATAGTTTAACCTCAAAATAATGCATATAGATGTCACTCAAGGTGGGACTAAGAGGATTACCCATAGCGAGACCATTAGTCATACGATAGAAAACGCTATTATAAACAAAAGTCGTCTGCTCAAGACAAGTATGAGTGAGAAGGGTTAGTTCATCAATTTCGAATTGAGAGAAATGGAATTCACTGAGTCTCTTGCCAAGACAATTCAAGGCCCCGTCAACAGGGACATTCATGAATAGCGAGTTCACATCAAAAGAAGCCATCGTGTGACCTTGGGGTCTACAGCCACGAAGTTTCTTCACAAAATCCAGATAATTGCGAGTAGTGAAGGAGTTGTTACTCAAGAGAGGAGCAAAAACAGAAACCAAGTGTTTCGCGAGTTTATAAAATGCAGTGCCAATACTGGAAACAATAGGTCTAAAAGCAATGCCCAGTTTATGAACCTTTGGTAAAGCATGGAATCTAGCACAATGAGAGATTGAAGGTAGAGCTTTTACCTTCTAAGTTTGTTGCACTGGTGAAGAAGCTCCTTTGTAGCTTCGAAACGGCTGTATGCAAAATAATTGCATCTTATTGCTATTTGTGCTTTATTTACGTTGGTTTTCCTGTTTAAACATTAATTATTCGTAACACTATTAATTATCACCACAACACTAGTGTAAAGATCAAATATAAATTCACAGACAGTTAGCATGTTTTACATTTCTGAAAGAAATAAGATTTTTTTATATTCTAAAAGAAGTATATGATATTGCTCTTTTAAGAAAGGTTTCCCCAAACACTGTTCCGTGGTACTTTTTACTTTGTGTCACTTTAGTTATTTTCATCACAGCCTTGTCTAAGCCTGTTTTTTGATTTTCCTTTACATTTATGAACAAAATGAATTCTGCTTATCATTCACAAGGAGATGAGATTTCAAGAATGACTATAAATAGGAAAACTCGGGAAATTAGGCTGCTGTGACAGCATCAAATTTCAGTTGATAAATTTTACTTTTTCAGACTGATAATGCATTTTATCAGCAAATGTAAAAAAGTGTTTAAGCTCTAATTATTTTTCTATGATGTTACCTGTTGTGATATCAGATTGAAAGCAAGAGAAATAAGATAAGAAATACAATTTTCAAAAGTAATTTTTAAATACAATGATATTATAAAATTTGAATGGGCTATTTTATGGTAAGTTCAGTGTATCATTAAATGTTTTCAATTATTTTTAAAGTCTTTTCAAATTTTGCTATAAATCTTTTAAATCCTTATTTTTAATTTCTAAAAGCAGAACTTTTAACCTTGACCTTAATATTTGTTATTAATTCAGAAAATCAAAACAGAATAACAAAATTTTAAAAAATAAAATTCTCTTGCTTAGTTAATTTTATCTCTAGTACCACAAATTTTATTGATTCTATTCATTTTGCACTGATTGTTTCTTTATTGATTGTAATTCCAATGCTAAGTATTTATTAATCACTTAGGTAAAAGTCGTGAAGGAGATCAAGAAAGACGTCACACAAAAGGCTGCAATTGTAAAAGATCTGGTTGTTTAAAAAATTACTGTGAATGCTATGAGGTAATTTTTTATTTTGTCAATATGAGTGAGTTCTTCAATGTATTAATATGCATATATAATTTTTAGCTTCATATTTGTTTAATTTGCTTTTATGCAGGCAAAAATATTGTGTACCAACTTATGTAAGTGTATTGGCTGTAAGAACTTTGAAGATAGTTCTGAAAGAAAGACCTTGATGCATTTAGCAGATGCAGCAGAAGTCAGAGTTCAACAGCAAGCTGCTGCTAAAACAAACCTAACTTCAGAAATTCTTGATATTCCCTCAAAGCCTCCTGTGATGTCTAGAACTGGTGAAAGGTAATGTGTTTGTATGCGAGGTATACTCTTCCTTGTATGCAACACCTTTTAATATAATATTCCCTCTCTCTCTTTTTTTACCAGCATTTTAATTTTTATAATGTTCCCCAGTTTTTTTTATTATTATTTTTTTTTTTTTGGGGGGGGGGGGGGGTCTTTTCTTTCTCTCTCTCTCTCTCCAAAGAGATATGCACTTGCCTTTCCACCTTCATGCATGTATTTTATGCAAGTTTGAGTATTAATTAATTATGCTCTTTAAATTCATATACACCCATACCTCACTTTACGGATATGTTCTAGAAAAGTTGGTCGTAAAGCAAAAAACCTTATAACGAATCAATTATTTTGATACAAACCCATACAAATTTAATTGGATCTGTTCCAATTTTTCATAAATAATATAATTTTTAGTTCATAAAGCATTTTATTCTTTTTATTTCCTATAAAAATGCTTACATTAAAAATAAAGGTACAAAACAATGTAATAATAAACAGAAATTCAAAAAATAAACAAAAAACAAAAGAAATCATATGCACATATGTATACATATAATAAAAAAAATATAAAATAAAATGTTTAGAAACTGTTTTAATGTGATGATGAACATTAACATGAAGAATCACTAATTTATAATATGCTGCCATCATCACTTTCCGTAAATCAAAAAAGTGCCATAGTTAAAAAAGGCCGTTATAGCAAAATGCCATATGAAGAGCGGCTGTATAGTGAAGTATAGGTGTACTATTTGTAACTTTCTTAATTTATTAACTTTTTGTCTAGATTGCCTTTTGCCTTTGTAACTGATGAAGTGCTTGAGGCTACTTGTTTATGTCTGCTAGCACATGCAAGTGATGCTGAAAAATCTCATACATCTGAAGAAGAAATTGAAAGATTAGTTCTGCAAGAATTTGGAAGATGTCTTGTAAGAATTATTGACTGTGCAAATAAGACAAAAGGTATCATTTATAAGTAACTTTTCTCTTCCAATATTTTTTGTATAAGCTGTTTATTCACGATTTAGATTTTAATTGAGTGTCAGAAATTAAGTTTCACAAAACTGCATTCCTTAATATTAGTTCATCGTTGTATTTAAAATATTTTTATTTATTATTATTACTTAAATTCCCACCCCCCACCCCTTTTGAAACAATTGTTAACTAGGTTTCGTAATTTCCCTTAGAAGCAATACATGTTTATAAGAGAATTTGTTATTGATTCAGGCATCTTTTAAATTTTTTTTTATTGACAGTTAAATACTACAAAATTATATTCATAATTAAGCAACAGAGTCAAGGATATGCATTTTACCTGGACTTTGTTCATGTAAAAAACTAGTTACAATTATTTATGATAATTTTTTCCCCTTTTTAAACTAAAATAATTGCAATTTAAGTAATTGTAATTAATAGTTGTAATTTAGTTTGTAATCAAGTCAGTATGAGATAAAGACCAGTAAAATCAAATCTATTAAGTGATAAATTTAAGGATTAATGGAAAATGTGAATTACCTAAAATCAACAGAGATATCTTGAAATAGCATGCTTTTTTCCTTTTTTTTAAACACTTTTTGTAAAAATTCAGTCTTGAAGGATTATAATGTTTTTTTTTCCCCCCCGTCCATTTAGTTAAATCTGCAGTGTTTGTAAGATCTTTAAATGTCCATAATTTTTTTGGGAAGAAATTTTAGATCCTGAAAAGTTTTTTATTTTGGCCAAAAATTGTGAGGAATTCTTTAAGTTTTAAGTTTTCTTTTTCATAAATTTTTATCTAGTAGATATGAAAAGATTAAAGATCTGGGATTGATATATATATATATATATATATATATATATATATTCAGTCGGACCTCTATTTAACAAAGTCACTAAATCCCGAAAAAAAGTTTGTGGTATGGAAAATTCGTTAAATAGAGATTCACCTTTTAAAATACTTTAAACTACACAAAACAGATTTTAAATTGATAAACGCTAAATATTATTAATAAAAACATCAATCACACCTTTATTTTGTCTATTATTTGTGTCTATTTCTTTAAATTAATATCTATTTCTTTTGTATACCTTACCCATCAAACAGAAATCTGCAAGGAAAACAAGAATAAAACAAAACATTGTCCAGAAATACACTGTATTTTCGATTTAAAAAAAAATTATATTAAAATTAATAAATTTTAATGATATTATCGCATTTATTATAACAAGAAAATTTTAAGCGTACATTACCTCATGTGTCCTTAAATTTAATTACTGATGTAGTCTCTTAATTTTGTCTAAGTTATTTGTTTGAAAAAATGTTTTCTCTCATAATACGTCTTGCATCTTTGCAATGTACTAAAAGCCCTTCAGGTGTATTTTCTTCAAACTTTAATTTGCATCGGAATGTGTTAAAAGAAAGTTAATTTGTTAAATGTGTTAAAAGAAATAATAAGTTTGAAATGTTCAGAAATATTTTGAGAAATATGGAGAAAAAAAATATTGGATTGCAAGAAAAAGTTAGTTAAATAGAGAATGCACTTCGCTATTTAGAGGTTATTTTATGAAGAAATTCGTAAAATGTTCTTGTTTCCAAGGAAAAATTCGTTAAATAGAGGTCCGACTATGTATGTATGTATGTATGTATGTAGGTACGTATGTACGTACGTATACTCTTGTGTATATATGAATGTAAATATAGTAGAAAAGTTTAAATTGGTTTTAATGTACCAGAGCACCTTAATATGGCTATGATTTAAAAATTTAGATTTCTGTTACTTTTTATAAAGTTTTGCTGAATTCAGCTGTTATTCTAAAATCTATTTAGTGATTTTCTTTACAAGATTATTAATCTGTTTTTTTATTTGTTTATTCTTTTTTTAAATTGGCTATTTGAGGATGTTTTTAATTTGCTAAATAAGACTGAAAACTAATCACAGAGCTGAAAAATTTACATTGTTTTTATTTTTTTTCCACACCACTGAAAATAATGCCAGGATTTAATATGCAGTTACAGTTTTCATCATTTTCTCTAGCTTTTAATCTACAATTTAAAAGATAAGACTTTGATATTTGTTTTAACAGTTGAATTTTTCGTTTTAATAATGTAAAAATTTAGAACATTTTTCAAAATTTTCCTATATTGTTGGTGAGTTAAAAATTTGCACAATTATTAAACTAAATTACTGTAACCAATAACTAAATTTTATACATTTAATTACAAATTTTCTGTTGGTTAGTGACATAACTACCTCTGTATGATTCCATTAGAATCATGTGTAACAGTAATGTTTTAAAAAATTTAAAGTTAAATATTTCACAAAAGACTGTTGTAGGCAGTTTTCTTGCTTCAACTTTTTTATGTTTAGTGAAAATTTTATGACATACGGAATTATAATAAATAGCACTTTAACAAAATTATGTTTATCAAAGTGATCATTTGTGGTAGATCAGAGATACATTAGGGGTTTTCTCTAGCTTAACACAGAACTTAATGTTAACTCTCAGCTTGAAATCTGCATTCACACCATCACTCATATAACTTCCAACTAAATGCACCAATAAGCCAAACAGTGGGTTGCAAAGCACAATCCTCCTAACTAATAAGTTTACAGGGAAACACTTCCAAGGCCATGTCTAATCAGAACACATATCAGGTTACTGAATAACACCCATTTCTTGTGTTTGAATATCACAGGTAAAGAATTTAAAAATCAGACCTTGAACTTTTCTGGCAAAGGTTATATACAGTCGATTCCGGTTAATCGGACCAGCCGCTTGTTCGGACCAAATCCAGTCTTGTAACATAAGGCATGTTCGTTTAATCGGACCAGCCAGTTATTAGGACCAAAATGATCGTGCCCCAATGTGATCCGATTAACTGGAATCGACTGTATTCATATAGTAGAAGCTGTTATAATGTGGTGCTCAATTTTTCTTGCAAGCAATAAAGTATGACACATCTCCTCTAATATAACATCGATGTGATGTGTCAGACTAGCTTAATAGTGTATTGCTATAAATTGTTAATCATTGATCCAACATTCATATGGCTGACATTTTGTTCATTCTAAAAATTCTGTCAGTGATGCATAAAAGAAAAAATTGGAAAAATCAATACTAGTGTGAAAGTGAGATCTGTATCTTTCAGTTTTGTTTTAAATCTTATTTGGTGTTTGCATGTGCATGCATGTGTGTGTGTCTGTGAATCATTCACACACTAAGAGGAAAATGTATGTTTTAGTCATTCTTTCATTCTCAGATTACTTACAAAAAGTCATGCCTCAGTGAATGCCCTAAGACTACACAACACAGATGGAATCATCTTAGTCCACCTAATAAAAAATGGCTTCTTTTCATTTTCCCCCATTATTTTGAAGCTCTTCAGTTTCTTTTGGAAATGTTTTGTACTTTGGATTTTTCAAGTTAATTATTTTTAATTCCTAAACAGTTTCTTCTCTATCACTGGAGATAGAGCCAGCAATCATTCCAGAAAAGTACTATGACCTACAGATCTGGCCACCTTTAGTGGGCTGCATGCTTTTTGTATTTCTTACCATAGGTAGGGGATACTGTATAAGACCAACAAACTTCTCACTTCTACAGGCGTGGTGGCCTGGTTGGCAAAGGCGTTGAACTATTGATCTGAGGGTTGCAGGTTCAAGGCCAGTTACTGACAAAATTCACTGCCTTGTTCACTAATGGTGGCTGGGGCACAAAATATGGTGTGGCTGCAATGTCCTCCAAATTCTCAAATTACCTCTGGGGGTGCTGGGTCAGGTGGTCTGGTCCCGCCACTTGACTCAGTTCAAAATTTGCAGACCATCAAACGGGTGCAGTGTGGACCCACCCCCTGTGGTACACCCAAGGCAATGCATGTGGTTAATTGGTCTCATGCTTCCGGCTCTCCCCAGAGAAGAGCCTAGGCTCAGTTCTCCCAGCCATTAGGGGGTGGGAGGATTCTCACTTCTTATTTTTCTCAAGCATTGAACAAGTGACTCCTTTAAATTTCTTGAGAAAGGCGTGTTTGTCTAGTCTGGGCAAAACGAAAGAAAAAAAATCCCATCTGATGAGAGGTAAATCTAATTTCCTGCTGATTTGCGTCAACTTTTACTGGTTGAAACTCTGGAACAGTGTTCTGAATTACTGCACCTTCACTTTGTTCTGACAAACACAACTTAAGTTGACTGAAAGCTTTTGATTCAAGACCTGATTTTCCATAAATCTCTCCATCAGTAATTAGAGAGCTATTCCATTTTGTCTTAGGATATAACTAAATTAATCCCCAAAAATGTTGTTTTAAGCAAGGTAAATGCAGTCCTGTACTAGATGATAAAAATGGGTTAACCTTTTCTTTACGGGGTAGGATAGCATGTATCCTAAGAATACGGATTCAAGAATGAATATATCTATATTTATCTCTCTCTATATATATAACACCCCTTAATGGCCATTCTTACAAAGGGGAGAATGAAATTTCCTGTTCTAAACAGGGAATCGGGAAAAATGGGCCCCATAAGCTAAAGGTTAAAACAACCAAAATCCTGAAATCCTTGTAAGAGACATTCTTGAGTGAGGTGTGTGGAGAGATGCCCTGACTATACACTGCCTTACCTTTGACAGGTTTTTTTTTTCTTTTTGTGTACCTAAAATAAGCATGTTTATTTTATTTAAGTTTTTCATAGCATATGTTTTATCTATATTTATTTTATGAAATTGAGTAAAAATAAAATGGTTTTGCTTGTCATTTTTAATTATTTTCATAATTTTCAAGAATGATAAAATAACATACCTGCCAAGTGTTCCGTAAAAAACGTATTTCTGTTTTGTTTTTTTTTTTTAAGCTTTGTTACGAAAATATGTTTTCAAGCAAAAATGTCCCGTATTTTTACCTCCCCAGCACCATCGCTTTTTTCTCCTTACATCGCGTTTTCGAGCTTCCCCTCCTAGCAGCTTACACTATACAAAAACTTCCTGGACAGCAAGCAGCTTCTACAACATTAGAAAGAAAGAGAAAGTCAACATCATGTGCTTCACCTAAACTAATAAAAAAAAGTAAAATCAACCTCATTTGCTTCAATACCAGTAAAAAATATTTAAATTAATGTCAAGTCCTTCACCCAACTCTGTAAAACAGTTAAAACCAACCTCATGTGCTTCTCAAAAATCAGCAAAAAAAGTAAAATCATTTGCAGAGTCACCATCATCTACCAATAATAATAATAAACGCATATTGCAGTGGGAAGAAAGAATTTTTCTTACATTTAGCTCAAATCTTGATCATGCTTTAGCATTTTTTGTGAAAAATGTGATTGTCATTTATGAAACATATAATGGGATGTTTTAAAGTGAAGAGCTGAAAATTCACAAGATGAGAAGAGAGTTATCGAATTTTTTTGAATTGTTGGTGAGATTTGGGAAAATATCTGTTACAACTAGCTCGAAATGTGTATTTAATGTGAAATTTGATGTATTTAAAAATCAGAAGGATGATAAAGATTTAGTTATAGGATCCGAAACATCAGAATTTGTCAAAGAATTGTCTGAAAGCGATATTTTACAGTTCTATTCTTGTGTTAGAAAATATTATACAACATCTTGTTGCTTTTTTTTCTTTTTCCCCCTCTTTGTCCTCCCGATTCTGTCGCGCTCTGAGTTCCTTATTTTTTTTCTTGGGAGGTTGGCAGCTATGAAATAAAATTTAAGGACTGCATTTATTATTTTTTTAATTCATATATTCATCTTTGTATTGATTTATATCATATGACCAATGCCAGATTGAAAAGCAAAAATGAACAGTGGTGTAATTATATCATTTGAAGAATTTATTGCCACTCATTCAATACCTGTCAATGGTAAATAAGCATCATCTTCATGTTTGTCATCTTCTTGGATTGGAAAGTTATTATCAGATATTGTGTCACTTGAAGTTCTGATGCTTTTAGACTAGTTTCACGAGTTTAATTTCACTAGTGTATATACAGTATCTTTCTCTTAAATCCCATTACGCTTGATTCTTATTGGACAAATGCTAATGTCATTTTTATCCATGCTGGATTCCCTAAATCAGTAGCCTTTTAGTGTAGAGTCTGTAGCATAAATATCTTTTTAATTTGCATTGTGATGATATAAAGTTAAAACTCTTTATTAAAGACTTGCTATATACTTTCTTTTTATCATGATGAATAAGTGTCTTACTTCTGTAACATATTATTTTCAGGTATTAGAATTTGCAATTCTTAGAATTTTTTTTTCTTTGCAGTTACAAAGATGGATGTACAATAATATACAAGTGTACAGCACTGTGTTTTTTAAATGTAAAGTGTGCAAGAAATGGCATTTAAAAATGCTTCTAGTCATAAATTTTGTGTTATATCTGTTTTATATAAAAATATCTTGTAAATAGCATGAAAAAATATTTTAAATTCATTTTGTACATAGAGAGTTGCATTATCGCTATGACATGTTACATAATGCTGTTTTAAGAACTTATGCATTTGGCAATGTAAATATAAATATATTAAAAAAATTATAAAACATGTACCCCTCACCAATAGACGTTTTAGTTTTATTTGCTTTGCTTTAATATCTGTAGCAGTTTTTAAAATAATAAATTTAGATTCTTGTTGGTTTTAAATATTATATATTTCTGTTTTTAATGCATATGATCATTTATTTTTTTCTTTATTTTATAATCAGTGTACCTTGATCTGTCATTATACATATTTTCTGCTTGTTGTGTTCTTCATTTTTAATTTTTTTTCCCTCATAAGTCAACCTTTATATTATTATTATTTATTTTGTATGACTTACATTCTAAACTTTATGAACATTTGAGCCTTTCCTTATAACAACTATTAAATGGTCTTAAGTATTTGACAATTTCTAATGTTTATTCATTGAGAGAATTTCATTTAATGAGAACTGTATAAATAAGTTGCAAAGAAAATCAATTTATTTAGACCAAATTAAAATTTGTTAACAAACCTTTGTATAATAAGTGTTGTTATTACTTAGGTAGCTGAAATATAAGTAATTCCTACTAATTATACCCCTAAATATTATTACTCTTAATACTTACTTCAGTAAAAATATCTAGAATAGACTGAAACTTATGATGAATATATTAATTTTTTGTTTACAAAGAAATTCATGGAACATAGTTCATGAAGTAAACTGTAACTTAATAATTTTTGCTTTATGTTTTCATTTCCAGCAAAGAAACTTTCTTTTGTTGGGGTTTCTATGAAAAGTGTTTTTTTTTTTTTATGCTAACTGGAATGTTTTATTGGTAAATTTGATTTGCAAAGATTAATAAAATCTAACATTACCCTGTATTTTTCTATGTGTTTAGTATTGTGTACAGGTACTATGTGGATGTGATACTAGAAAAGTCATTAAAAAGGTTAAAGTGGGAGATAGTATCAAATGATTCTCTTCAGTTACAGATGTTAAATTTTGGTCTGTATTTTCCATTTTAAAAAATCTCCCAGGAAAATATTGATGCAGTTCCGTTAATAGTAATAACAATACTTATAATTAGTTTGTCAATTGAAATTCAGTGAATCTTTTTCTCCTTCCGCAGCAAAAGTGTTTAAGATTAATCAAGGTATCACTGTATATTTCTTAAAAGTAGAGAAAATGAAAGTTTTATTAACTATATATTTTTTAAATAAATACATCAAAAACCAGTTCTTGTTCCACATGTTTTTAATTCTTTTTCATTTAAAGTTGTAATTATAAATTATGAATAATGTATAATAATGCTATATGTATACATGCGTGCTGCTAAAACTGTATATAAATTACTTAGCTAACTTGTTTGGAATTATCACTTGTAAATATTTATTTCAAAAAGAATTCTTCTAAGAATACAGAAATTGGATCAAGGTTTTTACAGAAATGCATTTTAAATTCTAAATCCTTGTTACGAAGCCAGACTTTGTTTTGCTAGAAATTAAAAGTTGCAGTTGTATGTATTATAGCAACAGTAGTGTGAGCATTTTAAATTTATAAGTTATAGTATATAGAAATATTTAAAGAAATTTTACAAATTGTACATTTCTAAAATTTTATGTTCACCTTTATCTGATAATGAAATTTTGTCTCTTACAAAGTATTATGACATGGAAGATGTAGCTTTGAAATGAATAAGTATTCATTTAATTATGCATTTTTAATGTTTCATTTTCTGGAATTTGGATTTGTAACATGTCCATTGGTGAAAATAGAGTAATAATATATAGTTTTATAAAAAAAATAATAAATGTAAGGGTTTTAGTAAAGAATGTTATTTCCCCTTTGAATTATTAGACTGAAAGTGTTTTTTTATTGAAATGAATTACTAAACCTTAATTTATTATGTGTTTGTTTCAAATGTAATGTTTTTTTATTTTGGTGTGGTAGAGTTTCTTAAATCTGCATTATGAAGCTTTTAGGACATACTGAGATTTATTAATTAAATGTGAGATTATTAAAAAGTTTTTGCATATAATTAATCACTTATGATTTTTTGCAATGAAAATTTTTTTAATGAAAAAGCTCCCTCTTCCCCTTTATGACAAGACAAATATCTTCAAGGTGTTCCAGACCATTCACTAAAAATTATCCCAAATGGGGGTAATAGAAAGCATCAGTGAATGAAAAGGATGATTGTTTTACTGTTGAAAACATAGTATGCAACAAAATATATGCAATGGTATGTAGTATGCAACAAAATGTGTGTTGTAGCTTGTGTTCGGGTCAAGCAACTCTTAAGTACATATTTTAAGGTAATTTGGTTTTTACCCCCTTTTTCTTAGCTTTTTATTGTCTGGTTTTATAAGAAAATTTGAAAGTAACATCCATCACTTCCATAATAAAATTACCTGATCATCTTGTTAAACATTCAACATTAGAAGCTCAAATTTGCTGTTATAAATCTTTAAAAATTAATTTGTATATTTCCAGTAAGATAAGAAATATCAAAAATACTTTTTTTATTATTAGCTTTGAATCAGTGTTGTGATAGGTAGCAATATTAAAACCAGATTTATTCCACACAAAAAAAGGGGTTTTTTTCTCTGCTCATCTGAATTCATAAATTTAATTTTGCTCAGTGCAATTCAGGTGTCTGTCACTATTTCAATGAAACCTTTTAATATTTTAAAATCTGAGTTTTTTGCCAATTTTAGGCTGTTTCATAGACAATTCCTCATTTTTTTAATTAGCCATTAGAGTGATACTATGAGCAAGGAGTCTATTGAGAAATATGATTTATTAATCTGTGAAGTGAAGTTTGCAATTCAGAGCAGTTAGTCATGTTGAGAAAACAAAAGTTTCATGTACAATTTATTTTTCTCCTAATCTTTAAATTTTGTCTTCCCTTTTTCTTTTTTTATTTATTTATTTATTTTTTTAAATTCTTTTTTAAAATTACTTTTGTATTAAAAGCAAATTGATGTAGATCACGAATAATTTGGGCCACTTTAGGTGGACAGGAACATGCTTTAATGGGCAAATTGATGAAAATGTGATGGTCATGGATTGCTGCAAATTATATAATTTGTAAACTGTAGGATTTTTTTGTTGTTGTTTGTTTCATGACCTATATTATATAACATTAACAAATGTTGCTCTGCGAAATATTACTTTATTGCTTTCTTTCAATGTTATTTCTATTCTAGCTTTAAAAATTTTAACCTTTTTTCCATTCAAGCAAGGAAAACCACAAAGGTCTTTTTCCCAGCTGAAACGTCAAGTTTTTATTTTAATTATTTTGTAAAATCTGCTCTAAAACATTTTATTTGTATTGAAGAATATTTTGAATATGCATAGATGAACATTAATATATGTAGATGAAATTAGCAGAGCTTTTTAATGATTATAATTTTAAAGCAAGTAAGATTAATGTTTTGCTTTAGTGGGAAAAATTTTAATATTTATTATATACAAGAAAAAAATGTTTTATAATTTTTTTTTTAAAGTATGCCAAATGTTTTGAATTTATCACAGTTGTTCTGCATTTTTTATTGTGTTTGTTATTGAGTTTTACAAAAATCTTTCTTATTTCACAAAACAGTTGAAGAGGTTGTGAAATTTTTTACCCTTAATGTTCCCATCCCAATTTAGTGCAATTTTTCATCTTTTTGCCATTTTTTTCCCTTTTTTTTTTCTTTTTTCTTTTTTTTTAAAATTAAAATGCACTTGAGACTATGTATTAACTGTCTACTGCTTAAAAAATCATGTCAACCCAAAAAATTTAAAAAAAATTAAATCTGGTGACACAAAAAAAAATATTCTCGCTAAGAAAAATTACTGAATTTTTCTCAATATCAAAACCTAAATATGTGAAATTTCTAAAAAAATTTCCATTTCTACTTTAAATGGCTTTTTCCATATCCTAAATAGTGTGTAGCAAGGCAGGTATTAATTATGTATTACCGGAAAATGGGGTGAAATTGTGCCATGTGTTAAGGATTTTTTTATGCCATTTTCTTTATTTACAAACATAATCCGATGAATTTAGTGCAGAAAGACAAATACACATTTCAGCTGTATATTTCGGAGCAAAAAACATTAAGTGGTGGGGGTATTTTTTTTTTTTTTTTTTTTTCCAGCACAATCTCTCCCCACCGAGTGGGATGAGATTAGGTTTACCCTTTCTCTCCTTCATAGTTGCCATGGATTCAGTATTGGCACATTCACACACCTCTTACTTTGAAGCAAGAACACGGCCAGTTAATTTTGACACTTTTATTTATTTATCTATTTTTTTTATTATTATATTTTAATTTATTTATTTTCAAAAATTAACAAATTTCATTAGCCTTTTTTGGCCAAATCCAAAATTTGCCCTTTTTTCACCATACAGGAAACATAAGCTTCCCTATTTTCATCAAAGTTGCTGTGCTGTTGACCCAGATAGACAATCTTTTCTTATGAAACAGCCACGAAGTTATTAACTCTGAAGTCTGCTGTGGTTGCTGTGACACCTTCAGCAACTGCATTCTCTGTATTTGATTCCTCTTCATCCTCTTGGGAATGATCGTGATCTTTTCGAATTGGCTGTCAAGGTGGGTAGTACCATCCTCATCGTTGGTATTACCCAATTCTCTTAGCAGAGAGCCCATGCTACTTGATTTTTAAAACATGTTACTTTGTTAAAACATTTTTGATATGGATACAGATAGTTAAAGTTTCTTTAAAAAAATTTAAATAGAGGAATTATTGCAATAATTCTAGCCATTCTAATAGTTAGAGTTGTATCAATAATATCTCGGTTTACAACAACAACAAAAAAGTGATTACAGTACACAAAATAACCAAAAGAGGGTGGCACAATCTCACCACATGAAGTAAACTTATTTTAATCATAATGTGATAACATAACAACCAAAAACGGTACAGTAATGAAACTCCCCAAATAAGACTTCAGGTAGTATGTGGATAAAAATATATTTCTTACCAGTGCATAAAACTAATCCTCTGTACCGCGAGAACCAACCACAGGTTGCAACAAAGTTATAAAATAGTGAATTGTTAAAAAAAATTGTGGGAGTCACAAAGATTGTATCAAGATTAGCATGATAACACTTGTTGATTCGTACCAGCATACCACTGCCCCTTGGTAAACAGGAAAACTAATAGCTTTAACAACAAGTCACCAGAGAGCATTGATTTACTGAATTCTGTGTTGGCCTATTCTATCCCCACCTGGCATAATCTCAATATAAACCTAATCTCAATATAATCTCAATGAACCCATATTACAGTATATAATGCATCTTCATTTAAAGTTAAAAAAATTATGTCGTACACTAGAATTAGCAATTCAATTCCATCAGAGCTAGGAAAGCAGAAAAAGTATTTTGTTTTAATTATTTCTGTCAGTAATCTTTAAGGATTATTTCTTTTTATTGTGTTGATTAGAATTTGACAGGCTTCATGAAGAATTTCTGAAGTATTAATTTTTCAAGTTTTTCTTCTTTTTTTCTTCCCCTCCGAAGAAATATAATTTTCAAAGGTCTGTGCACTCCTACAAAGAATGGAAAGAGGTTTAAAAAGCTATGCAAAATTCTAATGAATATCAAATTTGCAATTTTTGAAGTTCATTGAAAATTTAAATTCATGCAAAATCAAGATTTTACTGATATGCAAAATCCTGTGTTGTGAATATTTCCAATTGGCAGTCTTTAATTTCAATTTATTTTTCACACATTCGTATATTTTAAACACATCAGTTATATTCATATGTGAAACTTGTGTCAGAAATTTTCACAAATTTGTATTAGTTGTAATTTTATGCACCCCATTTTGAATCTAATTGGTAAGAAATAAGCCTTTGGTGATTCAGATTTTGTGTAACTTTGTTTCATAGTTTTGTTTTGTTTTCCCCCCTACTGATTTCCAAGGTTTTCTGTTAAATTTATCTTATGATACCCAGTAATTGCTTGCTAATATTTTCTTCACAAATAATTTGGAAAATTGCTGACAAGTGATGCACATTTTTAATTTTTTTCCTGATATGATTTTTATGCTATAGAAATCGATTTTACGTAAATTTAAATTTTTTAACTAGTTTAAATTTTCCACATATTTTTAAAGAAATTGCAAGTCTAGTGTTCATCATAATTTTGCATAACTTTTTAAATTCCTTTCTATTCTTTGTACAAACTTCACAAGGTATATTAATAGCTGATCTATACTTAATTCAAAGCATTTCAATGAAATGGCCGCTCTTGATTCTTAGCAACATTTTTGCGTCCTGTTTGTGAATAACAATTGTTTTATTAATTATATTTTGCTAAAATTTTCAGTTCATCCCTAAACAAAATTTCTCTTTTCAAAAAAAATAAAATTTCTATTGTAAAAAACAAAAAAAATTTTGATTAAGTGTTTAATAATAGAAATATGTTTTTAAATAACCCATTAAATGAGTGTGAAAACTATTCTGTTTTTGGACAGGGGTATCAGTAGAAATCTATTAAAATTAATAAAAATTTGTAGGTACTAATAAATTTTTTACTCTTTTGTTCTGAGAATTAGTGAAAAAATTACCGGCAAAATATCAATTTAAGTTTTTTTTTTTTTTTTTTTTTTTCCTCCTGTAGTATTTGTTGGATTCCATATGAACCCCTAAAAATTTATTTTTATCAATAGGAAAATGCATTGATTCGTATTTTAGTTTATTTCTTACTTCACCGTTTTAGCATGGTATTTATTAAAAGTTAAAATATTCTTTTTAAATTTTTTAATCTGTGAATGCATGTTTAGCAATTCTTGGCCATACAATTCAGTTGTTTCAAAATATTTAAACTCATTTTCATCATAAGACATTAATAAAAGGGTTTTTTCTTTCTTTCTTTCTCTCTGTAAAAGAGAGACTCTGTAAAATAATAAAGTTTGAGAAACTAAGTAGACAGTTATTGTCAAATTTCCTATGCTTCTCCATTTTACTTTGAATAATTTTGACTCATTGTTATGTCTATAAAACTTCTAAACTAGTTTTTATTTGCCTCTGAAAAGTTGCATAGAAACTATTTTTTTTCCCCCTGTCTTGAAGTGAATTTGTTTTACAGTAAAATATGTCTCCATTGAAATTTTATGAAAAAAAAACGAAAAAAAAAATTTAAGCATTTTTCACTCTTTTTGGGAATAAATATTTTTCTATCAGAAGAATTTCATTAACATGTTCAGTGTCCCAATCAATAAAATCACTTATTAATTTTTACAGAATTTTTAAAATTTAGGAGAAAGCTAATGCTTAAATTAATAATTTCTGCTCATAATCCCCAATTATATGTATGTTTGGAAAAATAAGTCAAGAAATGTTAGATGCAAGACACCTTTGATTTATTATGTCTTTAATTGTTTTGCATACAATGTATGATTGGATTTATTGCAGGGTTTAATTAGTGTAATTTTTCAAAATCAAGACAAATAAAATATTTATTTTTTTTTAATTTCATCCTCCATTTGTTTGCTTCATATAATTCGTAATATTCACGTATACAATGTTATATGCATGTCATATGAACAGCTGTTTTTAGTGATGAAAACATTTCGAGAATGTGTTTTATTAAGTTACTTAAGAGAGATGTAACATAAATATGCAAATTTAGGTTTATCATTTAGTCAAATTTTATATTTAAGATGAAGTGAAATTCAGTTATTTTAACTTTTTAAATGTCTGATTTTTGTTATCAGAATTTTATGCTAGTTGTCATTAAACTTGTAAAAGTTGTCATTAAAACTTGTCTTCAGGGAGAAAAATTTACACTTGAGTAAACTCTCCGGTGTCAGCCATCTTTTGAATAATAGTGGAAGGGAGGATTTTTATCACTATTCATTTTCTTTAGCTACCAGATAATCTTTGCACTCATATTTAAATTTCCTCTTTTATTGGAAAGTTAATGTAAATTTGAAATGTTTAGTTGCTCAAATTAACAGCATGTATGAAATTAGGTAAAATTAAAGAATTTTGTACTTCTGTTGACCCATTTCCATGCATTCTATTTACTTCTTACTCATGGTGGCCAGTGTTTTGTGTTCTGGAGGTATTAAAAAGTTGTGTATAAAATAAAATCATTTAAAAGGAAATTATCCCTAAACATTTTTAGTTTACAAAAAATATTTCATTTTATCATCTGGTACCTTTTTCCCCCTTAAAAAAATGTCTGGCTCTGCTTAAATTGCTTTTTTTTTGTTAAGTTTTAAATAAGTTTTTATTGTATGTAATGCTGCTTTGCAAATTCTGTGCCTTAAATGTCTGTTTCTTAAAAGTTTGCAAATTTGAAACTAAATTTTAGACCAGATCCTCTCAATTATTTCAGAAAGTTAATTTTATATGTCATCCAGATTAAATCAAATTATCATTATTATGTGCTTCAAAAGCTTATGTGATCCACTTATTCAGTCCCTCATACTATTTTAACCATAGTTCTCAAACTTTATTGGATTTTACCCCTTGAACTAAAAGTCTGATGTAACCCTAAGATAAAATTTTCCCATATCACAGATTTTAAGTAGTTTTTATGAATAGAAATTGTTCCTGTTTAGGCATTTAAAATTTTGTGGTTTAATTCTTGCAGAAAGAAATTATAGGATGTATTAAATTTACAATGTACTTTAATTTTATGGATTATATTTAAAATGTCAAATATATTACACTACCTAATTAATAAAAAAGATATAAAATAAAGTTTTGGGTATAGTAATAATTTAGCTAGTTTTTTTATACTATTAAAGTAGAAAATTTCCTGCCACATCTGGTTTTCATCTCATTTTGCCAATTTCACCAGGGCAGCTATTTTCTTACCTGTTGAAAGTTATGGCCATATCACTGGGAGTATGCATACCACAAATTGAGGACCATTGATCCAGATGATTCTATGTAGAAAAGTACATGATACTTATGTTATCATGAATAAAACATTACATATATGCATTCCTTGCTGTTACAAGAATAGAAACTCTCATCAGGATTTTACATAATGATTAATTAGCATTTTTTATTGCTGTAAAATAGTTTGATTCTGTCAGGGTCATTATGGTATATCTCCTGTAAGACAGAATTATTAAACAAAATAAAAATGTTTTGTCAATTAATAAACTGATTTATCAAAATTCTTAAAAGTAACTTATCTATTCAATGCAGTTCAGAAATTTGCATGAATGACAAAGTATTAGGGGTAAAAAAAAAATTGGTTTGTTTTCACTCTATTAAAAAATTCATTCTCTAAATGAGCTTGGAGCATCACATTTTTTTTTAGACTAATATAGTATCAGTAACTATATGGTACATAAAATTAAGAAGGTAACAGTAAATTATATAAAAAATTAGACTAATTGTTCATTTTTTATGGTAGATGAATATATCCTTTGAAGACATTCTTCAGATCAAGTTGCATATTTATTTCTCCGGACACCTAGCACATACAGCATGCTGCATGTGTAGTTGTGGGAGGGTAAACCATTGACTGAAACAACTACATGTTTATTGAATTAACTGCTCAACCACGTATTGGATTTTACAAATATTGTTTCATGTTCTGGTAAAGTATATCATTTAAAAATAAATAGAGCGGAACAATATATGTTTTACCAGTTGATAAAAATATATAGTTTTGTAAATTTTTATCTTGGGCTGTCAGTTTTGACTTATTAAAAAAATAAAATATTTAATTTACATAGTTATAATTATAGCTTTTAATGTTTTATCTTTACATAGGTCAGCATGCATAGAAAGAAATTTGTGTGCATATTTTTAAGATTTTGATTTATGATGTCGGTTAAATAGACATGCATTTTACTTTATACAGTTTTTTAAATACAGTTGGCTCTCTGTTTAACGACTTTCAAGGGACTGTGAAAAATCGTCCTTAAGTAGAGATCGTCCTTAACAGAATTTGTGAAAAAGTAACATTTCCCATAACGTCAGAGGGGCCGGGACTGGGAAATATCGTCGTTAAACAGAGAGCCAACTGTATATTTCGTCATTTTTTTATTCATTCCATCCTACTGTGTGTCATCTCCCTCATTAGTTATGTCAGTGTAACATATCTATTGAACCCTGTCATCTTGTTTCTAGGTATGTGAATCAAATAGCTTTCTTGAATTGTAAACAATTTATAATGTTATGATTTTCTAAACTAAGTTTTCTCATTTATTCTATCTCTTTTGTGGGTTGTACTTTCATAGGGAAGGAAAAGACCTGGACTTATTTTGAAAATATATGTTGCTGCCCATAAACCTTTCCCCCCCCCCCCCCTTTCAAAAGAATTTACTGTGCCTAAATTATATGACTTACAAGAATTCTGATACATAGAGTATTTGGTTTATCAGATCTCTTGTACGCTTTTAAGTATGATTATATAAATTTTGTGTTTTAAGAACATGCATGTTATTAATGTTACTTGATTGCTGTTTGTAAGGTGTATTATTACAGTCTTCCAGATATACCTTTGAGCTTAGCAGTTAATTTTTTATTTAATATTTAGGTAACAGATAAGAAGCTAGATGTATACAAATTTTAACAATGCGTTTATTTTTATGAACTGACTTAAAATTTTAACTTACAATTAGTTTTATGCAGGTTTAAAGAAACTCTTAATCTTATGTATAATAATTTGTTTCTTTTTCCAATATATATAGAATAAAATTTTTCTAAAAGGAAATATTGAAGTACTTCAGGAATTGTGACATCATAATGCATTTTCATAACTTTTTTTCTCAATATACAGTATTTTGTAATGGATGAAATTTAGTTTTCCCTCCGCTCCATGTATTTAAAATTCTGTAGACTCTTGTGCAAGTTATTCTGTGTGTTTAATCAAATAATTTATTTTTTAATATATAACTCATTTGTTGCTTTTTAAATTAAGTAATTATTTCATTTTTTGTTCTGAAAAGTTCTTGTATACTAACTGGATTTATTAAAAATATATTTTTTGTTTTTGGATTAATTTTTGTCTGTGTCTATTCATGTACTTTTTTTTATTTTTAAGTAGATTAATCTTTCAGAATTCCTGGAAAGTATTTTTACACACTTTTTTAATAAAATCTGTAACTGAGCTTCATTGATTAAAATAATTAAATTTTTTTAAGCTTCCAAAAAGGTGTTTTATTATTATTTTTGGAATATATGACTTATACCATGAAGTTTGCATATTCTACGAGGAGTTCCTTTATTTATGTTAGTCTTTTTTTAATATAAAACCAATTACAGAGTTTATGGATATATTTTGGGTTTTATACAGTTTTGGTAGTTTATGAAAGGCCACCGAGAGGGCTTTACCCAATTTGCCTCTCTATCCCAGCTCACTCACCACAATGAGCGACATTAAATTGCATGGGATAGTGGAAAGGATTTTTAAATAACTTAATTCCACGGTCCTTGAAACTGAGGGTTTCTTCTGTATGGTTGTTACAAAAAGTTCGGATTTATGAATTAACACCTGGTGTATAATATGCGAGAGATTACCTCCTTTTATTATTATTTTCTGTAACATTAACGCGGATGAACATAAGCCGAGAACAACACGGAATTTAATTGGGACTGTTTGGGTAAAAAAATCGAATAATTCCATTGAAAACAAAGGAAATCATTAGCCTTTTCAGTTGGTAACGCCGAAGCTACAGGTTGTTTTTTGCGAGCAACTTGTGTTCCTATACCATATACACCTAAGCACGTCATTCTCAGAAACTTCCTTAATTAAAACTACTAAACCAGTAATTTTGGCGTTCCGACTTTTACTTGCCAAACTTTTAAAAAAATTGGAAACATTTAGAACACAATAATTTTCACCTTCAGTAAGTTTATAGGATCAAGTCGGCCTTTTTCCGATTTGGTTAATCTTCCGGGACTCCTGCAAATTCTCCTAAAAACCTTGGTTTCTAAATATGATTATTGCGCTCATTGTCTCTGGTCTGGGATGAAAGTAGTTGGGGTTTATTTGGCAAGCCATTATATTACTACCATATTGAGGATGGAAACTGTGGTGCCTTTTCTTTCCGAACACTATAGGAAACGAGTTGTCTGCGTGTTAAGTTAGAATACAAGCTTTCATTTAAGGCAGTGTTTCCCAACCTTTTTCGAGTAATGACCCCCAGTGGCGCACCTAGGGGGCCCTGCACCCCTCCCCCCCCAAAGGAGTAGAAATATTGGTTTTGCATTATAAAAGTTTTTATTCGTTCATCTCCCCCCCCCCCCCCGACAAGAAAAAATCCTGGGTGCACCACTGATGACCCCCTACAATGGTTTCCACGCATCCTGCATGGAAACCAGCGTGGCAGATTTTGTGTACCAAAAGCTGTTGGTGCACTTGTCGTATGACAGCTACGGCCATGGATAGAATCGAGGAGAGTGACGTGAAAATTTCTTCCCATAGTTTTTCTTCAGTTGATTATCTGTGACGGATAATAAGCTTTGTTATGAAATGCAGTGAAGCCCGGTGGCGTAGTTGTTAAAAGCATCAAGCTCCCATCCCACAGGTCCAGGGTTCGACCCTGCGACTGGGCAAGGTCGACTCGGCCTTTCATCCCTTGAGTGGGTCGATAAAATGAGGACCAAGCAGGCTTGGGAACTAAACTCTGGGGGTTCCACGTCAGGTTGACCACCTAACTGAGATATATGCTGTATGGCACCCCAAGGTCAAGAAAGCGGAGATGGGTACCGCCGGCCCTGGTCCACATCGGACTGTTGCGCCGTGAGTTAGTTTATGAAATGCAGTGTTAACTGTGTCTATCAAAAGATGATCAATATAATACAGTATCACCTATTTCATAGCTTAAGGACATACCTCATTGGGATGGCCAACCAAACTCTTAAGTGGGGGTGGTTAATCTTAAAGGAGGGGAAAATACTGACATTAACAGATGTGATACACCGTTGACAAACTATTAAGAATTATAAACACTAATCATTGCAAAAAAAATTCTTGTCAACATGCAAATGAATAAAATAAATCGTTTAAAACAGTTTACGAAATCTAGCAACAATAGTCTTCATTTAATAAATGATTATGATCCATTTAAAGGGAATTGAGAGACAGAACACTTGCTTGCCAACAAACAAACAACAACAAAAAATATGTTAAACGAGTGCTTTAGAATTCATTTGAAATATAAAGTTAATTTATTTTACTTAAGTATTTGCAAGGAGATTCAAAAGATTTTTATGAAATCTGTCACTTTACCTCCCACTTACTACCGCCATAGCTACAATGTATCTCGCTACAACATACTTAGGTATCACTGGTAAAAATCCATTGAAATCCTGTTCAAACTAGACTTTGCTAATGCCCATATGGCTCCTAGCGCCACGGATTCAGAACATTCTTGCTGTGCTAAATAAAATAAAACCATTTAAGCAAGAAAAAGAGGAAAAAATTAGTGAATCGGAAATCTGTTATTTCTGCTGGCATTGAAATGTCTGTCTGCCAAAATCTGGCTCTTGGAGTAATTTTCAATCACAATTTTTGATATCTACACAATTATATCAGTCAAAACAATTAAGTGACCTCCTCATCGTTATCCGACAAATTTCATGTCATTATACAATTATGCAAATTTCTGAACGCCAGCTCTGAATGCAATTCACTAGTTCTTTTCGTCTGTCAAAAAAATAGCTTGTGCTCGCCGTATAGCCAAGGATGCGACAACTGCATTGGTAATATTTTGGTACTCAATCCAAAACTTTCTTTCCTCGTTTTTATTAAAACTGACATTTTGGTTCTCTCGAAAACTCATAAATCGTGCAAATTTGGTTTCATAAAGCTCCACCTAAAATGGGTATTTTTTTCTTGCAAACTGTTCTTTACCCTTGCGCAATCTCACAAAACAACATTTAGCCCAAAATCAATAAGATCTTATATTTGGTTCGTTCATTCATTTGGTGTTTAGTAGTGACTGAATTTCATCAGACAAAAATAGGAGGAATGAATTTTATATATATATATATATATATATATCCTTCATCGCATTAAAGTCAAAAACAAGCATGTCATAGATAAACTAAATTGTCATCCCGTAGTAAAATTCTGCAAAATAGGTGAGTTAGCCATTCTACTAAAAAATTCTTGAAACTCCTAATCGTTTTAAGTTGATAACTTACAAATCTCTACTGGATTTCACACCGATGACACAAGACCGTCTGGACTATGCCTGGACACGAGAATTATTTGTACTTCGTATCTGAGATTTGAGTTCTTAATAACACAAAGCATCGCTTGACATCAAAATCTTAAGATATACCTCCTACATATGGTTAAGAACCGTTATTACCACCTAATTTTGTAACGTTCGATAAACTGTTCTACATATTCAGGACTGTAATAAAAAATTACATGAACAAATCGTTCTTTCAATTCCTGTGGCGAATTATTAGACATCCGTAAACCTATAGGATACATCCATGACCACTATTACCACTACTTTGGGCCTTGTGTTGTTTCAACTGAACCTCAAACACTTTTTCAGTCATCTGTTCTTCGTTTATAATGAAGGAATCTTTTGTAAAGGGGATAGTGACTAGCTATATTTATTTACTTTTCAATGACTTAAGAGGCTAATATTTTTAAAGATCTCTTTTAGATGTTTTAAGTGACTAATGATTTGCTTACATTCCTTTCTGAATTGTTTAGAGGACTAATGATTGCAAATTACTTCTTTTAGATCTTTTTCAAACATTGGTGAGTGTAATGATTATGGTTTAAAAAACTCACTTCTATTCCCGGAGAATGGAAGTAAGTTCTATGTAAATGCTAGTTTCCTTTGTCAATTTCCTTTTAGCAGACATCAGATGCTTGCTTTTTTTATTTTAAAATATGCTTTGAACATGAAGTGAAAACATCTGACAGATAGTAATTTTTGCCAACATTTTTTTAAACATGCGCTGCTTATAATTTGAGCGTTTCGCTGTATGCAAACATTAAAATCAGACGTATACTAAGGCCTTATTTACATTTACAAGAGTGTCCGAACACCCTCTTCAGATGTTCAGAAGAACATTAATGAAATGAGAATTTTAGGAGCATTCTCATTCCTTACCCACTAACGTTGGAAAGAGGACGGGGAAAAGTTCAGAAAAATGAATAGATTTAAAATTTATTCAAAAATGTAAAATTATAAATTAATAACTAAAAAATATGATATTGATTTAAAATACTTCGCTTTTTTAATGCTCACAACTGCAAGATACTCAGCTTTGGTTTCGGGGCTCGGACAATGCTTGATTTAGGAATTTCCAACTTGAGATCTCGGAGCTAGAAAACCAAGTCAGAGATAACCTCTAGTGTATAACCATTTCGGTTAGGAAAATATGGCTAGACATTCCCCGATTAATACTTCGAATTCTGTTTTTTCGGTTTTCTGCAGTCCGTACTTTTAAAGCAATTTACTAGTCTTGGTGGATGTGCTATGCTTATGCAACAGTTCTGGCAAGTGTTTTCCCACTTTAAATAAATGTGCATTTACTACGAATTTATTGAAAAGCTTTCTTGGGAAATCACCAGTTTTCCCTTTTAGTGTTCTAATTAACCCAAAGTATCTTAAACTGCTCCCAACAAGGTTCTCCCTTTTCCATGTTCAAATGGGCCAATTTACCAGAGATTATGGCTCTGACATAATTTTTAGACATATTTTTAACAACTCAATTATACTTTGTTCACGCACTTACATTATTCTTACTTTATGATTATTTTGTCTCGCTTTATTTCTAAGGCATATTAATTTTTATAGGTGTAAGTTACGTCTTGTTTCATGTATGTAATTTTTTTGCTTGAAATTTATATATTATCTATCAAATAAAACTTTCTATTTGAAATGAGAAAATTGTTAAAATCCGTCCTCTCAAATTATTTAAAATTATCATTTTGAAGTGAGCAGATTGTTTGTAAATCGTAAATCACAGAAATTCTAGTGCACGATCTGTTGTGAACACAAACCATTAAAAGAAGGTTAAGAACTTCTGATTTAAATTACGATAAGTCAATGTGTGTATGCAACTCAATCCTGGTATTCATTCCGGTCTTCCCCAACTCCTTTTACGGCATTTTGATCTAGGTCTGTTCAAAATTCATCCCTCAGTTAGGACAAAGAAATCTCCGTTTTTAGTTTAAATTATGGAAGACCAGCAGCAATACGAAGACAATTTTACCTCTGAAGATCAAAATTACGGTGACTATGGGACTGATTTTAATGAGGGACAACAGCAAGGACAATCTAATGGCGACGTGGAAGATCAAGGTGGTGCGGGTGGAGATACCGCAACTACTACCAAATCTTCTTCCGAAGAAGATAAGTAAGTTATTTTTTAAATAACCCTTTTTTCAGGTAATTAATAGTTAATTGTATACGTTTATATATGTTTATTCTTTATAAGGTTATCATTGCATGTATAAAAGTTGTAAAATTATATGTTAGCGTCAGCCGGCCTTATCGCAAATGGCGGCACATGAAAAAAAAAATAATGCCCTCGATTTCCATCTTTACTGATCCTAATGTGGTTAGCCTTTAGCATTTAAGCAATGGTTGTTTCTGAAACTTTAGCATATTATTTATCTATCTGCGTTAATATTTTTCATGTACTAATATTGTGTAATATGATTTCCTCGTTGTATCGTTCCCGCCCTTAACAATCGTTACTTTTACGTATTATGTTGTTAAATGTCAGCGGGATTAGCTAATGCGTTTCGAAAGTCTCTAATTATTTTTCTCAGTTATGATCTCGAGGCGATTTTTTTCCCCATTAGTCAAAGTTACCGAATGCAGTGATCATACCGGTTTGTGAAATTCTTTGCATAATAAAGTTAAAAATCAATCTTTTGTATAAGGGGGCAGTAAATATTTATTAATAAGCTATTAAAGGTTAATAACAGTCGTTTTTTTCTTTTAGGAAACTTTTTATTGGTGGAATAAGTAGAGACACTAATCAAAGTAAGTTGTTACTTGAGTTCAAATATCTTATGAAGAAAGACTAAAAAAATTGTGTGATTGATTGATTAGCCTGTATTTCTCTTAACAATGTCTCCCCTGAATTACAACCTAACATATTACCATTTAAGCAACTGTTTTAAATATGTAATAATTGTTGACATATATAATGCTCTATGATTTTCTTCTATTTATTTACAAGTAATTATTGAATTTACATGGTAATGTAAGTTACATTCTTTACTAAGTGTCCCAAATTGAGAGTAGGATATTTCATGGCTTGTGGCTCTCAGCAGTTTATTAAGATGTGTAATGACAGTAATTGTAAAAATTGTGTTATGGCAGTGGATTACTTAGATATGTTATTTTCATGCTCTAATAAAGAATCAAAGGAAGGAAGGGAGGGGTGTCATGATAGAATTTTAAATAATTTACTAAGTATTGGAAAATATTTTAGTTGCGTTGAAATTTTTGATCAGCTTGAATGTAGTTCCATCCAGCATGAAATTTCTGTTTCTTTCTCATTATACCAGCCCATTGCCAACCTCTTGGTGCAGTAAAGCCAGTTAATTTCCCATTCTACTGACCTGTCGCCAATGCAGGCGACTCTGTGAGACCCAGGATTAATCTGTGGAACATCTACTTTTTTAAATTTTGCTGTCTAAAGTGAATACATTATGGTGAAAATGAGTAAATCTAAAGTGAATGCGTCATTAAATGTAAAGAACTTTATTTACATTTTTACATTCAGTCTTTTTCAGGCACCATTATGTACACAGATTGCTTGAGAGGATATGGGAAAAAAATGTAGATGACACAGGGTACATACATTTGACTGTCAATCATAAATGCAAATTTGTTTATCTCCAAACTAGCGTCCGTACCCAAAACATTGAAAGGCTGTGGGGTTCATGTAGTGGAGAAACAAACAATGGGGAGATGACATTTAGATTCGTATCTTTCAGAGTTAATGTCAAGGCACGCTTTGAATAAGATCCTTTTGAAGCAATGTTGAAAGGAATTTTGAAATTTATTTCACTGAAAATAGAAGTGTAGTTATTGATATTTACAAATTAGTTTAAAAAATGTGATGTGATAAAAATGTGCCTATTATCTTGTATTAATTTAATATCTTTAATTTGTGACTTAGTGGTATTATAATTGGCGACCTCTTGTGTTACATTGATGATGGGTTGGTATAATGGGAAAGTACCAAATTTCTCTCATATTGAACAATTATTAATTTCAAATAAATTGACCAATAG
This sequence comes from Dolomedes plantarius, assembly GCA_907164885.2. NCBI lineage: Eukaryota > Metazoa > Arthropoda > Arachnida > Araneae > Dolomedidae > Dolomedes > Dolomedes plantarius. Next base: position 35,976,670 of record OU015498.1, read on the forward strand.
TAATCTGCAGTTTTATCACTACTTTGTTATTTTGCTGAGTTTTGAATTTTAGACATTCAAAGTTGATAAAATTATAGCACTTGAGATCTAAAGAGAGCTATTATGAATTTGAATTCTTGACTAATTGCAGGAATTTACAGCAGTTAACTGATAATAATATGACTATACCAAGATTTTATTAACATTTTTTTTCTTTTGGTAAATGTTATCCTTCCTGCTTCTTTTGCCTGTCACCCGCAGTTTCATAAATTACAGGACTGAGTTTATGAAGAAAGTTCCCCCCAAGTTTTTGTAGAAGTCTGTAGTTGTTTTGGTGCTGAAATGGATTAAATTTCTCAAATCATTAAGTGGTAGCAAATTTTTTATGAAAAAAAAATATTAAAAATATGTGAATTGTGTCAATGAGTTTTGTGTAAAGGTTTTATGTTGTCATTAAATTATACAATGTTGAAACTTAATGATGACAACATAAAAGTTTCAACGTTATTTGTAATAAGTTTCAATTAAGTATCTTCAGGCATATTAAAAAATGTCAAGAAAATAAATGCTTACAAATATCAGGATGCTTTAGTATTGAAATCAGAAATATATTGGAAATAATTTCCAGAATTTTTTTTAAGATTGAGGTGTTGTCTAATTATTCAATAAAGTCAAAGTAACACTTAAAGTGACCAGAACATAATCTACATTTGTCAGTGGAATGAAAGAAGTTATATAATTTTGTTGAATTAGAACTAACTGTTAGTTCACATACATGTCAGCTCAGGCTGCATTTAGTCTTTCTTTTGAACTTATTGGCTCAGAGAAATAAATTTCAGACAAACGTTTCTATTTATAAGAAACTATTCAGATGCTTTTTCCTGTTTAAAAAAAAAAAATCATTTTTACATAATGTAAATTATGTAATGAGCTTAACCATTACCATTTATGTATTTGAAACTTTTAAAGAACACCCATTAGAGGTTTGTTTTCAAATTTCTCTAAATAAACTTAAATGAGTATTATAATTGAATATATGTCCAGGTCCTGTGTAATGCCACTAGGTTGATGGCCGAATGGCTAGGGTGGTAGCATTCAGTTCCTGTGGGTTTGAGTCCCACTGTTAGCATGGATGTTTGTAGTTGTTCGGCTTTAAACTGTACGTCCCGGACTAATTAGCCCTCATATAGCATAAAGTTGATAGAAGCACTCCAAATAGAACCAAAACCTGTGTAATGCCAGTATTCAAGTGTAAATTATTGCTAAAGCATTAGCAGTAACTTTGATTTTTAAGGGACACAGAGTCAAGTAAATTCAAGCATTTTATCAAATTATCGGTACTTTAATTTAAGTTTATTGTTTTCATGTGATTTTGAATTTGATTTAGTTTTTAATGTTCTCTTTCAAAGAGAATTATCTAGTTTTAAAAAATCCACATTTATATTGATTAAAATTGGATAAATGTTTTAAATGTGTAATTTATGAAAATTTGAGAGTGAAGTGATTATGTAGATATATATATATATATCTACATAATCTTTTTAGCTAAGAACATTCTTTCTAAGATTCAACTTTTTGAAACTCACCAATTAAAAGACATGCGAGCCCTCTCTTATTTTTGCATTACTTCTAATGATTGAACATAGATTAATAACAGGTGCTTTAAAACTCATAAAAATGTTAATTTACGCTCTCAACACTTCATAAAGCTCTTACAGCATGCAGTTATATCTAATAGCTGTTAGACATGTAATAACTGAATGTAGAAATCAAGTGGATTTGTTATAAGGTACATATTAATATTGCTTCTTAAAATTTGTTAGTTTTTTTTCTAGAAGAGGCATCAATTATTTTGAACCTTTATTTTTTTGGTATTGGGCTGTATCAAATTCAGATTTTTAAATAACTTGCTTTGTGATGTTTTTTCAAATAATAGTTATTTTTGGTGCTATAGATACATAAAATTTCAAGGTGGGTATAGAGGCAATTAGTAAATGTATCTTTTGTGCCTGTAACCCATTTGGTAATATTTTAATTTAAAATTTTTTTTCCAAATAATCAGTTATCTAGCAAGAAATCTAAAAGGGAAGAGCAGCTTAAAATCAGCAGTAAAATATGAAATTGGTTTAAAATTTGGTGTATTGGACTAGCACTGTGGTTCCATAAATTACATATCTGCTATAACCTGTTATGGTAACCATCTTCACTCATTTTACAGCATACTAGATGGTCTGATCATTAATCTAGTTTTTCACCTTACTCAATAAAACATTTTTTTGTGTTTGATGTATGTATATATATATATAATTTATTGATGTTACCATTGACAGTTTAACTGTACCTTTAAAAGATTTATATAGTTGTATGCTTTTATTCTTTAAGGTTGTTTGCATTGGTGTTTGTTGTTAATCTTTTCCCAGAAATTCTTCATACTTATTTGCTTTTAAAAAAAACATGTCAACTTTTTAATTTTATATGTATGTTGATGTTCAAAATTACTGAAATTAATTGCCTGAGTTTGTAAAGGATGTTTTAATTTTTTTGATATCGTCTTCAGATCAGAGTTTGTTGAATTTTCAAGAAGATAAAAGGTTTGCATGAAAACTAATTTTTTGTAGTGGATGTTTTACTAACAAAAACCTTGAAGGGGAAATCTACTTAAGCACCTAAATATTTGCTTAAAATCATATGCTTATCCTTTAAAGTATTTCAAAGTTATGAAATGCTTAAATGTTAAAATAGCTTGTCATACTAAAGCTCTGATGGTTGAAGGGTCACCACATGTCCTTTTGCTTGCTTTGCAAGTTAGATCTAGCATTGGATAGAAGTCATTCAACTTGTTTGGAGCCCAAATTAGCCAAACTGTTAAGAGTATGGTATGCTGCTCTGAGCTATTGCTTTTAGTTCTTTAAGCCTCAGAGCGGTGTATACAAAATTCATTAACTTTTTGATATTGGTAGTGAATTTTTTTTCCTAGTTTATGTTGATGGAGATACATATGTAAGAGACTAATCCTAGAATTGGGAATGGTCTAAGTCTTGAAATTTAACAAAACTAGATAAAATTGAAAGGAAAAAATAATGAGATTAAAAAAAAGATTTTTGAGAATACATTTATGTGAAAATACTTCTGGGATGCTAGGAAAGGTAACATAGACCAAAAGTTAGGAATTTCCTTAGATTGCTTAGTTATCTGTATACCTAGATACTTATTTCTCTATATCAGGTTCAGTTAGCTTGGAGAAAAAAGCATCAGAAAATTTGAATTGTGTGAATTTGAAATACTTGCAGAAATTTGAATAAATTTAATGTGTTTAGTTTTTGTGAATTAAAACAATCTTGATTTTTAACCTTAAATGCTGTTTAATACCTCTATTAGCATAATTAATTTGCCCCATGTTAAAAACGAGCTGAAATGTATTAAGACCCTTCGTTAAACTCAGATGGGTTTCCATGTGTAGAAAACTGAGTTTGTTAATGTGTTTATGTAATTATTAACAAGGTAGAATTTTTTACATTTTAAAATCCTGGGTTGGATAAAATGGGAAGACAGACCACTAACTTTAAAATTCTTATTATGAGACCCATCTGTAAGTGAACTTCAGACAGCTTTATGTAGAAGTAGAGAGTCAAAGCCTTTGCTGCCAGCTAGAGATTTAAATAATATTTTATATTTAGAGAACTGGGGGTAAGATCTCATACAGGAAACTTTTAAACATGAGTAATGAAGGCTTATATTTGACCCTATAAAAGAAACTTTTCTCCATAGCTTAGAGCAATTGATATCAGTAAAAACACTTCTCTGTGTATTTAGAAGTATTCACACCGTTATTTTAATAACTGTAAATTTAAATTCTAATTACTGCTTTTATTGTTTTCATTAGAAATCACTATTTAAGTTATTCTTAAACACTTAAAATTGAGTATTAGTATCATTTATTATTTGTTGTAATTAATGGAATCTTAATTCATGGATTTTTCATGTGTACAAATATTGAAAGCTGAAAAAAGTTTTTGTTGTTTAAAATGATCCATCATGTATGTTTTAGGTGTTTATAGTTTATAGTGTAAAGGTAACTAAAGAGTAAAGTTACAAAAAAAGCAACGAAAATATGAATAACATGAGATTTTGCCTATCAAGTGAATATAAACTACATGAACTTGTCAATAAATGTTATATTGGTTCTCTTATTAATTTGTATAATCCCTGTAATCTTTCATTGACTTATACAAAATCGTTTCTTTTACTGCAGTCTAGCAGTATCTAGAATGTCTACCTTTATAAAAGAGCAGTTATGTATAATCTCTGGTGAAATGTTTATATGATATTGAAATGCAGTGCTGTAATATCGCAGCTTTTTAATTTTGGAAGAATAAATTATACTATTAACTTTTATACTAGATTCTGCTTTTAAAATGTACTATCATGTATATTGTAACTGACTTATGTAACATGATTATAAACGGAAAAGTAATTTTTCAACGTTTGTAATTTTTATGTAATGATTAAAACTAACTTTTAATACTATAATATTCCTATCTAATTCTCTTCAGAGGATCTTAAAGAATATTTTTCCAAATTTGGTGAGGTGACAGAAGTTAATATCAAAACAGATCCATCTAGCGGACGATCTCGAGGTTTTGCATTTGTTGCATTTGGGAGTAGAGATTCAGTGGACTCTGTAAGTTCTCTAATTATGTATTGAAGTGATTCTATTAGTTAAATTATGAGTAGAAACAAAACTAATTGTCTTTACTTTAGGTTTTGCACAATGGTCCTCACACGATTAAAGGTAAACAAATTGAAGCTAAGCGTGCTAAAGTCAGGCCTGGTATCAAGAAAATTTTCGTTGGTGGTATTGAATCTGACATGACTGAAGCAGATATCCGTAATTATTTTGAACATTATGGAAAGGTAATTTTACTATATATTAAATTCACTTAAATACAAATCAAATATTTCATATAAAAATTTTGTATTTGTGATTAGTATTTATGTTAAATCAATGTTCTTTTATGATTGAAGCACATAGCTCCTCCTTAGTTCAAATTGTGTATAAAAATTAAAATTAGTATTAAGAATTTAAAAATTATCCTGTTATCTCAAAAGTTAATTACCTTCAATTTAAATTACTTAGCTTTTTTTTTTCTCTATGAATCATCCTTAAAAGAAAAACTTCAGTTTTCATCCTGAATTTCAAAACTTGGAAATCAACAACTGATTGTAAAAAGATTGTTTTTTAAAAAAATTCTTAGTTTTTGTGTATGAATTTTAACTAGCTTTTCTGTATAGATCATTAGTTTAAAACTTCTTGCTACCATTTCTGATATTTTGTTAAAATTAATGGATTAGTTTAGACTTTTTTCGTGCATGCTTTTATAATTTCTTATTTGTTATATATGAATAAAGATCTATGCTTCAGTTGCCTACTTTTTAGCTGTGAAGGATGTACTTCAAATAGTTTTCCTTGCTGCTTAGTATATATCTTACGAAAATCTGAAATGGTACTTAGTACAAAAATTATCTTTATGGGACAATATAGTTTAACTAAAATTTATTTTGACTATTAGTGAATTATTTTTTCCAAGTAATAATTTTGATATAGATATACCATACTAATTGATTTGTTTTTTGCCTGAGGCATTTTTCAGAAGGGCTCTGTACCCTTTTTTTAAATTTATCTTTCATTCCTTTTTGACTTGTAAATAAGTATTGATCATTCTGGCAAAATAACCTTTTTTTTTGTTTTACTTGTGATCCCAGAAAAAAGTATTGGTTTTATAAAGTTTTAAAGGATTTTATCAGGAAGTTAAAGTGATTAAATTAACCCTAAAAAAATTTATTTAGGTTGAAAGTGTTGAGCTTCCATTTGACAAGGTGAAAAACCAGAGGAGGCAATTCTGCTTTGTTACATTTGAAGATGAAATGACTGTGGACCAAGTATGTAAACAGCCCAAGCAAAAAATTGGCAATAAGGAATGTGATGTCAAGAAAGCAACTACTAAACCTGATCCTAGATTGGCCAGAGGTGGTGCTATTGGAGCTAGAGGAAGGGGCAGGGGTAATAATATTTTGCCTTATTTATTAGCATTAGCACATTTCCTCTTGTATGTCCTGCCTTCCCTGAAATGATTATTCTCCCCCAGTGATTTGTTTTACTCTATACTAAGTTATGAGTTTTAATGAAAATCAACCATATATCCCGTCATTGAAACTTATCTAAGTGAAAATCATCTTAGGAGGAAATTTAGGTTAAATAAGTCTTCAATAGAGTGAAATTTATGTCAGTGATAGATTTTCAATGATTTGGTTATAAGTAACTCTTAAGTTTGCTGTAACTTTGGTTATAGTAAACTTTTAAATGAAAATTTAGCTAATTCTTGTTTTACTATATAAGATTATATTCATCTTCTACAATTGTGGATAAAAAAAGGTGAATCTATTAAACATGTATTAGAAAATTTGAATTTTTGGTCCCCTCCCCCTTCTTTTTTAAATTTATGAAATTAGATTACATGCCCCTTTTTGGTAGAAAAATTGTATGATGGTTTGTGTGATCCTTTAAACTCATTTTTTCCAACCTTTTTTTCATTTTATCTTTAATTACATTTATCAACTCAGTTCTACCTAATGTCTTATAAGGCTGTGATTTGAAAAGACATACTTAAGCAGGGGAGTTTAGGCCCCTAACATGACATTCATTTTGTCCTTTAAATCTAGGGTAGTTCATGTAAAGCCCAAATAAATCTGTTTGTTTTAATAAAATTGACCTCTTATCTAGAAATTATAAAGGCCATCTTAGGAGGATGCTTTTGAGACATTATTTTCAGTATTTCTTTGTAGTGTCATTTAGGATTAGTATTTTTAGTGTTATGTGCATTAGTAAATATAAATTTAAAAAATGAAAATAAGCTTGTAGTGCATAAAGTGCATATTTCCTTAACTCTTAAAACTTTGTACTAAATTCTAGAAGATGCTAATGAACAGTGACCAGCTGTTTCATTTCAATTTGTTCCCTCTGGTAAAAGTAATAATATTGTAGGGCATGGGGGGGGGGATCTCTTGTTAGTTGATAAAGCTTATTTTTTTAAAAAACCATCAATTTAATTGAAGTTAATACGGTTAAAACTTGATCATTTGGTAACACGTTTTAGGAAAGCTCTAACATAGTCATTATTCTTAGTGTCCCCTAAAAAATCAGGTGTTTATCTGAATTTTTTGTTAGAGGGTTCCTCTTGCATATTTTGAAAGTGTTCAGAACTTGTTCCCCATACTGTTCAGACTAGCACATTGCTCTCTACACTGTATAAGTATGATCCAGTGTAGAGAATGTGTTCTTTAATGTAATTACTATTTTTATACAAGAGGTCAATTATCAGGTTAACAAAATTATCAAGAAACACTAAAACAGTTGTTTATAATTTTATAGAGCATTTGATTTTTTTAAGGAAAATTAAAAAAAAAATTCAGGTTCATTTTTTAGTATATGTGAATTATATTGATTGGGTACTGTGTAAGCTTAATTTCTAACTGTAATGTCCCATAATAAAAAAAAAGATGCTTTCACAACATATTTTGAGTCTCTCTTGGTCTTCAAAGTTAAAAAAAACCCCCTGCAAAATTAGAAATTGGCAACGAAAAAAAAACTAGTGCCTGGGGGGGGGGGGAAAGACCATGAATTTTTCTATGAAATCAAGAAATATCTTCTCATTTGGGTATTTTAATTCTTCTAATGGCTCAAATGAACCCCTTTTCAGATATCTGATATCCTGAATCTAATTGTATCGAAGTTTTCAAAGGGCCAATTTTAATGTGTTCTTAATGATTTTTTGCAATGATCAGTGAGGATCCCTTTTTTTTTCATTTTGTTGCAGTTTTATAATGTATTGCTCTAACCATGAATAAGCAAGCATGTTGAGGGTTTTTCTCTTACTGTGAAAAAATTTCTTAATGTGTATAGTCAGGAAATGTTAAAATTTTGGTGTACAATAAACTTAATAAATCTAATGCTCTTTTTTTATGTATGTAAAATACAAAATTTTCTGTTTAGTATTTATTTTAAAGCTGTTTTTTGATTTTCATAAAATTTGTATGAAAATTGCACAAAACGTTTATCACATTTGATTTCTTCTTCAGCAATAAATGTGAATTTCTTTATACATAAACAGCAAGCATTTCATGAAAGATATTTGCAGATATAATTACAGAAAAATTTTGTTATTGAGGAGAGATTTTTGTGATTTTTATCTTTTGCCCCCTTGTCTGAATAATTTTTTTTAACATTATCAGTGCTTTAAAATTTTCTAAATGACAGTAAACAAAATAGCTCCTAATTTTTAAAAGATTTTAGCTGTAAAATGATACGTATTTGTCCTCAATACATACGGAAAACCAAACAGTATAAATATGCTGGTGTTTAGCCACTGTTTAACTAAACTGTTGGGAAAACTGTTTAAATCAATAAAAGTTTTATTAATACCAATGTTAATTTTTAATGTTATGTACTAGGAATTACTGAAAAAAATATCAATATATTTGGTTATTGGCCTGTAGTTTCTGCAGAATCGATATCTTACCAAAAAATGTTGTTAAAATTTAAATTTGTCTTATTGAACAGTTTTAGCTTATTACTAATCAAAATTGAGTATTTTTGTACTATTTATTTATGTATTAAATTGGGATTAAATAGTCGTATTTTTTTAAAAAGTTTAAAAACCATTTAATATTTTGAACACACTTCATTGAAAGTCTAAAATTTGTCTGGTATTCTCTTCAGGGAAACGTAATGTCATCCAATAAACAGAAATTTAGTAGACTTCCTATTTAATATTTTAGACTTCATTACCCTTAAATTGCAAGATACTATAGTAAATATTCTTTTGTTAACAGAATTAGTTAAATCAAATACTTATATCCAGAGACATTGACATCCTAGGGGAGAATTTGAATAACTGCCAGTTTTGTTAAGGTCAAAAGGCCTAAGTTTGTTATTAATTTATTATGGTTTTATAGTATTTTTAAAATTTAATAAACATTTCATTTTGACAAGAAGAAAGTCTTTTTGGATATGTTAAGTTATGAGGATTTAATCAGGCTGTCTTTTATAGAAACTAGTAATGAGATTTAAATAACATTACTTTTATTTGCTTGCTGCTATACAGAGGTTCTTATTAATTTCCTTATAGGAGGACCTGCAGGTGGCTGGGGCCATGGTGATTATGGCATGCAAGGCTATGGAGGCTATGGAAATCAAGGTGGATATGGAGGATATGGTGGCTATGGCGACTATGGTGGCTATGGCTATGGATCAGGATATGGTGGGCCTGGATATGGTGGTTATAATTACAATGGCTGGGGTGGCTATGGCCAAAATGGTTACTCTGGCGGCTATGGTGAGTAAATGGAGAGGAATGTTTTACTGCTGTATATTTTATATGCAAAAGGTTCCCTAACATCTCAGGACAAATTTGTACAGTATAATGAAAGTTCTGACAGTCTGTAAAATATTTCCTTTGTTCTGAATAAACTTTTTTAAGTCATGATTCTTTTTATTTTTAAATTTATCATTTTTTACACTAGTAAACTCAAAAGCACTAATATTCTCACATCATTCATCTCTGGTGTTTTGTAATCTTAAGACCAAAGGGAATGGAAAAAAGGGTTCTGCCGTGTTTAGCATTTAGATGATGTGTGTGTAAGCATTAGACATGTACACTTGTTTTCCCCCAATTGAATGTGTTAGTGTTTTAAACTGGGTTTGTGGTTTTTTAGGTTTTTTACTAATTATATATAATGTATAACCCAATGTTTAAGTTATGATATAAAGACAACAGATTGTCATTCTGTCTTTCTAAGCGTTTCACACAAATTTGTCCATAAGTCATTGTTAATTCCATTTATAATTTTAAATAGAATGTAATATGTTGTATTTTAAATCTTTAAGTCGGGAAGTTCTGGAAGCTTTAAGAGTTTACATATCTGGTATGTAGTTTTATTTCTATACTAAGTTTTACAATATTTAGGGGAATCTAAAAGTTATTAGATTATATTTATCAACATATCCCCAAATGCACTAACTTTAAGAAATTAACTTTTTCTGAAGAGTGGGTAGTAAAGTTTAAAAAATATATATTTAAATATTTTTTAGGGTCAAATAAGAGATCTGTTGCAGTATTTAGTGCTAGATAAAAATTGTGTATGTAGGGCTTATGCTGTATGAATTCCCAGAGTTAAAGCCAGTGTTGAAATTGATAAAGAATATTGGTTATTCTTTGTCATTTGATACTAGGTAGGATTTTAGTTAAAAGGTAATTTTAGCTGCAGAAAGTCCTTGCATTTACAAAAACACAATTTCACATATGTTATACTTTGCGTACAATGTGTTTGCAGGATCAGAAACTCAACTGTAATAGTTTGATTCTTACGCTGCAGGTTTGAAGACTAAATATAACCCTGATTTGCTGGATAAAGCAAGAGGAGGAAACTTCATGATATTGAGACTGTTAATTTGTGGTTATTGTGAAACATTTAGTATGTGTGGAACATTCCTTTAAGAGGCTATCGGACAAATTTTAAGCATCTATATCAGTGTGGATTAAAATCTGATTCTGAGAAAATGTTCTTGTGTGGGATTCTATACTCATCAGATTTGTTTTGCGTAAGTTACTTGTGTAACTTAGCATTGAAAAATGGTTTGTACATAGAAAATGGCACTTATTTTGTTGTTGCCATATGTTCAGTCTCTTCCATCTAACACTTAAGTCTTTTCTCCCATTACCCTGATGAAGGATTTCTTAAAAATTCTTTTTAGGTGATGCCACAGTATGGTTGCCATTCCAGAACTTCCCAGTTTAAAACTAAAATTGTAGATCAGTTTTATGCTTTTCAAAATGCTTTAAAAATAATTTAAATTTATAAATACCACCTTATCCTTAACTGTGCGAACCCTGTTCAAAATTGTATTATTTACTTGTTATTCATAATAAATTCTTTTAATATCTGTAGGTGCTCAACAGCCCCCTGCTCCTGGAAAGGCCAGACGTGGCACCACTACTGGAGGTTATCAACCCTATTGATAAATTTTTAAGTCGAGCCATCTTGAAGTCTCATGTCCCATGATTCAACCTCTCTTGGAAGGTGTACATAGCCTGTGTGTTTTATCCACTTCATCTTATGCTCTAATTCGTGCAGAACTCTTTCGTTTTTTTTTTTTTTTTTTCATGTAGCATGTCCATGCTTGGTTCAGTGTTGTATAAAAACATTGTGTCACGGCACATTCCAAATAAAAAGGAATTCTTGTTAGTAGTCGCACACACATGTGATGCATTTTCAGAACAAATATATGGTTTTTTTTTATAAATCCAGATTTTTTTTGGCTTTTGTATTTTTTGACGTTCAGAATTATGCTACTTAATTCATTTGACTTTCAAATCACTTTCTTTAACTTTTAAACAAAATTAGATAAGATCCATTTGGATAGCCATATTTACTTGAGATTTCTCTCGACTTAAAATTATTTGCATGAGAATAAGGTGCCTTAATTTTTCATCCCATCTGTCATGTTTATTTTTGCATTTAGTGTAATAAATTTTACAATCAGTGACATTTGATGACTTATTTGCCGAAAATATTTTTAATAGCATGTGGGTGCCAAAACTGGGAGTAGATAGAATATTTTTTTTCTTTTGCTTGTACATATATTATTTTGACTTTTTTTTTTAAACACAATTTTCATATATACATGCAGCTCATACAGTATGTACAGGGTGTTTCTGTGCCTAATGTATAGGCATTTTGAAGGAAGAAATATTGCAAAACATTTCTCAGTCACTGCTATTAGTTATTTAAGAGAAACTATTCAAATGCTGCTTGGTCTGTTGTATTGAACTTGTTATTTTTTCATTTGTTTTAGAAATTTTGATGGAACTTGTGTACTAAAAGTTAACTAGATGTTTTAAGCATTCAATGTCAGTTGATATCAAAGGCTAGTTTATTAAAGTGGGAAGGGAGGGTTGGTGGATTATAGTTGTCTATAATAATTGTTGTTAAATGTACAGGTAGATCTCTGGTTATGCATTTTAAGTTGCTGTTATTTGCTGTGACATTGTTTCATTACATTAGGAATAGGAGTCCTCTGTTAAGAGAGCTTTAGATTTAAGGGACAGCATGAGAGATGGTTTTATTATCAAATGAATTGTAAACTAGCACATCTAAAGTTATGAGTCTGTCTCTCTTAATAAAAGATAGTAATGCTTTAGTTTTACTTGCCAGGTAACAATTCTTATTCCATTGAAGATTAATGAAAATCTAACGTTAAATGCTTGGCATCAAGGAGAGTTGAGTCATGTTGCATATGTTTTGTACTGTAGGCCACTGTATTCTAGTGATTCCAGTGTAATTCTAGACAAAATGAGTTATAGTGTGAGACAAACCTGATCTTGTAAAGGTGTGTGTAGTTATCAGTAAGCAAATGAAGATGTTAAAGAAAAGTTGTCAAATATACATGAGTATAAGCAATGTGGAATGAAATGAGGCATGAAATTGGAAACTAGCATAAGCAGACCTACCTGTATGTATATTTTTAATCTACAGTGTTTTGATGAAAATTACGTGAAAGCAGAAATAAAAATAGCAGTGTCTGAATTTTGAACTGTATACAGCAATAATCCCAAGTTTGGGTAGTTCTCGTACTGAGAATTGTATTGATAATATGATCTGTTGTCCTATCACATGTGTGCATATTTTTCATTACGCACTTGAGTATTTTCTACTGATGAATGTTGGGTGAATGTAATGAGAAAGTATTTTGTATTTGAGAGGACTTTGATATGAAAATTATATCTGCAGTTGTATTGTGGATTACCTTATTGCTCAAGGCTTAGTTAAAGTAGACATTCAGGAACTACATTTTAACACAAAAAATGAATAAAATTACACTGTTAACACTAAATCCAGAATTTTTAATTAGAATAATGTAGAGGGCAGAAAACTTCATTCTTTCAAAAAGTTACATAAGGAGAAGTACTTGTTAGCGACAAATATTTAAATATCGTTAAAAGTTGCTGCACTTGCTTGTTTGGATGCGTAGAGTCTATTTAATATCCTCATTCAGTCTGTTGGCAAATTATGTCTGAGCAAATAAATGCTTCATGTCTGAAAAAAAGAAATTCTAGATTGGATGTAACATTTCTTCCTTGAGGGGGCAGGGATACTATTGCATATTTCTAGACAAATTTGCCACCATACTGCGATGGATCAAAAACTATTTGTGTGTCCAAATAAATGAGTACTGCAAGTTCTAACAATATTTGAACTATTTATTCTGAAGAGAGTGATATTGTCCAAATCAAGAGTTAAAATAAAATTATACTTGTTTTTATAGACTTGGTTTCTGTGTATTATCTCACATAGTCAATAGTAGTTGCAGTGTTTTAATTCATTTAGTAAGATTTGTTAAAAAGGGGAATAAGTGTTTTGGGGCAGCACAGAAATATACATGGTTTCAAGAGCTAACATTCAAATTCTGCTAAAGTTAAGCAAAATCTAGACACATTGTACGGGTTGTATTTGCTTTTATTTTTAAAATATTAAAGATTTGGAGAAAACTATGCAAAGGGTATTGAGATTTTTTTTATGCATGGGGGGGGGAAGAAAGAAGCTATATTTAGAAATAGTTATTTTACACAAGGTTATAGATTTAAAATTTAACTTCAAAGGTATGGTTCATACGTTTATAAGAAGTAAGACTAAGTGTAATAGAAATTCACGTGACTACCTACAGTAATGATTTTACTATAAATTCAATTTTCGTGTATCGGAACATTTAACCCAAGAATCATTTTAAGTATAAGTCTATAATATAAATTTATTTCAAAGCATATTCATTTAAAGTACTGGGGAAAAGTATACGGGTAAAAGAAATTTTCTGGCAGATACAGGTTAGCCTGGAAGAAAATTGGAGGAGGAGGCTTTAATACATAAAATGTCATATTCAAGAACATAGTATGGGATTAAGTACATAATTTCATGATTCATAATTTTCTAATTTTGTGTTCTTGCTAAAGAGATCTGCATTTGCCACTCTTGATTTCAAGGAGCTGGTGTCATTTCATATATCACTTTGATGGTCCTTTTTGAAATTTTGTGTAGTCAACAGGTTTCTTTTCGAATTAAAAAAAGTTACATGATCCAATGAATTTGTAAATGTGATCCCAAAATGCACTGAAGGTATGCTTCATCGCTAGTTAACACTGCTGTAACAAGGTTAACAGGTGAAATGTGTGAGGCACAATCATTGTGAAATCGAATTAGTCTAATGCAATTATGAAGCCATTTTAGACTCCTCATTCCTGTTTCAAAAATAGAATATTTTTAAACTAAATGTGCTTTAGAAAAATGTTGATTTGTAATGATTGTGAATGAGTATGCTGTATTATTTTGATTGTGAGTGTTCATGAGTCTGATTTGTTTTTAGGGTCGGCTTAGTTTGATAGAATATGAAAGGTTCAGAATTCCTGCATTCATCTGTTTATATGATTTGAGATTTTTGTAATGTGAAAAAGGAAGGTAGTTGCTGAAACTATTAGCCTGTTATTAACTTTGACTTTATTTGCAATTCTCTGAACTAATACTCCGAGTATATCATCCATGCCAATTGTACTTGGAAAGTAATGTCCAAAGTAAATGTTTGTTTTGAATGGGGTTTTAATTAAAATTGTGAAACTTGCCTAGATTGCCAATTATGACATTAGTGGAATGCAAGTGATGAGAACATTCTGTGTGGGCAGTTTATTTTTAACCTTTTTCAGCTGTGCTTGGACATTGTCAGGATTTAAAGTTTATATGGTCTACAATGGTGGTGTGCAAACTTTTCTCAAGATGTCAAAAAGAAATAAATTTAGAAAAACTATTTTAAAGATCTCTGTCCAGTAGATTTTGGGTGAATATTTACTCGGCAAAGTTACAAAAAAATGTCTTGGTTGTCCACTGCTTTTGCAAATTCTCGTGCGACAAAAACTTTGTATTTAAAAACTAATATATATTTGCAATTCATTTAGGTTAAAATTAAAATAAGAGCGAAATTGCAAAATTATAAGCTTATTAAAACATTGAAAACAATAAATTTCATTTATCAAACTAAAATAGAAAAACAGGAATGGTGAGTTGTTAGCCTGGACCTTGGGTGCTATTTGTACCTAATTTTTTAACATATATTTACCAAATGTGAATAAAAATATTTATTTCCAGTTATAGAAAATTCAAAGCATATTTTTTAATTAAATTCCACATGATATAAATTTACAAAGTCTCTGATCCCTCCAATTTTTTCGTGACCCACAGTTTGCACACTACTGATCCACAACAGGCTATGTTTCTGTAGTATACCTTGCATGTATTTGCTATGCCTACTAGGCGCTTGGTTAATTTTATACTCTATAATATGAGGGAAACGAGAAAGTATGGATTCACAGGCTTCAAAATGCATTTTTAATAGAATTATCTAGTATTGAATAATGAACTGGAGCTCGAAAAGAATTAAATAGTGTCAACAAAGCCTCTAAAAGACCGTATTAAACCCCAAAGTTCTCTGCAGTACAACACGAGAGATTGCAAGTTGGTATGTAGAGTGAAGCTCCTTTCTCATTGGTCGCAGAAGTTTTCTGTTTCCGAGAACAATGTTGCCTCTGAAGCAATATTGTCCTATTGCGCGGATTTTTGTGGCCTCGTAGGGCGTAACCGAAACAAAATGGACAGACTTCGTGCAAGTGTTTCTGGTCGCTTTTTTATTTCGAATGCAGTAGATGTGTAACTTTTAGATTGCGGTAGTTCTAGGGGCGTTGTGGAAAATTCTGAGACATGAATGACGTATTATTTGAATTTAAAATTTCCCACAACTAGAGACCACTGTGCTGTAAGGAAAGCCAGCAGGAGGGGAAAAAAAAAACTGGTATTTTTTTAAAGACAGCTGTTATTGAATACCATTGATTATACACTTCCCTACAATAATGGACCGGACGCCAGCGGATTTGCATGAAATCCTACTGCATGTCTGATTTTATGCAAATCCAGTGCTTGCACGTGACCTGTTAAGGTTAAATGCGATTCGCGAAGTGGTAACGTTAGTTCTGTGTGAAATTGTGACAATGTCGAAACGAAAGGAACTTCGTGACTGAAAAATATGTTATAGTTGGTTGTCACATAAGTGACAAGTCTATTCGCGCAAATATGCGGTAGAATTATCTCAGCCACGGTCATCTGTTGGTGATGTGAAAAAGTGGAAGACTTAAGGCTTGTTCCCATAGAATCCGTCAAGGCTTGTTCCCATAGAATCCGTCAACGTTAAAGATTCCGTTGACGCTGATTCGTTAAATGGGTTAATGATTGGTTACAAAATTTTACGCCAACGCTGACGTCAACAGGCCCTAAAGGAGTTGGAACACGAACTGCACACTTGGTCGTCCCCGTAAACTGACCGAACGGGATCGTTCGAACTCTTAAGTTAGGTGGTGGAGGTGTATTTGTTTGGGGTTGTTTTTCGTGGTATGGCCTCGACCTTTGCATGTTGTTCGTGGTAAATTGAACGCCGAGGCATACATAAACATTTTGAACAATCAAGTTCTTCCTACGCTCTGGCAATTTTATGGAATAGACGAATGTTACTTCCAGGACGACAACGCTGCATGTCATGTTGCAGCCTCTATCAAGCAGTGGTATAAAAAGGATGGATGTAAAACGTCTTCCCTGGCCTGCTCAGAGCCCCGACCTAAACCCCAACGAACATTTTTGGGACGAGTTAGAGCAACGCTTATGGGCCAGGGAACCACGTCCGAAATCTACAGCTGAGCTGGCGACATTCTTGCCTTGGGAATGGACAGAAATATCCATAGCTGTGTATCAAAATCTTGTTGAAAGTATGCTCAGAAGGGTTGCTAATGTAATTGCAGCACGTGGGGGTCCATTCCCCTATTAAAACTTGTATTCTTTCCCTTATACCATCACATCTTGCTCTCCGATCCATTATTGTAGGGTAGTGTATATGCATCCCACGGTTAACAGTTTACTTGGAGTAAGGGCCTGTTCACATAGGAGTCCGATGCGTTGCGTTGCGTTAAGGAAAAGAACGTTGAGACGAAAATAAACCAATCATAGGCCTCCAAACGATTAGCAATGAAATTTTGAACGCCTATGATTGGTTTATTTTCGTCTCAACGTCATCTTTTCCTTAACGCTACGCAACGGACTCCTATGTGAACAGGCCCTAAGTTCTATTTCTAATTCGGACCATACATCTCTTACGTTCCTTAGAGGTCTAAGGTGGGAACACTACAGAGTGACCATGAAAATATTCTATCAAACATAAGACTTTTTAAGATTTATGTTCCGTCGTGTCCCTCTCTCTCTCTCTCTTTTTTTTTTTTTTTGGTGGTGGGGGGGGCGGCAGTGTTTAGTCTGCCGTACCCAAAGTATCCCGTTTGCAACAGGATCGGAATTGTAACTTGCGTCCCAGCGTGCCCAAACGGACACATCAGAAAGGAATATTTTACTCATTTTTTCTTTTCCTTCCTAAACCATGGTAGCATTACAACGTAGGGAGATAAGTATGGACTTGTATGGATGTCTTTATTTGTACTCAGATTTCCCGTTTTTGACTATCATGAGAACGACAGTTTCTGCAAATAATACTACGTCGAACTACAGAGATTTTTTCGCTGTGTGTTGCTGTTTCGTCTGATGTCTTTGGGCTCGATGAGTGGAATTTTTGGATGGTTATGGGTAATAGGATCTTAAATATTGGATTTTCTGATGCAGTTAAAAAAAAAAATTATTATTTGACTGTTTACTAGCACTAAGGAAACTGTAAGTGGTTGGTTTGGAGCGTTACGGTCATCTAATGCTACTTAGGGCTAATTAAACAAATCTGAAGTGCGATTCGCGAATAAATGAATGAATGAATTTCACGATGACAGTTGTGAAAGTTATGATAAATTCGTTCTATGTAGTAATTCAGGTGAATTTGATACGTGAGACATTGTATAATACCCATGATCACACAATTGGCGAAACTCTGGCTGGTAGATTACTGGAATGTGACAACGAGTACCTTGCTCATATTAGTCTGATTAGTAAAACCATAAATGAATGAAGATAATTTTATAACTAAGGTTCCCAACTTAGTCCCAAGGGGGGTTGCCGTATTTATTTTTTTGTTATATAAGTTATCTTAAAAGTGCTCTTTCGTGCAAATAAAGCTTGTGTCTGTGTACATGTGGAAGGTTACGGTCCGAAAAAGGTTGGGAAATGCACTACAGCGGCTGTTCACACATTTTTTAGACGATGTATATTGTATTCACAAAACTAAATTACATAAAATTCTTGTGTTTTAAATGTTCTATTTGACATCCCTTATTCTGAACTATCTTTCGACACCGCAATTTCCAGGATAATAATGCCTTTTGAAGTGTCAGAAGAGGTATTCTATCCCATTCCTAATGAACAGCTTTCCAGATTCCTGTAAGTGTTTTGGGACGACGTTTGGATAATGCAGATTTTAAAAGTCCGGAAGCACAAAAATCCATAGGTGATACATAGGGAGATTTAGTAGGGCTATCAGTGAAGGATATGGCTTTGATAACAGTTTTTTTTCCATTTATTTTAGGAAATTTACAGTGGATTTTGATGTATGACTGCTAGCTTTGTTCTGATGGAGTCTCACAGATTGATGGCACTGTGGGTAAAGCGATGGCATTTCATTCAGAAAAATTGGCGATAAAATATGTTCCTGATAGTATTTGGAGTTAATCTTGACTTTTTTTTCCCACTCTCTTTATTTTTAACTTGCCATTATAAGAAAAACCAGCAACAATCATGAATCCCTTAGAAAAAACTTTCTTTCGATTCTTTGAACCATGTACTTAAATTTTTTTCTCCCCTTTTGTGATAATAAATGGCTCTTTTTTTGTTGCAATCATTTAAATACACCCATGATTCATCTTTTGTGACAATTGTTTTCCATTTTTCTTTGGATAAGTGTTTCTCATATAGAATTCTGCAGCGTGTCCTGCGTTCAGCGATATGATTTGGAAGAAGCCGATGCACATTGCGTTTTTTCGCTTTCTTAAGATTTAAATCAACGTTTATCATTTTTTTTTACAGTGGACACCGAGTATTTTAATGATTTTGCAACTGTCCTTTGACTAGGGGAATTTTCTTTTAACATTAAACAACGTACCTTTGCAATAGTCGAAGATGTCCGTTTTTTCCTTGTATACTTGTTTGGAATTTTTGTCCCACTTGAGGCTCCAATTTGACGTTTTTTTTCCTTTCTTGTTGACGATATTACCTATCGACGCTTTAGATATCACAAAACCATGACTCTCACATTGTTTTTGGATAACGGAGTATGCATATTTCTCTTCGGAAAGAGCATAAATGTAGTCTTCGAACCACTGCTTTGTTAAAAACGCCATTTTGAATAAAAACAAAACTTTCAAGCCGCAGATGATAATTTTGACTTTTAAAAAACATAGTACAATTGCAATTATTTCTTTTGCAGCAAACGATTTTTTATTACCGCTTACCAAAATCGTCTAAAAAATGTGCGAACAGCCTCTGTATAACATTACTTCCATGAAACTTGTGGAATAAGCATAACAACAACATACTGGAACCGATCGATGCTTGTACCTTCACAGTTTGTCGGGAACTGCATAGTATCGGACACCAATGCAAATAGACTACACTAGCCTCATATTACTCGGCCTAATGCCAGAAAGAAACTGCAGTGATGTTTAGCACGTCGTTCACGGACGATTGAGGAGTGGAAAAATGTAATGTATCACGCTTCAAGCTTTTCCAGTTGGATGGACTTGCCTGGGTACCGCGTTTCCCTCGGATGCCTTTTTTTTCCGATTGAATTGTACTAACTATTAAATTCGGAGGGGGCTCTGTGAATGTCTGGGCCCGTTTTTGCCGAGAAGGGTCTTTTGATTATTTTGAATTCAGTTATGAACTGTAAGAGGTATATAAACATTCCAGATGAATGTGCATTTCATACAATGCGGCTGTACTTCAGAATATACTCTGGTTTCTCTCAGCATGACCTGGCTCCATGACCCACATCGAGTTCTGTCGAGGCCTGGTTTGAAGAACATAACATAAAAATTTAATTACCCCGCTCAGAATCCGATCTCGATGCTATCCAATGCCTATGGGACGAGCTCGAACAGCGAATTCGTCTCCTACTGAGAACGCTCTTCTCCAAGAGCTCTCTGGCAGAGGCGGGAGTACATTTTCTACCTTCAGAAACTTTTGAAACACTAATGCCTACTCCTTTTTTTAAAACAAGATGATTTTAGATTTGCACTAAACCTTCCTTTATGGCACTGCTAGATTCTCAGCTAATTTATAATTT
Source organism: Dolomedes plantarius (assembly GCA_907164885.2). NCBI lineage: Eukaryota > Metazoa > Arthropoda > Arachnida > Araneae > Dolomedidae > Dolomedes > Dolomedes plantarius. The sequence continues at coordinate 35,997,059 of OU015498.1, forward strand.
AGGCTTTGTGTGAAGCATTCTTTGTTAGGACGACGACTGAGCTACACACTTGAAAAAACAACTAAGCCAGTCTCGGAAAGGTAGTCTGGACTCATGGCTTTCCAGAAAGACATTGCGAATTTCACAGCATCATGTATGTGATCACAATATTTGCTGCAGAAAAAAATTGACAAGTCATAAGACATAGTTAAAAATTTATTGCTATAAAATTTTATGAAAATATACATATAAACTGGCAAACATTTTTAACATAAACTAATATCGATTGTATATAAACACATTTTTTACAACATAACAATTGTGCATTTGTAATTTCTTTCACACCACTTTTTTCATTTGTAATGGAAACAAATAAAAGTTCGGCAAGTTTCCTCTTCACTTACATACATTCTCAGTCCTAAATACTTTGCAACTTGTTTAGCTGCTGTAGTTGTACGTTCCTGGAATAAAAATGAAAATAAGATTTAGGACCATGACTGAAAGTAAAACATAGAAAAGCATTAGTATTAGTAAAAAGGAAAAGATGAAATTGAAAAAAAATGATGCACACGAAAAAAGGGGAAAATAAAATATATAAGGTATTATTCATTATTTTTTTTTCAGGATTCATAAAAGTGCGCAAAATATAAAATTTTAAGTGCATGACAATCCAAAATAAAATAACTTTTAAAATCTTCTTACGTGATATCGCATAAAAGAATATTTCAACGTTATTGAGCTCGTTTTTCTGAAAAGTGAAATAAGCATTTCAAAGTAACAGAAGGTTTGCATTAAACTATACTTTAAACCGCAGACTTGACAATGGAAAAACAGGCTTCTAAACAGCTTTCTTCTAGGAGCGTTAAAATTGTTGCAATTTTTTCTGTTATTTATAACAGAATTGTTGTCTTTTTTTTTATATAACAGAAAAAATGGCAACAATTTTAACGCTCCTAGAAGAAAGCTGTTTAGAAGCCTGTTTTTATAATTTAGAAAAAAACGATATATATATATATATATATATATATATATATATATATATACTAGAGAAAAAAATGCATAAAACTAAAAGCGTCTTATTTTGAAAATGTTATTCTATTTTACAGAGGTTGGCAATCATTTTTAGGATTATTAATGAATGTGCCTTTCATATCTGCTAGTCTTTGGCTAAGTCGAATGCCGTCATTGTACCGTTAAAGCTTTATAATTTATCTGGTGTACTTACAAAAAGATAAACGTACCAGTGAAGGTGAAATGGCAAAGTAAAACGACTTAAATATGCAAACAATACTTTTCGATCATAATTTTATTTGAAATCTGAGCTTACTTTTTCATTTGTCTAAAACTTTGTAATTTTATACTTATTTACTTGTATTTTGAAATTTATCTGGAAATTCAGCTTATGTACCTAAATGTTCATCATTTTCTTATTTTATATTATTACTACAAACAAGAGCAAAGTTCTAAATAAAAGAAAAACCTGAAAAAAAAATAACTCAGTTTGATTTAAGTCTGTATTTTTTCACTCTTAATTAAACGCTATACTACTTGTTTGATTCAAAATTTCAGCGAACTTGAAAAAGGCAGAAATGCTAATCTGTCAAATTGATAACTACAGCACCTTGGTGTTAAAAGGCAAACTATTTGTTATAAATTTTGTAACAATTTAATAAAGGTTAAAAAAAAGAAATAAAATGAAGACCATGGTTTTTTTTTTTTTAAATTAGATGCAATTTTGCTCAGAGTGTACAATAGTTGAATTCCCATAGGACTTACATAGATATAAATTGAGATAGCAACAAAAAAAGGCTTTGTATGTGAGAGGAAAAACTAAAGGTTGATTTAACTGACAGTCAGAAAATGAGAACTTGATGAACGGATAGAACAGTAAATAAAAGGACAGGAGTATGGGTAATCTGGTGTAAGGTAAAGTTAATTATACAAAATTTTAAAGATTTTAACGTCTTTATAATTATGAAGCACAATAGTGTCATAGTTGAAACAAAAAATAATTTCTATGTCATTAATTTAAAATTAAAAGTTCGAATATCCTAAACGCAATTAGATTCACAGTCATTTTATATCCTAACTTGAAAAATTTTGCGAAAATGGTTGTAATTAAGATATCCAGCTTCAAAATTATATCTTATCTAAACTGAAGTAGATCAGCTCGTCGAGGTAGCATTTTAGTTCAACATCATTCAAAGATTTATTGTATAAGTGCGTTCTTACAACTATTCTCTCAACCATGGGTAATTATAAAGATATACAATTCAACAAAAGTTTTTCGAGGTAAGAATCATCTATCGTAACGAGAAATCCAAAAGATGAGACAGAATATACACTAAGCAAAACCAAAGGAGGATCAAACTAAATGACGATTTAAACATGAAGTAAGTTGTTAAACCACAAAAGAAATTTCTTTTATGCTCAAGAATTCGTAAGAAGACACTATAGAGTGTCACCAGATAAAACATTAAAACGGGACAGTTGTAATGAAAATCGTCGATCCCCATTATCTAATAAGTAAGTTATCAGTATATTTATTTCTGTTTTGGTTATATTGTACAGGAATATTAATAACTTACAATTCTTATTTCAGTTCTTATTTTCGTAAAAACGTTTTTATGTAAAAACTCGTGAATGTTCCCAAGTTTTAAGGCTTAAATTTCATTATTAAAGTAGACATGAAGACAAAATTTCAATAATAGCAAAATAATCTTCTTTTAAAATGTACGGTAAGTAAAATAAATGGCTCGAATATTTTCTACGTACCAATTTCAGAAGAAGTAGGTATCCTGTTAAGTTCCTCTAAAAGACTTTCACATGCTTCTGAGTTAATAATGTCATTGGAGAAAAGATAATGGTCTTCTAACTTCCCTTGTTCACACTGATAACTTTCATAGGGTGGTGTACCAGAGTAATTGAAAGCTCCGTTTCTAATCAATGTGTTATCATTCATGTTCATCACTGGTACAAACTGATCCATCTCTAGAAAGTCCATTTTGTTGCTGCTAAGGTCTTGGCTGGAGGACTTGCCGAAGTCGTCAAAATCATTGAAGAAGAATGGAGTCATGCCGTTGAAATCTTGTTGAGCGGAAGGAATAGCCAGGCAGTTGGGTTGCCACATATCCGTGCTGAGTTGATGATGGATTGAACTGTACATAGATGTATTGTGATTGTTTTTCGGTGGGATATCTGATGGAGGAGCCAGAGGACTTGGTTCTGGTGTCAGTGTATTGAAGTCTGTGCTGTGTTCTGTAAATATAAAAAATACTGCTCGGTGAACTACGCACTTTTTGAGAGTGATGATCATGATTAGGCAGTAAAAGATTTTAAAAATAAAATTACATAACCATTTTATGTACGAATAAAAATATATGAACTAGGGGAAAATTCTAGTTTTATATATATATACTAGCTGAAAACCCGCGCTGCGCTACGGAGTACATTCAAATTAAATACAACGGTCAACGTATGCAATTTATGCCAAAAAATAAGTATATATATTTATAATAAATGCGATGATCAATGTATACAATTGATGTAAAATATATATCTATCTATATATACATATATATTTATAAAAAAATCGTAAGGGATATGCATTTTTTTTTGGATAATATCCAATCGTCTGCTGCATTAGAAAGAGAAAAAAATATTTTTTTTGTCTATTTAGTTGTTACGCACGTGACGATAAATTTATTGAAAGTACCAGAAAAAGAAATCACTGGATCAGCATTTAATAAATTAAATTCTAAAAATTAATCTTTAAAAATTCACCAAAAATCAGGAAATGGAGGTAAAAATTCGAAAAAAATTTCATTTTGAAGGAATTTTTATGATCTTTCTCGTGATATAAATTTTATAACCCTCAATGTATTATTTTAAATGCAACCGTAAAAAAATTTAAAAACAGCTTACAAATTTAATTAAAAAAAAATCTAAGAAGAATTTTTGAAAAATCTTTCTTAGTGCACCCCTACACCATTAGAAGAATCGCCATGCAAAATTTCAGCCCTTTAGGTCCAGCGGTTTGGTCTGTGCGTTGTATGTCAGTCAGTCAGTCAGTCAGTGAATGAATGAGTCAGTTACGGAACTGTTTTATATATATAGATATGGTAATCGAGGTACATCATGGACCGAGCAAAGATACCAGAAATCAGCATGAGGTGGCGCTACGACTCACCTATGGCTAATGACGAAGAAGCGCACAGATCATTTTAAAATTCGGACTCCATCTCGCAACTGAACCGAAAGCGGTGCACTAGTCTTCGTAGCGCCCGCATGCACTAAACCAGCCGGGATATGTTCGGCCGTTGTAACTCCAAGGCACTAAGCCTTTTGAGCATCATACTTTACATATTGTTATTTCGTAATTACTCTTCGATTGACGAACTAACCTACGCACACACACACACACGCACACACACACACACGCGCACACACACACACACACACACACACACACACACACACACACACACACACACACACATATATATATATATATATATACTAGCATTATTGCCCGGCGTTGCACGGGTAGATATATAGATATAAAATTTTTCATGCATTCCTTCAAAAAAATACTGGGCTGCACCCCCGCTGTTCATGTTCATCTGGCCAGTTGTGTTTATTTGGGGAGCCAGGGCTAAAGGTCATTCCCAACCCTCTTCCTCCCGCGCATTGGAATTTGACCCTCCCCCGTCACCCCCCAAACCATCTCTCTTAACGCAGCTGGTTGTGGTGAAGGGGCTCCACAAGTGGTCGCGCACCTGTTAGAGGCATAAAAATCATTAAAAAATTAATTAAAAAAAACTAATTGAGCCCCAAATTTCGTTTTTCCTGATTTAAGTTTCTCGGGTCCTAAACATTAACTGTGCCGAATTTGGTCCCGGTGGGTGAAACAGTCTATGATTCTATAGCGGACAAACAAACAGACGAGCTCTTTTATATATATATAAATATATATATATATCACAATCAGTCTTATTCACGAAGCTGTAAAATTTCCCGCATTCTAGAGATCTTCTCAATAATTAAAAAATGATTATGATTTATCAATAAAGTCATTAATCACTTAAATGTAAGAAGGAAAGTAAATCAAATTTGCCAACCTGGCGTGCTGAAGGGAATTTCATTATCCTGATATGGAGGAGTTAGAGGCTGAAAGCTGCAGATAGATTGGAAGGGCGGAAGCTTTTCAGTTCTCGAGGTTTCAGCTTAAGAAAAAAAAAAAAAAAAAAATTAAAAAATTTAAAAAAGGAAAATAATTTATACTGAATAATGCAGAAAGAGAAATACAGAGTATCTAGTGCAGGAAAGAAACAGAACATGAAAAAGAAATGGAAAAAAAAATCTATAATGTATATCTAAAATGTATTGTCTGGTTTATATATTCGCCTTCATTTTTCAAAAGCAATATAGAATATCAGTCTTATAAAACATGTTAATAAGATTTATTAAAGTCATGATATTAATCTATATTTCTAAAACCTCCCTTATATGCTATGCATAATTATTCCCAGATGGTACTTATAAAGGTAATTGTTAAGTCTTTTAGTCTGTAACCATAATAACTATATAAAAATTTACGGAATAAAATTTCCCACAATGATAAAAATTTCTTTATAAAACTAGATTTGTGTAGCCAGTTCCAAGATGTAATTTTTAAAAAAGTATTTGGAAAAATAAAATAACGCTTAATTACTAATGAGCCCCAATTTCACAAACAATTAATTTGTAACAACCTAAATCATGGGATCAAAATGGGGATATTTAAATAAATTTTTAAGTAATTAGTTAAAGCGAAATTAAAATTTTTCGTTTCTATCACATATGGCGGTATGCACGTTTTAAAATTCTGCACCTATTTCTAATTTTTTAAAGTGTGTATCTTTCTCTGTATTTAACCAAACAAATATGCCTAAATACGTTCACCCACTTGTACTCATGCGCAAACCACCTTAATGAAATACAAATGCATATTAATATTTAAATAGGAAGTCACATGATGGGCATAGTCATAGATAGGAAGTCACATGGCCAATAACAAGTGCAGAAGGTGAGACATTTTTTATCGTTATTATGCAAAGTAAATATATACCCAAAATCTATAGTTCATACATTTTTAAGCAGTTTGTCAAAAATTGCATATTTCTTTTTCTAATTTTTTTTGTTAATATTTTTCGTAATATATTTCGTAAAAAAAAAAAAAATTTTCGAAATTTTTTTTTTTTTTTTTTTTTTTTAATTATTATTATTATAATGCTCCTACCAAATAGATTACCCAATAGATAGAATTTCATTGGGGTTCGGGTGATTTTTTATTTACAGAAAATGGGCCTCTGTCGAAAGAAGTTTTCGCACCACTGCTATAGATTATATAATAGTGAATTTTTCAACTTACTTTCATCACTGTTTGAAGAGGAGGATAAATGGTTTGTGAAATTATTTCCAACGTCGTCAGGAGAAGCACTGCGAGCAACATCGTCCACACGTTTTCGATTTACCTTGCGATTTTTCTGATGGAAGGAAAACAAAATTATTAGTATAACGCGGCACGAAATGGAAAAACAGGACTACAAATATTTTAAAATTTGAACTTCTACTCATTAAGGTATCTGCTGATGTCCGGAACACTTTTTTTTTCTTTTTTCAAAAATATACATTGCTGATTAAATACATATATATTTAGTTCAAATGTGATATAAAATCACGAAAACAAATATAATTTTGGTAAAAATTTCATAACATTTTAAAATATAGGGAATTTTATATACATTTTTAGTACACTTAACGCCAGAGCTGTTTAGTGCTTAGCCAGGGACCCTACACTCAATTCAACTCACTATATTTTAATTTCCTTTGTAAAATATACTACTGTGACATTTACCTGTGTCCCGAAGTTTTACAATATTTCCAAAAATCACTGAAATATACCAAGAAAAGTGAAAACACACTGATTTTAAAAAACTTATCTTTTTATAAGTACAGATTCCTATAAGAAAACGAAAAAAACTAAACTCATGACACAACAGTCCGAATATGTACCAGGGCCAGTGGTGCCTATCTCCGCTTTCTTGATCGTACGCTTTGGGGGGGAGGGGGGCATATAACAAATGTCTCGATCAGGTAGTCAACCTAACGCGCGATCCCCAGAGTAAGTTCCCAAGAATGCTTGATCCTCATTTTATCGACCCACTCAAAGGATGAGAGGCTGAGTCAACTTTGCCCTGTCGCAGGGTTCGAACCCTGGACCTGTGATGTAGCAGCTTGAAGCTTTTAACCACTATGCCACCGGGCGTTTACAGGTACCTTTAGAATGATTAAATTAATACTTATAGCTTAGCTTTTTTAGGGCAAAACATAGTTAGTAATATGTAAAACACTATCGTAAAATTTCAGTGAAATGCATTAAAAACTTTTTAAATTATTAGCTTTCTTGTTTACAAAAGTAACTAAAAAATAAGTTTTCTGGAAAATGCATATAAAGATGCTACTTCGGGTCTTTTAATATCGATTTTGGTTTATTAAACTGGACATAAGTTCTCATCCAATCAATGATCACACGAATAAAAGTAAAGCAGTTTTAGAATCCTAAACGATTGACCTTTGAAACAGAGCAATAAAACAAAATTTTCGAAATTCTGCACCAAAACAGTCCTTTCAACGAAGGCAGATAAAATTTCCCAGACATACCTTAAATAATAATAATAATAATAATAGCTCTAATAATGGCTGTAACGTTTATTCGTACGTGTAATAATGGCTGCCAAACGTTTATTCTATTCGCTTCAGTTTCCTCGTAACTGATGAAGATAATTAGTTAACAATTGTTTTATTACCACTTTTGATTCTATATTTTATTTTACTTTTTATGCCGTTGGTTGTAGACTTCTGCACAAGCACTGAAATTTCTAGTTACTGAAATTTTTTAGCTTAGATACAAGGTGCGCCCATAAAGTAACCGGACAAATTAAAATATCAAACGATAAAATAAAAAAGTGAAAGAATAATCGCCTGGCTAGAAAGAGTGGCATCTCAACTCTTGTTAAAGCCAGTTTAAACTGGTTATTTAGTCGTTTGCATATCAAAACGCCGTAGTAATTTTCATTTAATGAGAAGGTATTGTACAAAAAAATTTGCTTCGGAATGGAACAGCGTTTTAACAATAAATTTTGTTATGAATTAGGTAAATCTACTACCGAAACTTTAGAGATGATTCGAACAGTATATAGTGATGCATCGTTATCAAGAACACAAGTGTATGAGTGGTACAACCCCTTTAAATGTGGACGAGAAAGCATTTAAGATGAACCAAAGACAGGGCGCCCTTCAACTTCACAAAGAATGAGGAAAATGTGGAGAAAATTCGTTCTTTGGTAAAAGCTGATAGACGTGTAACAACTCAGCAACTTTTAGACATGCTTGGGATAAGCAAAGAAAGCTGTAGATTAATTTTAATTAAAAATCTGAAAATGAAAAAAGTTTGTGCTCGATTTGTGCCTCGGATTTTGACAGAACAGAAAAAAAAAAAAAAAGACAGAAAAGCTTGCTGTGAAGATTTGCTGACCACTGCGCAACAGGACAATTTCTTAAAGTGTATTGTAGCAGGAGATGAGGCCTGGTGTCTACAATACGACCCAGAAACAAAATGGCAAAGTGCACAGTTGAAAGAACCGTCTTCTCCCATATAAAAAAAAGAAAAAAGACGGATGTCAAAATCAAAGACTAAGGTGATGCTGATTGCATTTTTTGATTACAAAGGACTTATTCACCCCGAATTTGTTCATGAAAATCAAACAATTAATCAGTATTTCTACAAGGAGGTGCTTTTTCGATTAAGAAACACGATAAGGCGAGTTAGGAAGGAACTGTTTGATTCCGGACAGTGGTTTCTTTTACACGATAATGCTAGGCCCCATACAGCAATTTCTACACAACATTTTGCTAAGCATTCAATTATGGTGATAAATCGCCCACTATATTCTCCCGAGTTATCGTCAGCTGATTTTTTCCTTTTTCCGAAGCTTAAAATGGCCATGAAAGGACAGAGATTTTAAAACGTCTCGGTTATTAAATCAAATGTTACGCGTATTTTGCGAACGGTCAGTTCCAACGCCTATAAACAGTGTTTCGATGACTTGAAGAAACGTTGGAAGAATTGTATAGACTCCTTTGGCGATTATTTTGAAGGAGATAAATTTATTTGAAGGTGAGTAATATTTTTCTTATTTATAAAAAATTGCCCGGTTACTTCATGGGTGTACCTTTTATTTTAAATTTTGATGTGTTATTTATTTTTGTAATAAATCATGGCTATTTACAAAACACATTTTCTATTTTTGATCTGGCTCTTATTCTAGAAAACTTGTATGATTTTAATTTTAAATATTATTCAACTTTAAAGTTTTTTTTTCGAAAGTAATATTTCAGTGATCCAAAGAAATAATTATTTTTTTATGACTTTTCAAATTATTTTACTCTAAAAAGAACAGAAAAAAAACACCGATACATTTTTCCAATAAAATAATATTTTTTTTATACATGTGAAAAAGTAAACGAAGTAGGAAATTTACACTTACTTTTTTCAAAGTCTTTTCTTCAGACGATTTAAAAAAATCTAAATGAGAAATAAAAATATTCAATTAATACATGTATTTTCGGTTAATATTCAAAATTAAAGCATATTAATTATTTAATTGAAGAACTAATAAAATAATTGATTTCCCCATGGAATGCATGGAACAACCCCCTCGGTGTTCCATGCATTTTTTCATCTTCACGCACTCTAAATTATGCACCGCAATTAAAGTAGACCAGTGGTTCTCAAATTTTTATTGGTCGCGACCCAATTTCAAGAGAGATAATTTTTCGCGACTCACTCGCTGTCTTAATGAGCGAACCCCCTCTTAATGAGCCCATAAAGAACTCTCACAGTTTGAAAATTTTCGCGACCCACCTAAAATCGTCTCACGACCCAATTGGTGTGTAATAATGGTTGTCAGTTCCATTGGTGACACAATGGTACTGGCAACTGATGACATAATGTGTAGTAATGGTTGCCCAATTGGTTGTCAGTGGGTAGCGACCCACACTTTGGGAACCTCTGATGGTGCATATGCATTCATGCAGAGTTCTCTGCATGGAGACCCCCCCACTCCTGTCATCACATTAGTCACGGTAACCCTACACGCCGTGTCCCCCGCCCCCATTGACACCATTTGACCCCCGGATCTTTGATGCTCTAAAGCAGGACCGAAAGAGGAGGCGATCCACGCATATACAGAGTACGCAGTGAACATAAATCACTGGCTTCTCCAAGGCAGAGCAGAGCAGAGTACATGAATGCAAACGCAGCATTACGTAGACGATAGTTCTTTCAAATGTGGGCTGAGAAACTGCATTTTGTCAGTCACAGGGGAAAAAAAATTTAGAGAAATCCCACATTTCTTATTTCTTTTCCCTCCAAAGTACTTATCGGGTATGCCTTTCTGAGGATAAGGGCGAAACCTAAGTCCAGTGCTGCTGAATACGCTGGAAATGTATACTTTTTGTTGCGATATTTGGAGTTTACAGCAGTGGTACGCAAACTTTTTTGCGACCGCGACCCTCTATCTTTAAATAAAAAATCTCTCGACCCCAATGAAAAATTTTGTAGTAGCAAATATTTCTTTTAAAAAATTAGGGCAATGCTAACAACAAAAAATGAGAAAAATTTTGACAAACTATTTTAAAAAGTCGATGAATTGTAGATTTTGGATATATATCTGCTCAGCAAAATAGCAATTAAAAAAATATCTTGGGTCAACACTTGTTTATGCTGAATCTCGTATGACAAAAATTTCACATTTAAAAACTAATATTTATTTGTATTTCCTTTCGGTAAAAAAGAACGATCATTAAAATTTTTTCAAAAAAGAGCAGGATTTCAAAATTATAAATTTCTTAAAAAAACATTAAAAATTTAAAACTTCGCTTTATTTATTAAACTAAAATAGAAAAAAAAATTGAATGATAAGATGTCAGCCTGGACCTCAGGGAAAATGTGTACCTTATTTAACAATATACACCGGATTTAACAATATCATATCATATATTTTTACGAAATATAAATTAAAATATTGAAAATTTGTAATTATAGAATTTTAAAGTATATTTTTAATTAAAAAATTAAGTATGGTATAAATTTACTTCAAAGTGTCCGCAACTCCTCCCATTTTTTCCGACCCCCCCCCCCCCCCCTTTGGGTCGCGACCCACAGTTTGCGTACCACTGGTTAAGAATACTGGTTTAGAGTTCTGAAATTTTTTAAATTTATTTTCTGTGTCGTGGTCTCGCAGAGTCACAGCCATTTTCAAGCTAGTAAACCAAATGCAAGCTGAAAAATCTCGTTCATTTTTAAGTTTTCTTAGGATTTTATGTTTGCTATTTAGTTTTCTATTACGTTAAATTTGTCATTAAGTTTATTTGTAACTTTTGTCAAGCTTGTCTGTCATAAATAACTTGTTTATTCAGAAAATAAAACCGATTTTTGCCTCTAAAAGGATTGGTCGGGAGAGGGTCTCCGACGAATATTTTTTCTTCTTTTTTCTTTCATTTTGACAAGTCGTTCCTGATCAACAAAAGATTAGGAATCACTGTCATAGAGGAACTTCCCGGTCTACGGATTTAACGTGCCCATATCCGGCCTAGACACGAAGGTATTGAATGGCGCTTGTGGGGAATCGAACCGAGCAGCCTCGGCGCCAACAGTCAAAGCGCTACGTATATATATATATATATATATATATATATATATATATATATATATATGTATATATATATATAAATATATATATATATATGTATATATATATATATATGTATATATATATATATATATTATATATATATATATATATATATATATATATATATATATAAATATATATATATATATATATATATATAAATATAAATATATATAAATATATATATATAAATATATATAAATATATATATATATATATATATATATATATATATATATATATATATATATATATATATATATATATATATATATATATATATATATAAATATAGATAAATAAATATATATATATATATATATATATATATATATATATATATATATATATATATATATGTATATATATATATTTATATATATTTCTATCTACCTATCTCTCTCTCTCTCAGAGTGTCAAGTCCAAATTTGTAGTTTTGAGGAAAAGCGGGATTGAAAAAAAGGCTTTTCTAAAGTCAGTTTTTTAAGTTTGATTTTTATTAATTAATTTTTTTTTAAAGAAAAATTTTCCAATTTTATTTTTGTTGATTAAAGAGTGTTAAGTCCTTGACTGGGACATAACCCCTTTAACACTAACATGTTTGTGTTTTGATTCACATATCCAAAACTTTCTCTGATGAATGAAAATATTTAGGAGTGGAATTGGACTGAGATTTCTGTACCCTTCAGTAGCCCTTGATTTTTCAAACATGCCTGGTTTTATAACTCGTTCTAGCCCATTTTGGACTTAACACCCTTTGCACAGCAAACACGGATATATGGCTACCTCGGGCCCCATTAGTATTGTTAGCTTAAAGAAACATTAACTATTTTTTGAAAGAACTCGGTATCTATAGTTGGGTGACGCAAGGAGCAAAAAGAAATTACGTAAAATAATGTCAGTATAGGAATACATGAGAAAAAAAAAGCGCAAACCTGTGGTACTGAAGAACACTCCGTTCGCTTCATGCAGAGATAGTAAAGAAAGATTGTCGAAGAAAGACTCAAAAGAAGGAAGAATAGAAGATCCAAAGAATTGAGCTTTGAAGAGAAAATATTAAAATAAATAATCAAAGTTAGATAAAGTAGAAACTTATGCAGGCACTGAAAATTAAAACAAAGGTTTTCATTATAATGTAAGCAGCGAGAATGAGTTTGGTGTTAGAGAAGTATCAATTTGCAGGGATTATAGCAACTAACTGTAGTTGTTAATTTGAAGTCCTTTCAAATACGAT
>OU015498.1:36015069-36102569 GCA_907164885.2 Dolomedes plantarius
TTGAGCCCTCTGTATAATTGCTCATTCAAGCTTCCAGTAACCAAGGGATGAGTAATCCTTTATTTCCTGAATTCTTCATTTTTGCTCGTTTCTGAAACGGGAAAAAATTAAGTTAAATAATTATAAAATCATAAGTTATGAGTTGTTACTAAGTAACAAAAATATTTAGTTTTGCAAATTTATTCACTGTCTAGAGCAGGGTCGGCAACCTTCAAATTGTTTCATATATATATACTATCTGAAAACCCGTACTTCGCTACGGAGTACATTCAAATTAAATACAACGGTCAATGTATGCAATTAATGCCAAAATATGTAAAATATATTTATAATAAATTCAACGATCAATGTATGCAATTGATGTAAAAAAAAACAAAAACGAAAAAATATATAAAAATATCGCAACGGATATTTTTATAGAAAAAATAATGTAGAAGAAAATATTCAAATTAAATCAAATAGAACATACTAAAGAATATAGTACAGTTAATATAGTACAGTTCGAGGAACAGTAAGTTAATGCATTACACAGTTACTTGATAAAATATAGCATAGTAAAATGCTACTTCTCTTGTGAGGAGGAAGAGAGAAAGTTGTAGAGCTTGACAGCTAAAAGTAAGTCGCAAAAAAGCTATGTTTAAGTTGACATGACTGAAATTTTTAAAAATAGTCTAATAAAGACTAACTAGTTAATGGTAACACTTTTCGATTATTTGTAGCTGTAGAAGACATTAAAATAAAGTTAATATATTAATGTTTATAAACTTATAAATGAACGAGAAATACGTAATTAATATTTAGATACGATAGATTGGTTATAGGAATGAACTTAAGAAAGCATTTTGAGCTAATCTAAATTCTAAAAACGCATCAAAGAAATTCTTCAATCTAAAAATTTTCTGTTCAACACAACCGGTTCCGATTACTTACTTGTTGGCTTTCTAGCACAACAAGGCAGGTAAACCACCAAACTACAGCAAGCTTGTTCATATTTAAGTAACACCTCCCAACGTTATGAGAGCTCCTTTGCGAGCCTACCAGCTATAAAGGGAGGAAATAAGCCATTCCCACCTTAGATAATGGTTAGAGTTTTGATAGGCTGTTTAATTCAAGAAAGGCTGAATTTTGGAAAGAGGATGAGCAAGGTCAAATGACAATTATCGATGCATCCTGATAATAAATTTTCATCTTTTTTTGGTATTCGGTGATAAACGTTTGATTGCGTCAGATTTCAGAAAAATGGGCAATAAACCCTTTCATGTTTACCAACAAAGATAGAAACATATACAGCACAAAAGAAAAACCTCTCAACCTATAGTCACATAAGTCAACTTCAGACTTATCCTTTTATGTCCCGGGAGAAACAGTATCTTTGGAAGAGAGTGGTAGGGTTTCATCACTATGAATCACAAACGCACCTACATGAGAGTTTTTTTTTTTATTATTTAACTTCAATGCATATCGACTTTATTGAATCCAGTTCTTAGTTGCTTTCATTTCGATAATTGCATAATATTTAATCCTAAGCGTATTTTAAATGAGATAAAATCTATTTCTTAGTTGCTTTCATTTTTATATTTTTTTAAGCCATATTTTACAAGGAACGTGAATTTTTTTAAGTGGCGCCACCTATTAATATAAAAGTAATTTAAAGTGACAAGCTATTTGTAAAAGAAATTTTCGTCATAAATGCCTTCATATTTCTTTTTTGTGCATGGAAAATTTTAAGAAATTACCAATTTCCGTAGTAATTTCACTGTAAAATTTTAGGAGTAGAATAAAATAGAGTAAATATTACTCAAAATTGAATTTTTTCTTAAATTTAAATGTTGAATTTAAAAAAAGGAAGGATATTTTCTTTTTTTTAAAAATTAAATGTTGAATTAAAAAAAATTTCAGTTTATTTTTTTTAATTGAAATTTTAATTGCAAGATGCAAATTATATATTTTTTGCTGTTTTGCACACTTTAGTTTTTTTACCTTACTCTTAAAAATGAACTTCATAAATATTCTACAAATGGGCTAAACACTTTTTTAAAAAGAATTAAAAATGTTAAGTCGACAGGAAGCTGGGAAACTTTTCTGCACACAGCTGGCAGTTACTATATAAAACGAAGAAGTGGTGCTGCAATTGGAGTTCAACCAACTTGTATTGCAACACGCTCTCCCCACATTACTAGAGGTAGTAAACGTTTGCCAGCAGGACGACCAACTGGTGTGCCACCAAGTAAAAAGAGAAAACATTCCCTAGCAGCAAATATATGCCTTAATCAGCCTAATGCAAAATGGCATTAAATTACACATTTGTGCATTATAAAATTTATGCATTTGTACAATAAAGTCACTTTATTTTCAGTCTATTTTTGGTAATTTTTAGAAGAGTATTTATAATTTTTATTTTTTAAGAGTAATGTTAAAAAACTAAAGTGTGCAAAACAGCAAAAAATATATAATTTGCATCTTGCAATTAAGATTTTAATAAAAAAAATAAAAATTTTTTAAAAAAAATTCAACATTTAAATTTAAATATAAATAAATAAAGCTTTCATTTTTTAAAATTCAACATTTAAATTTAAGAAAAAATTAAATTTTGAGAAATATTTACTCTATTTTATTCTACTTCTTTTATCTCATTTAAAATACGCTTAGGATGAAATGTTAAGGCAATTACCGATGCAAACTCAATTGACCAATCAGCAGTCGCTAAACGATGTAATGACATGAATTCATGTAAGGAATGTTAATATGCGTCCCGATTAACCGGAATCGACTGTATATATATATATATATATATATAGATATATATATACACACACACATATACATATATACATATATACATACATTTATACATACTTGTATATATATATAGTTTTTTTGTTAAATACTTAATTACGTTTACCGCACAAAGAACACAAAAAATAGTTTTTCTTTTCCCAAATTTTTATTGAAATTTTCATGGCAATAATTCACACGACGCTTCTAATATTAATATTAAAAAAATTATCCGCAATTTTACCACAGTCGTGGTTGATGGGGGGGTTAAAACTGCCCTGCAATCGTAAGCAAAATCTTTATGAATGAATCCGGAGCAAAACATAAAATCCAATTTCCGGGACTTATAGCTTGATTGGATAGCAAATTTATAGGACGTGATTTTCATAGATTCCTCACTTTCTATTACTTGTATCTCTTGTTCTCATCACTTTCTACCACTTCTATCTCTTGTTCCGATTCTTCTCGTATTTCCTCAAAATTCAGGTCAGGTAGGTTTTTTAAGAAAGGTATATCGTTAACGCGGGGACAAAAATGACCCAGATTTACTCTCAACGATAATATTAGTGATTCTGAACAAAGCCAATGGCAGCAGATAGCACCTGTTACTAAACTGCTAGATTTCTTATATAAAACTTTCGCAACAGTTGTGTCTGGGGTTACTTATCGTGAAATTTCCGTACACTTTGCTTTAGGTTAGCATGCAGCGCGCACAGGGTGTTTTATTTGAAATAAGATGTCATAATGAGAGTGAGTTTTTGGGTGCACAGTAAATTAGAATAACTTTTGTACTATAGCCATTGCAAGAGTATACCTATAACATTCGCATTAAAAAAATTACCAATCTTTATTTTTCTCCAAGTTTATAGCAACGAAATGCATATATTTTTAGATAAGCTGTAAAAATTTTATAAATATACCCATGCATACATATTTTAAAATGAGATATGTGCGCATGTCCTTAGTCTCTCAACTGAACAAAGTTCAATATTGTACCTAAAATTCATTACTAAAACCCCATAGCACCCGAATAATTTCATGAAGCAGCAGGTAGACCATTTAAGAAAAATAACTAATGTTTATACTTTATCTCTCTCTATATAAAATGTATGTATGTATTTATATATATATATATATATATATATCATATAATATATATATATATATATATATATATATATATATGTATATATATATATATATAGATATATATATATATATATATTTATATAATATATATATATTATATATTATATATATATGTATATATATATATATATATATATATATATATATATATATATATATATATATATATATATATATATATATACATATATATATATATATATACATATATATATATATATTATACATATATATATATATATATACACACACATATATATATATATATATATATATATATATATATATACACCCTCTTACATTTTTGGATAAGCTGTAAATATTTTGCATATATGTGTGCATATGCTCTAAAGTTTCTCAACTGAACAAAGTTCAATACTGTACGCCATATTCAATTCTAAAATCACATATCACCCGAATACCTTCATTGCAGGTGGTAGACAATTTAAGGAAAATTGCATTGCGTAGTTAGTGATCGATGAAAATATGACGCAAGAAGCACCGGGAATAACAAAAAGTTCTGAAGTTTGGTAATCAGGAAGATTATTGAAACAATTGCAGTTATTATACGGATGGTATCATAAATGCTAGAAAAGGTGGATAAACTATTACGCAGGTAGTATTAGAACGTCTGAAATTGCTGAATTTGATGTTTATGTATAGCATAAAAGGACATTGAAGCTATTTTATAAATCACATGGGAGGTTAGACCTTAAGGCTGATGTGTACTAACCCTATTGGATTTGCTCACCTCAATGTTAAGCTATGGAGAAAACGTGTCCAAGGGTTGCTGACGCGGATTTAAAGATTTAAAAAAAAAATTGCACTCCGTAGTTGAGAAATAAGTTTTACTCCTTGGGAATTTTTCTTGTTTAAAAAATGCAAATAATATTTTAAAGTTTAAATTATTCGGGCAAAAAAAATCTGGTCTAGTATGTTTTAAACTCTTATAAATTCCTTTTGTGGTTTTTATAAAATGAAGCCTGTTGCAAGCTGCAGAAAAGTTCAGGCTATCTGAAAATACCATTTTAATTGGAATATCAGCATTTATGTAGTTTAATAGTGGACAATTTTTCTCCATAGGTTAACATTGAGGTGAGGAAATCCAATAGGGTTAGTACACAGCATCCTTAACTAAAAGTAAAGGACATGGAATAAGAATATTAAAAACACTATAAACCTATATATCATAGAAAATTATAAAAAATTCAGAAATAGTCTAAATATTGTAGAAACTGGTTTTATAAACGATGGTTAATTGGTCACAGAATGGTTTTTATTATAGATAAAACGGAATAATTTACCTTTCTGAAAACTATAGGACATGCCATGGAGATGGATTATCGTAGCTTTATATCAAGTTGCTCCTCGGCAAAACATGGCCAAGATTTTAAAATTCCTATCAAGAGGATGAAATAAGCGTTTGAGAGGTGAAACTTATTCGATTCCTAATAAGGATAAATTCCTTCTTTTATTCTTTGGTAAGATTACAATTAGTGATGATAAGAGTACCGAGCTTTTCTATTGCATTGAGTGAAAGCTGCCAGGAAAAGATTCAAATGATGGTGAATACCAACAGCCAAAAATATAGACATGATCATGTGTATCTTATCGTCCATTCTGCTATACACAGAACAAAGTTCATACAAACGGCCTGGTCACTAAATATTCCTAGAATATTTTCCATCTGCGTTGAGTAATGGCTTTCGAAGCACATACAAGCAAGGCTCGTTGTACATCAACAAATGTAGCGTTAGGCGTTTAGGAGGGGGAATATTTATTTTTTTTGCAATAAAAACATTGATAGCTGAGACTTTCAAAGCTGTGGCTCAAACAGAATAAAAGGATTGGGGGTCTAAAGTCAACACCAAAGCCCCCCCCCCTTCATTAAACAACTGCTCATGGGTTTAGCAATAATTAGTATCTTGAAATACTGCAGCATTCTCGATTATTCTAACCTTTTTTGTATATGTTGTTCTCACTTTTTCGAATTATACTGCTACAGAAAAAGTGCTCTGGATACAAATTAAAAGAAAGTTAAGTATTTCACTGATTGCATGCGGAGTTTTAACTAGAAAAAAACCCTATCACATCATTACTATACCATAATATAAATAGACCATTATACGAGGCAAAATATAACTACACCTTTACAGATAATTCTGGATCTTGGTAAGGCTTCAGTGCTTGTGGGTGTATCCCACTGCACAAGTTTCCAGTCCATTCATGATACAATTTTCTATGCATGTTCCGAATCTTAGAATTGCGCTTTCCTCGTGAGGGAGACGCCCTACAGGCTAAGAACATCCAATATACAGAAATCAGATGTGAGAAAATTCATGCATTCTTACTAGATGTCCTGATGACTATCATAATGATCATTGCTTTAATATAGCGCCATCTTAAATGAAGAGGAAATGGAATCATGCGAGATACGTTGATTCATAGCACGTGATGACTCTCAGGCCATGTTCACATGACCTGCGATTGGTTTCCCCCGATTGGTTCATTGAGTTGAGCTCTGTGATTGGTTAACATTTTTATCGCTGCCGTCTCGCTCCGGAAACAATGTGAACAAGGCCTATCTGTAACGAAGTTGCACAAGGGAAATATTTACATTGTAACACAGTTATTACTGTCACGTGACTTGGTAGTTGCTATGGGATACGGTATCAAATAGAACCTCTCGACGATGGATGCTGTTATATGAGTTTATATGTCGGCAAAAGTACCGGTATCAAAGGTCATCATATCTTAGCGACTGGTGCAAAGCAAAAAGGAATTAAAAAAAAAAGTTAGAATTGCAAGAGAAAGCATGTCTTGAAAAGAAGAGTCCAAGTTTTTTTTTTATCAGTACACTCGTCGTGATATACAATTCATAAATTGTATCAATTTGCTAAATACATTGTACTTTTGAGGAATGAAAACATGATAGGCTTTCTTAAAGCCTATTATGAACTCTTCGAAACTTTTTTTTTCCTTCATTATGATCACGAAATGGGAAAACTATTTGTGTATCTCGTGTAAGAAACATAAAGACCTATTAGTCCTGTAAACTGTATGGCATGACAACACTTTCTGATACTTCATGGCAAACTAGGAGAATGGTAACCAAACAAATGATACCTCTTGAAAAATTACAAAGCACTAATCCGTATGAATCTATTCTGCATAGTTTTTTCTTAAACAATCTTAAATAATTTTCAAAAAGCATAAGGTAAAAGATGGTATTGCTTTTATTTTATCTAGTCTATCATAGTTCTAGACCCTGGATCCAACATATGGCTCCATTTCTACCTACTGGTGTAGGACCAACTCCTGTTATTTTACCAGACATAAAAAGTAATTTTGGCAAACTTTATCCACTATCTTATGCAATTATTTTTCTTTCCTTTTCCATGGAGAGGGTGTTTTCTCTAATGATAGATCGATGTTATTTTGCGGCTAAGATTGTATTCATAAATACTTAAATTTGATTATATTTATTGGGCTGATACTGGACTAAAGTAACAGCAAAATATTGAAGTTTCACATTATTCAATAATATTTAGAATATTTTATTAAAGGAATTATTAAAGGAAGAAGTGTTGTAAAATAAATGCAGCTTTGAAAGTTCCGTTGCTCTCCACAATACCATAAGTGTTGAGCCTTTGGTAGAAATTGGGATGTATCTATAAGGGGAGGTTAAAAATTATGAAAAGCTTATGTCATACATTATGTTTAAGATATGCATATATTATTGAATTTTCAAGGGGTGAAAGTGGCAAATAAATGAATAAAGTTAAAATTTTATATAATCAGGTATACTGAGGAGATTGGAATGTTCCGAAGTGATTATACAACAAAGATAGTAATGTGGTATTTTCGGCTGCTTTTGTCGAAGAAAAATCTGTAGTGATGCTTCAAAAGAAAGAGTCAAAGACGCATCTCCGGAGTTATAAATGAAACTGCACTGCAGAGAAGAAGGACTACCAAAAAGTACAGAACATCGTAAAAATAAACTAAACACAAATATTGATCGCAAACCACGAGACATTAAATGAACAAACTAGCACAGGCATTCATCACGACGCAGAATATAATATTATAAATTGAGTGATGGGTGAATTGACTGAGATTTCACTTCGTAGTGGAAATAGAGTAGAATAACCTTGGCCTAATAAAAGACTAAATTGGGAAACGGACACCTGAACAGTTGCTTGAGGAAGACTCGACAGGTAGGGAAGACCTATCGAGTCCTCTTCAAGGTACCTATCGAGTCCTCTTCAAGGTACCTATCGAGTCAATGTTTACATGATGAGGAAGTATTCTTAGAGACTGGATGACAATACCTAAGTAGTTTACCACAGTGTCCTTCTCTCGCCCCTATTTTTAAATATTTCCTTTAATCTTAATATTCAGGGTGCTTTCGCATGAATGATATTGAAAGGTATATCATAAGACCAGAAGAGCATCTTCTGCAGCGAGCAACTGACCGTTTCTCTTTCTGATTAGCAAGCTTGTACTGTCAAGAGTTCGTAGACCTGACAGACACGGAACTTTCCACAGGAGGAAGGGAGATGGTGGCAACGTGTCAAATATTCTAACATGGCTGCGGAATGTTACATATTGATTCGATAAGTAAGTCTGGGATTGAAGGTCTACTGTCAAAAAGGAATACAGGCTGCAGCGACTATTAAGTCTCGAAAGATGGTTAGTGACAAGTACAAAAACATAATTCATACTCAAGTAGATTAATTTGAATAGCATGTAAATGAAAGGAAAGGTGAGAAATGACGTCAATATTCTCATACGAATTGGTAAAAAATGAGATGCAGAATGAGAGCATGATCTGTAAATTATTGCTGAACGCTTATTTACTGAATTTTTGACTTTTTCAATTAAATTTTGTCCCTAAAAGCTGTATGTTGTGCTCGGGCAATAAAAAAAAGTCTATTCGCTAAAATATAATGGAATAAAAAATGCGGATATTTCATTCTTTCTTATAATTGTAACAAAAAGGTTTTATAGAAGCAACGTTTAAAAAAAATGTATTTATGAAAATTTTAAAATATATAAGTTAAAAATATTCCTTTAAAATATTACATCAGTAAGCAAAAAAAAAAAAAAAAAAAAAAAAAAAAAAAAGAGAAATAAATTAAATTATGGAATATGTATAATAATAAAAATATTCTGTTTAAGCTATTAATATTTATTTACCGAAAAAATTTATTAAATGCTTATTTTAGTATACAATTAGATATAAAAAAATTTAAAAATTGGGTCATTAATTTATGACTTAAAATACGTTCAAACAGACTAAATTAAAAATAATGAATATTTATTTTTGTTTTACACCAATAAATTATTTTATATGCATTCAATAAAAAATACAGTACTGCACAAAAAATAGTATAAATAAAATTCAGGTATAAAAAATTAAGTATGCACTTCTTAATCACTAATTGATCTAATTTTAGATAGCGAAGATCTTGACATATGGCTGACACAGACACCACATAAAATTAAAGCATTCTTTTTATAATCTGTTAGTTAAACGGAATATAAGGAAGTAAAAAGAGAATTGCATTATAAAATTTATCAGCATTAGTTTCCTTATTTGTAGAACATATTAATTTTTTTTCACCTTAATTTATAAAGTATATTCCCAATTTTCAAGACAATTGAAATTTTTATCTAGGCAACAGATGTCGTCTGAAATTGGATTTAAACAGCAGCAAAATAATTTTTTTTCATAAATAATTTTTTTTTCTCCAAACTCAGACATTCTTTTGTTGATTCTCTAGAATACATATGGTAACAAATATAGAAAATGTTAGTAATAGTTATTTTTGCAATCACAGAGAAATGGTTTGTTTTATTAAATACATATTTAACGCGAAATATATTTTATGAGAAATATCTCTAATATTTCAGTAGATGTACCATACAAAATAAAATCATAATGTCTTTCTTATACTTGAATAAAGGGAATTCAGAGATTGTGAAAATAGATGTATACTATACAAATATTATAAAGTCAGCTTCATTATATTTTACACATTTTTAATAAATAAAATATATTGCCCTTTGTTTGAAAAAAATATGAAATGAAATTTTTATCTAAAAAGCAAGCGTCATTCGAAGATGATTTAAACAACAACGAAGTAATTTTTTTTCCATAGTGAAATTTTTTCTCGATTCCAACACACGTATTCAACATGCTTAATGTTCGAATTAAATTTTTTTGTAATCACAACAAAATGTTTTAGCCTACAAAGCGAAATATCATACATTATACATATGTTTTGTTACACAGATAAAACACAAGGAAATGAAATAAAAAAGAAATTTTTGTCTTTTAAACTTTATTGAAAAAAAATTTAAAAAAATAAATCTGTAATGTTAAAAAACAACAACAAACATTCTCAAAGTAAGCATTGTAATTTTCCAATTATATCAATTAAGTATAGATTATGAGTCATTAAAAAAAATTTAAATAATTAAAAAAATAATCATATGTAAAAACTTTGAGAAAATATTATTCAACAGTGATTTAAAGCATGCCACTTTTAAATACACATATTATATTAAAAAACATTCATAAATAAATAATAATGTATATCAATAAATGAAGTAGCCAGCACATTATTAATAATAAATTCCGAAAGAAACTTTTTAAAAGCTTACCTCTATGAACAGAATCAGAGAGACGTTTAAAACTCAGAGCCTTAAAACACAGTGTAATCCTTGATTGCGCAATCTGATAAACCCAGAGGGATCTTATTGGCTGGCTGGCTGCTGGATTTTTCCCTATATCCGGGATACTTTTGGCGCGAGCTCTGTTGTAGTGTAGTAAACGCTGTAGCGTATAAAAAAGCCGTGCTAAACCCAGCGGTAGTAATTTTTATTTGACGTTGTTTTACTGTTATATCGAATTCGATTCTTGAAGAGAATAATAATTCAGCCTCTAACGGGGAAATAATGAGTGTTTATGCAAGGATGCAGGAATTAGTTTATTATTTATGCGATGAAAGAACGAAGACGTGTATTCACAGACACTTTTTTTTTTAACTACAAAAGCAATTAATAACTTTTAAAAAAATTATGAAGAATTAAAAAGTCTTCTCAATTCAGCGATTCAATATCGATTATTTTCCTTTATTTAACAAGATAAAAATTTTCACAATTCATTTACAGTGTTAATGTTCCCCATTTGTTTAGATTGACGAGTTTGATGAAACTAAAACAACAACTACAACAACGACAATAATTAATTAAAGTTAAAATATTAAAACTGTATGTTAGGCTCATGAAAAATATTTTGTTTCTTAAACCAAACATATTCTTCAAATTCAATTTTTTTTCGGAAAATTATTTCTAATTTTTTTTTTTAATATTAAAATGACTGTTGTTAAAATAAATGCCAGTCTTTGATTTTGGTAACCTTTGATCGATCTTTGGTGCCATTTTATTTTCTCTTACATACCATTACTGCAGATAAAATTTATTGTGGGGAGAGAATGAAAATTTTGAATCAAATATTTTGGACCAAAACGAAAATTTTATTACAGGTGAAAAAAAGGAAAAAAGATACTTTTTCGGGATTTATTTATGCTTTTTTGTCACCAGAAAGATTACTTTTGAGTATAATGTTATCGGATTTTTTAAAATAAATGTATGGATAAAATTCTCATTAATTTTAAAAAACGTATAGCAGTGAAAGGTTTTTTCTAATAGTTCTACATAACGTGATATTGGCAAAATTTTTAATCGAGAATTAAAAAAAAAGTTTAAATATAGTTTCTTAAGGCTGATGTGTACTAATCCTATTGGATTCACTCACCCCAATGTTAACATATGGAGAAAATTTGTCTACTATTTACAGCTACATAAATGCTAATAATCCAATAAAAATGATATTTTCAGATACCGTGAACTTTTCTGCACCTTGCAACAGGATTCGTTTTATAAATTTCATCCACCAAAGGACTTGATGAGCTTTTGAAACACACTAATTAAAAAATATTTGCATTAAAAAAAAACGAAAAATGCCCCAAGACGTAAAATTACTTTTCCCTATTACAGAGTACACTTAAAAAAACTTTTAATCCAAGTCGGCAATCCTTGGACACATTTTCTCCAAAGGTTAACATTGAGATGAGCGAATCCAATAGGGTTAGTACACAGCAGCCTTAACTGCCATTTATTTGCTCTTTTTCATAAGCGAGGTCCCTCAGGGGTAGAAAGGTTGGTTTATTGGTAGTGCCATGGTCATCTTTAGAGGAAGAATTCTTTTCCGGACATTAATGGTAAAGTGGGAAGAAGATGTAATAATGGTGAAAGACACAGTCCTTGAAAGAGTTTTTGATAAACGGTGTTCGATGTTTTAGGAAATAACGAATTATAGTTGTAAAATATTATGATTGAATAGAAAAACATGAAGATAATCACTGTAATTCACTGTAAATTAAGCTGAATTCGAATTTCAAAAGCACACTCAGCTCTTTTCCCCCAAAACCAGCGTAAGAAAACACCTGCACGGTTAGTTACCATTTTGAACTTATCTTACAGTGACCATTTCTAGCTTAAATTACTGTTATTTAAAGAGATTTCCTCAAGGTTTTTTTTTCTATGAACTAGCATGTTTCCATAGTTCTGATTCTATTTTTAAATTATTATTATAATTGTCATTTTGATTGGACATAGAGATGCTTTAAAAAATGTTAGAGTATTGTATATACGATTATCGGAAAGTATTGCAGTAAAAATATTTACAAAAATGTATTTTTATGTCCGTACAAAGACTTGATATTCGAGTAAAATTTCATTTAGCAAAAAAATAATTTGCCCCTCCCAAAAATATCAAAAATAAAATGCCTGTGGGGTTTGGTTTGTCTGGGGAATTTATTTTTGATAAACTTTTGCATATTAATAAGCTATGTAAGGATTTTTGAGCCGTTGTCGAAAACTGGTAAAAAGAAGTCGGATTGTTTTTGACGAATAAGGAAAGAAGCCTTGACCATTCATCCATCGATATGGTGCAATCACTTGTCAGTTATTTACAGGATTATTGCCTGATGCTTTTACATGATTATTGTTACATGCTCACTGAAAAAATACCTTCAAATATCACTATAATGAACACTTTAGTCGAATTTCAAAGACTTTTAAAATTAACTGTTCCCCAGGGGTCAAAGTAACCGCGTTTTTAATCAACAGTCATTCTATATGAGAAATTTATGAACAAAGATTTGGGCATCTGAATCTCACGAGGAGATTGGTAATAAATTTTTTCTTAGCTACCTTTGGAAGGCCGTTGAAATTGCACTAGCTTTAAGTATCTCCATCTAACCTGTGTTGCTTTGTAAAAACTAAAATAAATCAAATATTACAGCGCTTTTGTGATTCGGTGGATATCCTGTTGAGAGCATGAAAATTTTCACTTCTGATCTAAGTGTTTTGAAGTCTGCTCCAAGTGTTCACTGAACATATTCTTGCTTGCCTGGGGCTCTCTCTCCATGCGGGATCTAGCGGCCAATCCATTGATGGTTCTGGAGTTCTTTAGGGTGTACAATGTCATGGACCTGATATAACCCTGCTAGTCTTTGGGTATGTGCAACAACAGCAACACTTCTGATCAAAGTATAGGTGAATTATATAAATACATACTGTTATTTCCGAAGACCTGGAGATATTTACACCAAACTCCCGATTATCTGGGCTAATTAAATACACGGGTGCTCACGGAAAATCGGGAAAGCAAGAAATCCAAAATTGGCTTCCAAAATTTATCTGTTTACCACAAAATAGGGATTTATTTAATAAGCTCTAAATGAACTACATATAATGATTAAAATAGGATTAAAATAGATTTTTAGTCCTTCTAGGAAAAATCTATCATTTTTTTTGTTTGTTTATAAGCCATATTGACATTCTTTAGATCGATTTGTATTTTATTTCAGTTTAACATTTTTGATGAACGCATAACCGCAATATCGCTAATCATCCACGGACTAACGGAGTTCATTGTCAATGACGATCCTCAACCAGGAAGTTTTCGTTGTTTGTTTTCCCTCTCCGCGGTTGTGCAATAAAACCAAACAACTAATCTTAAATACTTGCTAATGGTTTATGATCTGTACTTGAGTTTTTTTTGTGTCGCATAAAAACATAAACACACAAAACTTAGCTGACATGTGAGTTGTGTTCAGTCTAACCTCAACTCTCTAATAACTCCTTTGGAAGATGTTAGTGTTGGATTGAACATCATGTGTATTCTCTTCGAATATAGTTTTGCAAGGATTCAACATCAAATGCTGTCTGTAAAAGGATGCATTGGATGCATTTGATGGGCTTTTGACGAAACAGATCATGCTTTGTCTTCTTACTTTTCATGGTTAATATCTGAATGTAATAAAAGTACCGAATGAATTTTTGTCTACGTTAAGAAATAACCAAAGTAGACTTACAATATGTAATGCTAATGGCAAACCCAACCTTGGGGCTGTACTCTGTCAAAAATGTCGAGATAGAACTGTATAGATGTTGTGATAGATAAGCTTTCACTGGTTATGTCTAAATGCTGAAGGCAGGAAAAGCCAGTGGATGGCCAGAGTAGCCTGCAAGAGGTTAAAGGATACTAATATACCTAGAACTCCGTCCCTAATGCTCTCCTGACCGACTGTAGCCAGATGATAAAAATCACTTAGAACTCTGATTTCTAATGATCAATAGAAAAGTTTGTGCAGCCAATCGATTTAAATCCCCTAGTAGTCCGATTCCTAATGCTCTTTTGAGAGATTGAAGCCAGATAATACTTATCACCCAGAACTCCAATTCCTAATGTTCCATAAAAAGGATTGTATAGGCGGAGGATACAAATTATCTAGTACTTTGATTCCTAATATTCTTTTGAGAGATTTCAGCCAGATGATACAAATCAACTAGTTCTTCCATCCCTACGGCTCCCGGTAGAGATAGTAGCCAAAGTATACAAATCACCTAGTACTCCGATCCATAGTGTTCCCTCGAGATATTAGTTACGAATAGTTAATTAGGCATTGTCTCAATTAGAAATAGAAATTCTATTACTTAAAAATTATCAAAGGAAATATCCCTGAAACATACGAGACTAAAAAAAAAATTTCCGTTCCCCACTCATCCGGTGGTGGTGGTGGGATATTTCTTGCCAGTCACATGCAAACTTTGAATCAAAGCGTACTTCCGAAAGATACGGATAACGACAATAATTTACCCGATCTTCAACACGTAGTTCGTTCAAACTTTGACGTTAAAACAAAGTATACAGATGCTACTCGGGAAGGAAACGTTTCCGCTCCTCTGGTCACGAGATCTTTATTCGATATTAAGTACCGAAGGCAAATTTTCCCAAAGTGACGAGGCGTCTATCGGATGACATTTAAAAAAGTCATGAGTTATGAATCGGTTTGGAACTAAGTTTCATTATATAGCACAGCAATTTATAAATACGGCAACAGAAGTGAAAACAATATTAGAATTATTTTAACCATTACATTTTTTATTTCGAAAATCGTATGGTTTTGGGAGGCGGTACATTACTATTTTTCAGATAAGGCGGCAATTTAAAACCAGTTTTCAAAATTTAGGGGGGATTTCTACTGAAGACTCTATAAGGGAAAGTAGAATCTATTTGTATACTTTGGGTCTGGAAACCCTGGAATGCTTAGCAAACTCTGTAGCACACAAGCAATTAAACTCTTGTTTACGATTACGAGATATTAAAATGAATAATAATTCAGATTTATATTAAAATGCTCAATTTCCATATCCGAATAAAATATTTTTAACTTTATTATTTTTGACAGTAAAAAACATTCCAACGGGATAAAAAAATTCCTTTATTATTCTTAGAGCTGAACATGATCAGAAAATTTCGACAAGTATAGTGATAACATAGTCCACTGGCATTTAAAAAAAAAGAGAGAGAGAGAGATTTCAAGCATCTAAGAGGCATGCTGAATTCTTTAAATAATTGGTTATTTCCTCAGTTGGACATGTTTTGAACTTCAATCTGAATTTGGTGTCGTGAGTTCAGTTTGATGAACTCAAGAAAGATTCAAGAGAGTTCGGTATCAAAAACTGAAATCTATCAAAACTATGAGTTCACGACATCTAGATGATGGAGATAACTCAATGCTCTTATCGCTATGAAGAAAAATTGGAAAATGTAAGGTAGGTAAAAAAAAAAAAATAGATGGTGGTAAACGGTCTTTTTCACCTACAAGATGATACCGCTAAATGTCGCATTTACTCATTACCGTTAACGAGAGAAACAATGTCTAAGATCTTTATTGATGAGCAAAATTAGCCTTAGAGTAAAATATATGGGGATTTAAAAAAAAGAGAAGAAATGATGCCCTATCCACTTAGGTACACCACCGTGATGATGGATGCCTAGACATCAACGCGGAAGTTACATGATGCCAAATGGTAGGAAGCAAAATATTTTGCCATCCTTGGGGACAAGGTGAGCAGTAATAAATTCAACCTCTGATAACGTATCGAAGTGAATTGTACTTTACATTAGACACTGAAGCCCCCGGATTCTTGTCTAAAACAAGTTTCTCTACGACTTCAATCCCGAGTTGGTTCTCATATCGGGAGTCATACATATTTCATGGCGAGCTTAGTCGGTCATCTTTATTTACCTTTGATTATTTTAATTCAATAGCACGGAGGTATACTTCGACCTATTGAGCTACGCTTTTGGCTCAGTGAAAAGGACATTATAGGTTTGTTGTTGTTGTTACTAAGCCCTCCTGATCTAGCGCCGCTAAATCAGGTCCATGAATTTATATATCCTCAGTAGGTCCAGCAAAGGGCGAGGATCGGTAATAAGATCCTTTCTAGATAAGTTTAGGCAAGTTAGGATGTGACAAGGAGTGGCCTGCTCAATATTACACCTTTTACAAGTGGAAAAGATTTTGTTTTGGTGATCAAATTTTAGGCAACTCAGGTGGCTACTTGCAAAAATAGAGATTGCAGTGTGCTCAGCTCTATCAACCTTGAAGGCAAGAGCCCTACCAGGGCAGACACCAATCTACCAGCTATGGACCGGGGGAGATCTCCAAGTACTCTGGATAAAAGATTTCCTTACGGAATATGTCTCCAGATAAGTAAGAGCCGAAGAAGTTGGTGAACGTTCAGCGGTACCCTCCTTTGCTAGGATGTCAGCCATCTTATTGCCAAATAGGCCCAGGGGCATAACTAGGCTGGGGTAACCGTGGCAATGCCACGGGGGGCCCTGGGCTCCAGAAAAATATGTTTCATTATTTACCCAGGGGCCCCCAATTTGCGTCCTTGCCCCGGGGCCCCTTAATGCTTAGTGACGCCCCTGAATAGGCCCACATGAGAGGGGACCCACTGAAAATTAATATCATAGTTCATAGTGAGACAAACCATTATATGTAATGAACATATATAACACAAGGAAATAGTCGCCATCTGAGCATGTGAACTAATTCTCTGACCATTTTTAGAATGTCTCAAAATATCTGTCGAACGCATCATATTGTCAAATAACGAGGCATCGTAATTCGAGAAGGCATTTTCCTCACCTTTAATGTAACCGCAGAGTTAGGAAAAGTATCTTTGTATTTTAGTTACTTTACATACGATCAGTGAACACCCTCGTGGTTACCCCATTAAAGAACATACTCCATTTATTAACGATGTGGTTTTCTTGTTACAATACGAATATTTTGGTATTGGCAGTACATTTATGTTTACAAAATAAAGAGCAATGGAATATGTGAGCTTGCTCAGTATGACGCCCCCACAAGTTTTAAAACAGTTAAAAATTAAAAAAATGATTTAAATACATTTTATTGCTCGTAATAAATGAACGAAATGGATAATGTATCTTTTAAGGGGTCATAGAACTCATAAAGTGTAAGTGAAAAAAAAATATATAAACTTTATATCTTTAACATTTTATATCTTTTGATGTATTTCATCTAAATGTTTAATTTTAATTTCTTTTTATAGATCTAAGTTTTGTCTTGTTCAGAAAATATTTTTGAAGTCATACCATCAAGGAATATTTTCATACTCAGAGTCGAAATAGAGCTTTATTGTCAGGGAAATTTTGATAATCATAGCTTACGCGCAACATTATTCCCAAAATAATTAACAAAAATAAAAATATTAATACACATCATAAATATGTTATGAACCCTTAGCTAAA
Source organism: Dolomedes plantarius (assembly GCA_907164885.2). Classification (NCBI taxonomy): domain Eukaryota; kingdom Metazoa; phylum Arthropoda; class Arachnida; order Araneae; family Dolomedidae; genus Dolomedes; species Dolomedes plantarius. The sequence continues at coordinate 36,033,203 of OU015498.1, forward strand.
TTATTATGTTTTAAAGCCCCTTTCTATTTTTAATATGTAGTTGTATTTAGCTATACCAGAATTGCGGAAAAAATTCTGCAATTCATGCCATAATAAAAACAATATATTGTATTTAAATGATGAAAATTTAGGTATAGGTGTTAGATATTCATGTGATATAACTCTCCTAAAAATTTCATAACAAAAAATATTGAGTAGTCCAGAAGATATCCTGAGCGCAATGCTAAAAAAATCACATTTTGTGAAAAATCAGATTAAAGTTCCCTTTAAACAGTTTGTTTACGGGGAAAACACAAAACATAATTTTGGCGATAACTCCAGAAATAATGGAAATTTTTTCACGCAGTATGATTTAAAATATTAAGAAAACCTTCCATTAAAAAATCGATTTTTTAAAAAAAGTTTTAAGACTCCTACCACCCCTTTATCTCTGTTTAAAAAATGCCTCACCATTTTGCTTAATATACGCACAAGTTCGAATGCTGTTAATAATAAGTATTTTCAAGATAGGCAGATCGCATGAGGACAAAATAATCCAGGCGAAAAAAGCGCTCAATTTTCAAATCGTCTGCATGTTGCCGTATCTCATCCCTCTAAACTCCCTATCGGCGCTCAACTTCCTGCTAAAAATTCCCTGTTCTCTGATTGGCTGGAGGAGGCTCTCGAATTCGTGGAAAGGAATGTAAATATTGTGTGTGAAGCCGGTATATCGCAATACTGAAGCAAAATAGACTACGCTCACGCGATTGGCTGGGATAAAGCAGCAGCATTTACTTCCTTCTCTGTTCCCGCGTCCCTAGTTTTGGTTTCGGTGATTTCTTTCTTTTTTTTCCTAGTTTGTCCATCAATTATATTTTCATCGCAGTGTGGAAACTTGATTTAGTAAAAATGAATTTTTTTTTTTTTTTTTTTTCTCACTTTAATTGACTGAAAAATAGCACTTCGCATCCCCGTTTAGAAAAGCATCATGTCGGAATATCGGTCTGCTTCCAGACTTTTAGAACAGCGTGTAAAGTGGGTGTTCATACAGAAATGCTTTCTTACGGAGCGAGTATTAATTTGATTCAAAAGGGGTGAATTTAAAATTTCTCAGTTGGGGAGAGAGAGAAATAGAAAGATTTGGTGGAAGGGTGAATGGTACATAAAACATTTTTTTTTTTTGCTATCTACTGTTCAAAAGGAATAAAGAATTAAATCTTCTTTAGTTCACTCAGAGAGGACCGTCAGTAGCGTAGTGGTAGCGCTTTGGACTTCGGACGGAGAGTGCTCAGTTCGAATCCCGACGAGTACTATTTATATGTAATTTATGCCGAGCACCATAAAAGTCCTTCCATGTGATCAGAGGGATAGGCTGTCTCACGACACGTGCCTCCGAATTAAAAAAAATTAAATTTAATAAAATAGAACCACTAAAAGAGCAAAGTGCAATAATTTTTTTTCTATTTGTCTATATCATTAACGAAAAAAAGGTAGGATTATAATTTTTTTTCTTTTTCATTTTAGTCCTAATGAAGAACGATGGCGAAGTTTTATCTTTAGTCATATTCCGTTTTTTTTAAATTTAATTAAATTAAATTAATTTTAATTTATTTATTTACATACCTTAAAACTCATAGGGAAAGGAAGGATTATTTTAATATATCTGGAAAATGAAAAAGGGGAGGTGTCATATATTTAATCAATTTTTTGTTATCTTAGAAGTGAATTGAAATTATATAAGAAATTTTAATTACCCGGTACAATTCAAATTTTTATTTTCACATGAATAATTTATATATTTTTTGTTTACATGATTGGTTGTTTTAGCACTTTTTACAGTGGTGGTAACTCAATATTTTGGCTTAAAGGCATGTGTATTATTTCCTTAACTAACGCTACTAACTATTCTCAGCTACACACGGTATATAACTGACGGGAGATTTCATTTTAAATATAGCGACACTTATCTATAACTCCACATACCCAAATTCTATATTATTCACAACAATGCCTCAAAGAAATTTTACTTGAGAAGTAAAAAAAATTGTCATATATAATCCATACACATGAGACAGTGAATATATATATATATATATATATATATATATATATATATATATATATAATATATATATATATATATATATATATATATATATATATATATATATATATATATATATATATATATATATATATATATATATATATATATATATATATATATATATATATATATGTATAGATATATGCACACAGTTTTGGATGCATATTAGCGAAATGCTTATAGTCCAAGAAGCAAAGAAGTCTTTTTTTTTTTATATTGGAATTTGGGAGTCCTGCCAAATTTTTGACGGACAATTATGCGCGGCAATCGCGTGCAGGGTGAAAGGGCGAAGGAGAGCGGGCATTTCCTTAGTTCAACTTACATCACCGGTTGCAATTATTTAAGAAAATAAAAGGAAGAAAATTGTATTGCTTCGCTCGGAATAAATGACATCACTGTGGGAGGAAGCCAAGTCAGGTGAAACTGTAATTTTCTGGTTAACGAAAGGGTTATTGATATATTAACGTTATGTCTTGTATGACTATGGTAATTTTTATGATATAATTGCAAAAATGTTGTAAGGCATCATTTACATATTTAAATTTGAAACAGAAGATATATATATATATAGATATATACATATATATTATATATATAGATATATATATATATGTATATATATATATATGTATATATATATATATATATATATATATATATATATATATATTATATATGTATATATATATATATATATATATATATGTATATATATGTATATATATATATATATATATATATATATATATGTATATATATATATATATATATATATATATATATACATATATATACATATATATATATATATATATATATATATATATATATATATATATATATATATATATATTATATATATATATATATATACATATATATATATATATATATATATACATATATATATATATATATATATATATATACATATATATATATATATATATATATATATATGGATTCTCTTTTTTTCGTTCCAGAGACTACCGTGCAAAAAAAAAAAGTGTAAAAAAAGATACAGTAAACATATAAAAGTTGGAAATCGAATGAATTTAAATAAATATGTAAGAGCAGATCCCCAAATCTTATTTTTATACGGGTTCATGTTTATACAGGTTAGTTTTAAAATTGAAAATATGAACAAGTGGTTAAAAAAATTGAATTTACTTTTTATTTATACATATATGCATATAACACAATCATTCAGTCATTCAGTGACACTACTAGACAATTAACGTGCCCGTTTCATGTTGTTTTGTGGTTGCGAAAAATCACTCTCGTCACGGAAAATATTTAATGGCGATATATCTACAAGTATATCTTGAACAAAATTAACATTTTGTGTTCCCTTTGTTTCGCTGGTTTTGAACATGAATTCGGTTATCAAACGCTGTTATTTTGTTTTTATTAGTTCTTTATATGCTTATTCATAACATGCCATAATTCTTTTTGTATCACGTTAGATCTGCACAGCTCTTTCAACATTGCCATCATTTGTAAGAAATATATTTACAAGTTTATTGGCTAGTTGGAGGCCTTCTAGAATTGTACTTGCAAATAGCGGAACCCCGCCTCCACCAACACCGCTATAAACGCGGAAGCTACATTCTCTGAAATACTCTCTGATAATATTGCCTTTAATATTTTTTATTCTTTTTAGATTTTTAAACGGTATTAAAGTAAAAAAAATGTGTAAGATAATAATCTGTTCTTTTTCCTGGACCGTGTTATTTCGAAACCATGCAAAAAGAGAATCACACACCCACACATTTATATATATATATATATATATATATATATTATATATATATATATATATTTATATATATATATATATATATATATATATATATATATATATATATAATATATATATATATATATATATATATATATATATATTTTTTTTTTTTTTTTTCTTTTTCTTTATTAAAAAGTTAAAACACTATTCATCTTGTAATTATGTTTTAGTTGAATATATTAGTAAAGACATCTATTTCATCTAAAATATTTTTTCTTCTTCATAATTGTTTATTACTGTCTAGGTGTTATAGCCGACCTCCGGGAGTGTTGCCAGGCTTAAAACATGTTTAACCGGGGTTGGGGGGGTCACCCCCCCCCAGTAATCAACTATACCACCTCCACTTCCGTTTTTTGCTTATTTTTATATGTCTATCTTATTTCAGGTTATAGGAGTATTAAATGGTCGCATCTGCCCTTTTAGTCATCTTAATTTTAAATATCTATAAATCGTAAATATTTTTGTGAGCAGTTTAGCGCCTAAAATTTATTTACTCATTTTTGTTTCCTATTAAGTAATTGACATTTGTAAACTATATATATATATATATATATATATATATATATATATATATATATATATATATATAGAGTGAGAGAGAGAAAGAAACTTCTGTGGCCGGCGTTCTCTCAAAACGGCCATTCCCGGATTTCTTCCCGGATTTCTTCCTAGCCGTCATAGAGAGCCGTCATAGTAGTCCACCCCTATTTACTTTTCTTCCATTTCCATAAATGGTGCTCTCAGTGTATTTCGCTCGTCCACCAGTAGCAATATTGCATTTTCGGACAGTAATAAAATCGGCACATTTAATTTGTGAAGAATGAAAGTGGATGAAAACAAGATTTCTTATCAATGCTAGAGGCAGTGGCGTACACACACGTGTGTGTGTGTGTGTCTGTTAGAGACTAGTTAACGCAGATGTGAAGGTCAAAAACATGGGACTGAATATGTGACGACATAAAACCAGTTATTAATACGAGGTTAGATAGGTGGATGCGAGGGGGAAACTGTTTCAGATGCCATGCAAAGATGAATACTCCCATTCTTCCGTGAGATAATCGGAGACGTTTAGTTAGTCGACTAGTGTTTCCAGGAAAACAGGAGGTGGTGGCGAACCGCGTTTGGAGCGTGTCAAAGCAGTGGAGTGCAAACTGTAGGTCACGACCCTCGGGGTGGGGGGTCGCGAAAATAAATTAGAAATCTCGCGGATAATTTATATGATATTGAATTATTAATTTAAAAAATATGCTTTAAGTTTATTCTGATTACATATTTTTAGTTAAACTGAGTTTTCAAAATGAGAAGCTATAAAAACCAAATAATGATCAAGACTTACTGAAAAAAAAAAATTTGGAAGGGTCGCGGATAATTTATATCATATTGAATTAGTAATTAAAAAATCTGTTTTAAATTTTTTATGATTACATATTTTTAGTTAAACTGGGTTTTCAAAATGAGTAGCCATAAAAACAAAACAATGATCAAGACTTATAGAAAAAAAAAACAAAAAAAAAACGGAAGAGTCGCAGATAGTTTATATCATATTGAAATATTAATTTTAAAAATATGCTTTAAATTTTTTATGATTACATATTTTCAGTTAAACTGGGTATTTAAAATGAGTAGCCATAAAAACAAAACAATGATCAAGACTTGTAGAAAAAAATTGGAAGGGTCACGGATAGTTTATATCATATTGAATTAGTAATTAAAAATATGCTTTAAATTTTTTATGATTACATATTTTTAGTTAAACTGGGTTTTCAAAATGACTAGCTATAAAAACCAAACAATGATCCAGACTTATCGAAATAAAAATTGAATGGTCGCGGATAGTTTATATCATATTGAATTATTAATTTAAAAAAAATATGCTTTAAGTTTATTATGATTACATATTTTTAGTTAAACTGGGTTTTCAAAATGAGTGGCTATAAAAACCAAATAAGGATCAAGACTTATCGAAAAAAAATTTGGAAGGGTCGCGGATAGTTTATATCATATTGAATTAGTAATTAAAAAAATATGTTTTAAATTTTTTTTATGATTACATATTTTTTAGTTAAATTGGGTTTTCAAAATTAGTAGCCATAAAAACCAAACAATGATCAAGACTTATTTTAAAAAAATTGGGAGAGTCGCTGATAGTTTATATCATATTGAATTATTAATTTAAAAAATATACTTTAAATTTTTATGATTACATATTTTTAATTGAACTGAGGTTTCAAAATGAGTAGCTATAAAACCAAACAGTGATCATGACTTGACCGGTCGGATGATACGATGATACACTCTCAAATATTTCACCAAATATTGAACAAATGTTTTCCAATGTCTAGGTTCCCCCTTCTTATCATTTAAAAAAAAAATTAGGTTTATATAAATAAATGAAATTTATAATTTTCAATCTTTTATTAAGAGGCTTATAATTTAAAATAATGCTCTTTATTATATTTTAATTTTCGTTAATTTTTACCTAAATGAAACACAAATATACTATATTAACATTTAAATATGAAAAATTTTAGTGACACGAAACTTGCCAAAAACAAAGGCAGAAGATAAGGGAGATTTTTTAAAAATTGACATCATTCAAATAAATATATATCCAAAATCTACATTCAGTTTATTGATTTTATAATAGTTTAATAATTTTTAAAAATTATTAAACTATTTATTGTTTAAAAAAATTGCTACTAGCAAAACATTTCCATTGAGGTCGAGTGATGTTTTTATTCAAAGAAACTGGGTCGCGGTCGAAAAAGTTTGCGCATCCCTGTCTTGAAGGCTTCGCTCAGAAAAAAAGAACCCTTTGCAATCTAATATCACATTCTCTTGTCTTTGAAAGCAAGGGTTATATCGAGTGTCACTGTTTTAATTGTAATCTGTCTGAAATATTGTAAATGGATAATCAATAATGCTGTGTTTTAAATGGGAATTTTATGATGCAAATACGCTATTCTGGTGGATCATTTGTGATGATAAGCTTCAAATTGTAAGTAGAGATGAAGGCCTCTGCGAACGCTATCAGATCTTAATATTGAACAAATAAGAAGAAAAAAAAAGAATGATACGCAAAGAGTCTTAATGTAAGAGATAATCAAAAATACTTTTAGTCAATAGGATCGGACGACATTGGATGCATCTATAGCAGGGGTGTTTAACCTTTTGCACCATCTGGGCCACATGGTAAATTTTTTGAAGGCAGGCGAGCCTCATAAAAAAGTCAACTGCATTTAAAAGTTTAGTTTTATTATGAAAAATGAAAAATACATTGTATGAGTAATGTATGTAATATTATAATTTTGGTATGCAATGTGATGTGGTAATTTTGAACGAACTCGAACTTAATGTGATTTTTTAAAAATCGGTGTTTTTTTAATATGTCTGCTATATTCGGTGGTATGCTACTCGAAGCCAATCGCAATGTATTTTTAAGGTGTGTATCAGTCAACACACTCCGTTTTGATGTTTTAGTTAGTTTCATCAAAGAAAAAAATTGTTCGCACACATAAGTTGTTGAGAAGAGCGCCAATATTCGTGAGGCAAATGATTTTGAATTAATTTTAAATGCATTAGGATTAGAAAAATGGTGAAACACAACATCAATATTGGAATGATTTATATTTGTTATACCATGCCTATAGCAGTGGTTCCCAACCTTGGGTACGCGTACCAGTACCGGTACGCGGACAAGCAGCTACCGGTACGCGACTGATTTTACAATTTAAAACAAAAATCTATTAAAAATCTGTATTACAAAAAAAATTGACTATAATAACTAATAATCCATACGCTTTAATATTTTAGTTTGGAATTTCCATTGCTTGTGTTGTAATACTTTAATGGGATTTACGTAATCTCAAAAGATGCCGTCTACTCCTCTGAAGGTGTTATCTATGACCGCCCCATAAAAATTTGGCACTCGCTTGCGAATTATAACTGTGTTTGAGAAGTTTCTTGCCAAGCAGTAAAATTTTTAATGCCATTTGCGACCACATATTTATGTGAAAAGGGATTTTCTGCAATGACTGCAATGAAAACCAAATATAGAGCTTTGCTGGGCATTGAATCGGATCTTCGCCTTAAACTGACAAACATTGAGCCCGATATTACTTCTTTAGTCAATAATAAACAGACCCAACCTTCTCACTAATTATATATTTTTTAAAGTGATTATTATATTTTATGTATATGTTTAGCAATAAAAATATATCCCAAGTTACTTGTCTTTATTACAAATGTTCTCCATTGCATTTTATTCCCCATTTCAAAATTTTTGGTCTACCGGTACGTCATCAAATTGTTTACAAAGTACAGGTATGGTACTATAAAAAGGTTGGGAACCCCTGTTCTATAGTAAAACCTCGTTTATCCGGACTAATTGGGACCATAGGTAATCCGGATAATCCGGGTAATATGGGTAGTAAGCAAAACAAAATCCTTAACTAAGCAGATTTGCCGTTTATTACGATAAAAACTATGTTTTGTAACAAAATTACATGCTATTGTTTACAAGACATTAAAAAATATAAAAATAACTTTTCACATTATTTCTTAACAAAGAATTGGTAAGTCTAGTGAAGCTTTCTTAATCTCCACAAAAATAATTTTACTACCATAATTCATTGTACAACCTATGCAGGAACTGTACATTGAATCAAACCAAAAAGCGAATATGTGGCGTACTTGTAGTTACGTTCTAGCTGTCATAGTTGAAAATTATTATCTAATGTGAACATTAAATAAAAATAACGTCTAAATATCTGAGGGCCGGATAAACGAGGTTTTACTCTACTCCTTTTGCAATAAGAGATATCTTATGAGCTTTGTCGATTCAGAATAGTACTCTAAAACAGTACTGCGTAAACTTTTTCCACTACCTACTTTCTTTAAATAAACAATCACTCGACCCCTATAAAAAATTCTACTAGTAGTAAATTTTTTTGAAAGACGAGGAAACCGTTAACAAATAAAAAACAAAATAGGAAGAAGAAATAAGTAAATTTTGATATAATATTTAAAAATCAATGGACTGTAGATTTTGGGGTATATATTTACTTTGCATAATAACTATAAAATAAGTCTCTACACTTATTTTTGGCAAATATTGCTCGACCTAAAACTTTCTATTTAAATATTAATATGCATTTGTATTTCATTTAGGTAAAAATTAAAAAAAAAATTAAATTGTAAAAGAGCGGGTTTTCAAAATTATAACCTTCCTATTTAAACATTGAAAATTATAACTTCGTTTATTTTATAAATTTAAAATTCCTCATTTTTAAAATTAAACGTTTGTTACAGTTCAGATATTGATTAGATTATTGGAGCTGAAAGGGTTATTTATACATAGGGTACGTTAATTTCGCATAAAAAATATCGAAGTTTCGCAAAAAAAAGTTACAATGTATAAAATTTTGCATTTATTCGGAAAAAACTATATAAATTCAAAATTTTCGCATTTATTAAAAAAAAATCACAATTTTACTTACTTGGTTAGGTAAGTATCAAAATTCTTAGTTAAAAGCTAACATTGCAATAGTCTTCACATTCTCTTCCTTAAGTCTTTAGCAAATAAGCAAATTTCAAGAGTGAGATCCCTTAGTTTAAGACCGTGGATGGTCTTAGATAAGTAATTATGTTAATAAATTATTACTATTATTACACATTTCGCTTAAAAACAGAGTTTTCGCCGAAAAGTAGTAAAAAATAATTTTCGCATTTATTCGCTCACATCGGCAAATTTCGCATTTATTCGCATCTATTTCGTAAATACGAAAATTACGTATCCTTAGTTATACATTAAAAAACAATATCATTTGATATATATTTTTAAACTAAAAAAAAGTAAAATTAATTGTAAGGTTTACTTATAGAAAATTTAAAGCATATTTTTAAATTAAATAATTTAATATTATATAAATTTACTTCAAACTATCCGTGACCCCTCCAATCTCCTTAGTGACTTACAGTTTGCTCACCACTGCTCTAATCTATCCTATCACCCTTTGCACTTGCCAGTAATCTTTTCGGTGTACATTATAACAGATGCACGCATTTTATTTTGATTGAAGATACTTACTGCAATTAACTCGCTTAAACAATTACTTTAAAATCTCTCACTTTAAATCCCAGTACATGTTGTAAAAAGATATATTTCTTTTTGGTATAGATTGCATTAGATGCGTACACAGGAATGTATTAAAGGACTGAAAATTACGATTTTCTAACACGAAACAGTGTCTTCAAAATTTCTCCTCTAAATCTCTCTGCACATAATCGGACAATTTTGCATATATTATATTAGATACACAGAAAAGTATTAAAAGATGAATATTGCGATTTGCACATTTGAAAGTTCTGTTTTAAAATTCCCTTTTCCCTCTGCCTACAGCTCCCTTTACAGAAGAAAAACTACTTAGCGCCCCCCTGCAAATTTTCCTTCTTATAGTTGCTATGTACTAACCGTATTGGATTCGCTCACCTCAATGTTAAATTTTGAAGAAAATTTGTCTACCATTTACAGTTTCATAAATGCTAATAATCCAATAAAAACGGTATTTTCAGATAGCCTGAACTTTTCTCCACCATGCAACATGATTCTTTTTATAAATTTCGTCTATCAAAGGAATTTAGGAGCGTTTAAAACACACTATACCAGATTTTGTTTACCTGAATAATTTAAATTTTAAAATATTATTTGCATTTTTTTAAGAAATGAAAAATGTCCAAAGGTTTAAAATTTCTTTCTATATTACGGAGTACAATTAAAAAAAAATCTTTCAGTCCAAGTCGGCAATCCTTGGACAAATTTTCTCCATAGGTTTACACTGAGGTGAACGAATCCAATAGGGTTAGTAGATAACAGCCTTAAGCTAACAAATAGAGATGCTGTGACAAATTTACGTCCTTTTATGTATATACAGTCGAACCTCTATATATCGAACTTCCCCATATCGAAATTTTCTATATATCGAACTCTTAGCAAATCTCCATGTTCATTACATAGAAAAACTATTTCTATATATCGAACAAATCTCTATATATCGAATTTTTTTTCACGACATATTGGGAGATTTTATTGCACTTTAGAATAAAATCTCCTAATTTTTGGCTTTTGAAACAATACTTCGTGGACTTCAACTCGTGGAAAATGTCCCTGATGAAGTTTTTAATGGACTGAACAAATGCGAGCATTTCTTTGATGAACTTTCCCCAAAACTGGCTGTTCAGCAAGATATTCGTAGTTTTTTTTAAAAAGAATGTAACTGTGATCACTGTAACCACTGTCTGGATTATTGTTTTTTTAAAGGTATATAGTACTCAATAAATATTTCATATTAATTCATTTTTTAATTATTAACTTTCATTTAATGTGATTCGCATATAAAACAGAAATGGAGTTTCATATACAAAAATTAGCTTTAATTTTAATGTTTTAGGAGAATTATGATAAAACTAAGATCAATTCTATATATCGAAATTTCTATGTATCGAATTTTTTTCCGGCATTTTGCTACTTCGATATATGGAGGTTCGACTGTATATTTCTACCCATGTCCTTCAACATAGTAAAGAAAGAGGTCGTAAATAAGACACCTTGAAGCTTGGAATTATAAAATAATTTATTAAAACCAACCCTAGTAACATTCGCATTACACAAACGAAATGAAGATAACAAAGGATAATATTAAAATAAAAATTACGATAAACTTTAAAACTATTCCTAATGAGAAGAATGGACTGGGTGCGCTGCTATCAGTTAATTAACACTCGGCACTGTTTTTGTTAGCAGCATTTTTAAACCATCGCGATTAGCTTTTTGTAGTCTGTTTCTGTTTTTAGTAAGCAGATTTGCGACGACACTGAACCCACGTTCCACTTACTAGGATGAAGGAAATACAATTAAAATATTTTGTACTATAGCCTGTAATTCCAGGAAAAGGTATCGGCATCTGATTTTGCAGCCAGAATTGTTGGTAGCTGAGTTTGAGCGCCCTTCTATTATGTCTTGGACCAGCAGTGCCCCCTGGACCTCAGTGCCCACCAGGGGGCGGTACCGCCCTCGTTGGAGACCACTGCTTTAAACGGTCAAAATTATTTTCAGCGTACATTATATAACTTGAATATACTATATCAGTGGTGCACACACTGTGGATCAAGACGCACAGAGGGATCACCAAAAAAAAAATTGGAGGGGTCGCGGATAGTTTAAGTAAATTTATATCATATTCAATTATTTAAGAGGGTCCGGGACACATTTTGAATTTTTTTTATTTATTAAGTTAAAATTTTGAATTTTTTTGTGAAGGTTAACCATATAATTTGTAAACAAAATCATATCATAAAACTTCTCAAAAAGTTTTAAAAAAATTTTAAAATTTAAAGTTTTTAATAAAAGTGGGGTCATTTAAAATCGTTATAACTGGAAATATTATTTGTCGAATTTCAAAATTTTTTCCTTGAATTAAACAGAAATATTTAAGTTTTAATTTTGATTCACCATTTTTTAAAATATTAATTTTTAAAAAAATTAAAAATATTTAGATAAAAAATTACGAAAAAAAATTATGTAGCTTATTTTTAAAAAATCATATTTTCAAAAGTAAATATTTTTTTTTCAAATTTGCTGAATCAAAATTAAAGTAAAACAGTTGAAAAAGACATGTTACAAGTTTCAACCATTTATCTTTAACGGTTCTTGACTTATAACAATTTAAAGACGAGAAATGGGGAAAAAACCCATCATGAGGAAAAACGCACTTACAGGTATAAACAACGATCGGCTACTATTAGAATGTTGCAAAAAAAATAATAATTTCTCCTGTTCTAATTAAGGGGACTCGGTACATCTCATTTTGTCGAAAAATGACCAAATTGACGAATTTCATATTTTTATTCTAAATTATTCCTTCACATGTCTAGAACATTCCACCCAAATTTCGTGTCATTCTGATAAATATTTAAGGAGTTTTGGTTAATTTTCGTAACCCATATCTTTAATTTTCCCTTTAAATGTGGCTTTCCCTAAAAATAATGGTTTACGGTACACTACCATGTTATCAGATGGAGATGCTAAAACATTTAATCACCTCTGTGAAAATAAAATTCATGGCCCTTCTGTAGAAATTAAAAAGGAAGAATGTGTAAATCACGGTAAAGAAGTAAGAGATTAGGGACAGATTTGCAAAATGCTGTTAAAGATTGGCGTGTTTGTGGTGTCAATTTAGGAGGCAAAGGGCATGGTAGTCTTAAGGAAACGACAATAAAAAAGCTCACAAAATACTATCAAAGAGCAATTTTACAGAACAAGGGTAATGTAAATAATATGAAAACTGCAATATATGATACATTGTTCCACAGTATTTCAATTGACCAAAAACCACAGCACCACAAATGCCCAAGTGGGGCTCATTCATGGTGTTTCTACCAGTCTGCAGTTTCGAAAGGTGTAAAACCAGGAAATCATAAGTTAAATGTTGGAACACCAACTAAAGAAGAATTTTTACCAAAGATACTTTCTATTTAACAACGACTAGCATTAAATGAATTTTTAGAAAAGTGCATTAGTTGCAAAACGCAAAATGCAAACGAAAGTTTGCATAATATGATTTGGTCTAGGTGTACCAAAGACATATTTGTGTATAAAAAACGTGTAGATCGTTCTGTTAGAGAAGCAATTTGCGAACATAACAAAGGTGTGTTTTACATTAAAAGGAATTCATAAAATACATGGAATAAAGTCAGGGTGCCATACAGAAAGACTTGCGAAAATGTTAGATATGCGAAAACAATCATTTCGAGAAAGACGAGCTACATCTAAATATCAATATGCAAGAAAAATTGTAAAAAATGCAAAAGCTAAGAGAGAAATTGTAGAAAAGAAGAGAGAAGGAATTACTTATAGTGCTGGCTACTTTTAAATCTATTGGAAAGTAATTGACCCTTGTTCATTAAATTTAGAAATTGAAATATTAAAATTTGGTGGTTTTAAAATTCATATCTTAAGCTATTAATAGTTTATGTTTATAATTAATTAGGATTTATGACAGTAGTGCATCTTATTAACAAGTAAGTAGTATGTATTATGCCTTAATTTTTGTACATTTACAGAATTTGTCTATTTCAAGATAATTTTACTGCATTAAACGCGTGGAAAACACCTTATATATTCATCTCAATTTTTTAAATTAAGGTTTCTAGCTTTTATTTTTTGTTGTGAAAACTAATAATATATCCTATTATTGTTGGCAAAAAAGTTTTCAAGAAGTAAGATTATATTTAATATGGTTTTTCTATAAATGAAATCTTTAAACTCATTTTTCTCAGTTTCTGATTTTTCAAATTCTCCCCATCTTCGAAATGCTAAGGCTTCTACAATTCTAATGCAAATGGTCTAATTTTTTTTGATTAATCTCGATAATCACTGTATCAAAACGTCTGATCGGTTTTTTGATATCTATGAAAAAACTTTTTAAAAAAATTTATGAATCTAAAAAATTACTATTTTCTATCGTTTTTTCCATGTGCATCCACATTTTATTTTTTTTACACTGATCTACTTATTTTATTTAAAATCTGCTCAGAAATTTTGTGTAGTTAAGTTTGATGAACAAATGGTAAAAAAATCTAGTTCCAAATATCAAAATTAAAAAAGAAGTAGGAATTTGAAATTTATTGAATTTTTTTAAAAAATTTCAAATTTTCATAAAAAATTATAAAAATGTTAACAATTTGAAATATTTTATTCTTTTGTATTATTCAGACTTACTTAAATATGATTTCATAATTTTAATATAGGCTTTATTTAAGAAAAAAAATTTTTTGGTACCAAGTCCCCTTAAGATAGAAACATGATTTAAACATCATTTTAAGCGCAAAAGAACACAAAATTTTTTAATGCAATAAATTTTTTTTCGAAAATTCGAACAATTTTGTGTCCTGAGCCCCTTTAATTAAAAATATGCTTTACATTTTCTATAATTACAAATTTTTAACATTTTTTATGTGTTGAAAATAAATGACGTGATATTGTTTCAAAATGTATAATCCTTTCGGCCCCAGTAATCTAATCTAAATCTGAACTTTAACAAACATTCTGTACTCAGATGGCAAAATGTTGTAAGCCACTTTAAAAAAAAATTACGTGACAACAATTTTGAGATACAAGATGTCATGAAAAATCAGTAATTTGTTTTACATGAGCAAACGTGGTACCAATGTTTCAGAAATAAAGTTGGCTCTTACTTACAGTAGTTACAGTAAATAGAAAATATCGGCGAACGAGAATCCGGAATGTGAAAAACTCAATTTTTTAAAGAAAAGTTCCTTATAACATTTTGCCATCTGAGCACAGATCTAATGACGAAAACGAAGTATTTTAGTACTTTTTAAATAAATGACGTTTATAATCTTGATACCACTTTCTTTTAGAATTTTAACTTTTGTTAATTTTTACCTTAATGCAATACAAATATATTTTAATATTAAAACATAAAGTCTAGGTCCCATGAAATTTGTCAAAAAAAAAAAATAAAATAAATAAATAAAGTGAGGAATATAAGCGAGACATTATTTTACTGATATTATGCAAAGTTAATATTTACATAAAATATACAATTCATTGATTTTTAAAAAGTTTGTCAAAATTTGCTTATTTCTTTTATCTGTTGTTTTTTTAAGATTTTCGTAATTTTTTAAAAAAATTTGTTACTTCCAAAAAATGTTCATTGGGAGAGGGGGGAGTGATTTTTTATTTAAAAAAGGGGGTCGCGGCCGAATAAAGTTTGTGCACCACTGCACTATATTGTAATAAAATATAAATGAGGAAACTGACTCACTTGAAAGCTCCTGGAAAATTATTTTAGTTAATTTTTTGTCCACTGCTCTGCACTGGAGATGGTAGATGTATTTAAAAATACTTTTTGATTCACATCAAAACACTTCCATCATGCACAAGCATATAAGGTAAATGCTAATTTAGTCTTTTCATTTGTAATTTGCCCCATTTCGACGTTGTTTTCGCGACATGAAGTATTAATGGAGCAAAGTTACTGAAGATTTTTCATTCATACATCATAATGAATTGATATACTAATAGACCGCAACAGGAGTTAGACACAGAGATGCTGTCGTTCCAGTATAGGCTCTACAAATTCCTGACTTATATTATTTCTTCTTTAGGACAGGAATAATAATTTACAATACATATTTATTTATTTTTGATTTACAGCTTTGAAGTATAAAACGATTCTACAATAGAAAATAAATATAGAGATTTACTCACTTGCAAAAACGTACACAAAGGTTATGCAGTGCAGCATGTCGTATCCGATTGTCTGATAAACGAGATCTACTCGTGTGATAACAAAACCTGTTTCAAATTTTAGAAGTTGTGATTCAACTTCGCATCCATATCTGCTGTTGATATAACAACACATCGTCGCCCGATTTAACTAACAACATGGGTTTTAATAAGTTTAAAAAAAACAAACATAAGTTTTATGTTCTAACCAGCTGGCATGTTTTTGCTTGTGCACAAACTCTTATCAGCATTTGAGGTTTATCGCAGTCGATGCTTGCTGCAATGGGTAATTTTATGTTTAAATACCTGTATTTCAAGCATGTATTCGGGTCCCTGTCTTGATCAACATTAAAAAAAAAAGTATTGATGTGAATATCCATGTTGTACTGCGTACAAATTCTTGCACTGTCAGTTGGATTTAGAGGGCGAAGAGGGGACTGCTCTTAAGGGGTGGAATAAACCAATTTGTGCGAAAAAATTCTTATTATATAATGTGTTAAAATTATTTTTCTTTCGATTTGTGGATGAACAGTATGAACGACTATCATGAATATTTTTAGATGTTGGGTCATCTGCATTTAGCGTTCAATAAGTTCATAAGCCCTGCGCAAATTTTAACTGCATATTCATTTACTGTAATCTGGTTTCGATACGCGGGAGAAATTCGTCCATTTGTTGTAGGTTTCTTCTGGGCCGGGAATCTTCCGCAAAATTTCCACTGAAGGATCGGGAATTTTTTATTTCTTTCTATCTGTCTTTTGTCGCGTTTTAGGATTTGCATCTTCTCATTTTTCTACGAAGGCGACATAAAGAGGCAGTGCTATTATGTTTGCAACTAAAGACCCAAGGGTTACTTAACAGTGATACCTTTGTTCATCTTACAATGCATAATATAGGCGGAATATTACTCTAAACTTACAAACAGCGGTATACCATAATCATGAGAACAATCCCAGTAAAAAAAAATTAGGAATACTTAAAAGAAATTTTTTTTTTACAAGAAGCTGGTTTTTCCACCATTGCTATAAATTTTCTGCGCACCCTTGAACAGTTCAGCACGTACCCCAAACGGCATGTGTACAATTTATTGTTGATTATATATATATATATATATATATATATATATATATATATATATATATATATATATATATATATCGTATTTGCCCGACAGCCCAGGGAGGGCCAGGGCCTTCTGTTGAAGATTCCTCCAGGACAACCTATTTCTAGACCTGGTCTGCCAGTTCCTCACTCCAATCACTCTAAAATCTGATGCAACAGAGTCAAGCCATATTAGTTTTGGCCTTCCTCTTTTCCGACTAGTAAAGGGCCTTGTAAAAAGTCTTTTTTACCGGATTTTTTTTCATCCATTCTAGCAATATAAGAGGCCCAGTATTCTTTTAATTTTAAAACTTTTGATAATATCGAGCTCTTTAAAAATCTATAAATTTCAGAATTAAAACGTCTCCGCCGTAGGCCATTTTCTTTGACACCACCAAGGATGCTTCTGAGAACCCTACTCTCGAAGACTGCAATTCTGTATTCTCCATTTCTTGTTAGAGACCAAGTTTCCAACCCATATATTAGGACAGGCCTAATGATAGTTTTGTAGATAATAAGCTTTGTTTTACTGGAGAAAAACTGAGACTTCAATAAAGAGCGAAGTCCAGAGAAGGTTTTTTTTTGGTCAGTGAGATACGATTTTGAACTTCAGAAATGATATTTTTTGCATTAACAAAAGATCCAAGTTAATTAAAACCAGGAACAGTTTCAAATTCATGAGGGCCAAGTTTCAAATGATTGGTTGTATCACCAGATGGTGTTTTCTGTACAGGCATATATTTGGTTTTAGAATCATTTACTATCAATCCCATACGATTTGCAACCACCTCTAAAGAGGAGAATGCTTCTCTCAAGGCTGGTACGCTCCTAGCCTATATATATATATATATATATATACAGTGGAATCTCGATCCATTGTTTTTCCGTATGTGTCGTTCATTTTATCCAGTCCCAACGATCATATTGCTTTGTTATGTTTTTCCGCATCAATCGTTTTCCCGCATTTACCGTTCATTTCAATCGGTCCCTTGGAAAACGATAGATCGAGATTCCACTGTATATATATATATATATATATATATATATATATATATATATATATATATATATATATATATATATATATATATATATGAATGAGAGCCGTTGCGCTAGACTATTTTCTTTTGCGTACTATTTCCTGGGAATATCCGACAACGAATCTCAGCGCGCGGAACTCATACACTTCTTCCAATCTCATTGACCCTGAAATCAGATCGCTTCTTGATAGGTTGTTAAAAACAGGAACAAGCAAAATCCTTTTGACTACGAAACTGGGAAAACCAAAAAGCTTATCTCTGTGATTTCAAGAGAAAATACCCTGTGATCCTTCCGCTAAAAGCTACAGATTAAAAGGGACAAACCCCTGAGCGCTTCATTTTTTCCTAACTTTTGCATTAAAGTAGAAATATTGTATTTCATCATGAGAAAAACAAAGATATCACGGCGAAAAATATTTTTTAGGTGGCCTTAATTTTTAAGATTTTTAAGATAAAATAAACTTATAAATAAATATTAAAATCAATTTATCTTATTAATTTGTCGTATTAAACGCTTGCTTAGTGTCTTGCAAATTGATGTCATAATAACTCCGTTTTTGATTTAGTTCTAAGACAAATTCTTTTTTCTATTTTGATTTTTTTCTATTTTGATTTTTTATTTATCTAATACCTAATTTTCACATGTAATATTTCAAAAAATTAATATTTCACAAACAAAAATTTAAATGCTTTAATAAACGAGTACAAAGCTACGTTAAGATTTGAAAAATTTAAATGCTTTAATAAACGAGTACAAAGCTAAGGATTTGAATAGTTTAAATCAATGTAAAATACAGAATTAAGAAAACTGAATTTAAAGTTATGAGTTGAACGAAAACTATGACGTAAACCATTTCGAAATTCATATATCTGAAAATATGTGTTGTGCATATTAATATCTAGATCAGGGGTGTCCAACCCGCGGCCCGCGAACCGCATTCGGCCCAAAGCAAGCATCAGTGCGGCCCAGAAAGATCTCAAAGCAAAAAAAAATAATAACAATAGCCCTCCTCGACGGTGATGGCAGGCGGCTATTACAGATCTCGCTTTGTTCATTCAACAAATCGACAATACATTATTTGAAATATCTTTAATTCTATACAAAATTCCGTTTGTAATTTCTGCATATTAATTTCATTACAGAAATAAAATGTGAAGTTTTTACAGATTTAATATTTCATATTTGTAATGATATTAAAATTAGTATGCACAAGAGTGAAGCACACTAAGAGTCTGATTAGAACCAAAATATCCGATGAACATTTTGAGAACTCCCTGAGAATTGCGACCACTTCAATTGCCCTAGATACTGATGCATTAGTTTCTCAAATTCAGTGTCAAATATCACATTAGTTTTATGACTCCTATAGTTATCTTTAATAAAATTTATAATGAAATAAATATGTTAATTATATATTATACTTTTTTTACTCATCAAATATTTTTTTTGTTAGGTATATTTTTGTGCGGCCCAAAACAATTCGTCTTCTTTCAATGTGGTTCAAGGAAGCTAAAAGGTTGGACACCCCTGATCTAAGTAATGTAGCCCTTTCAGATATGAGTATCCCACATTTAGAAGAAAAGGACAACTTTTATATTTCCAAAATCAGCAACACATTTCGACTATTAGATGAATTCTAAAAACTGTAGGGTGGACCAATTGTTTCTTAAAGAAAGTTTTGCTAGTTGAGCTGATTTTCTATATAGTACAATTTTTTCGAGAAAAATAAAATATCTCTTATAAAAATACAGTAAAGCCCGAAATTTTCAAAATGCAACTTAACGGAAAGCGTAACAAAAGAGCAATAAATTAAAATTACTTAAATATAAATATCATTTAAAATTAACGTAGCAAAATGTTAATTAATATATATATATATATATATATATATATATATATATATATATACATACACTATCTACCAATAGGTATTTGGACACCCATGCAAATAACGATATCTGCGGTCCTGATATACGTCACGCCCTCCGCCGAAAATATCGTGTAGGAAACAACATTGGCATTAGTCGCATGCAAGATGCCACGAAGTGCAGAGTTATCTTATTTCGAGAAAGGTGCAATCGTCGGGTACCACAGAAAGGGCCGATCCTTAAGGGACATATCTAGCGAGCTGAATTACCCAAAATAGACAGTGGCCTATGTGATTCAGAAGTGGAAGGTGAGCGGTGATTGTCAGAATTTTCCCCGAGTCGGCACACCCACGAAACTGGGAGATGGAGACCGACGGGTGCTGTCCAGAGAAATTCGGAAGAACCACACCCAACCGATGGCCCGCATACTCCAGGAGTTTCAACATGCATCCAGGAGTATTGTTTCGATGAAAACCATCCGTACGGAAACACATCTGTTTGGTTTTCATGGTCGTGCTGCCGCCCATAAGCCTTTGATCACAAGCTCCAACCGCGCTGCTCGGTTAATGTGGTGCAAAGCATGTCGAAAGTGAACCGTAGATCAGTGGAAACGGGTTTTCTGGAGCGCCGAATTAAGGTTCACACTCTACCTACCGGATGGCAGGGTATGGGTCTGGCATCTGCCTGGAGAACGACTCCTGCCAGAATGCACTGTGCCCACAGTAAAGTTCGGCGGTGGTGGAATTATGGTCTGGGGGTGTTTCTCCTGGTATGGACTGGGAGCCTTGGTCCCATTTCATGTTAAGGTCAACTCCGACGCTTACTGCACTATTTTGGATGACAGTATGCTTCCTAAGTTGTGGCAGTTTTAAGGATTAGATCCATATTACTTCCAGGACGACAACGACAGCTGTCATGTTACGAGATCCTCTATAGATTGGTATGGTGACAATGAGGTTTACTGAATGGACTGGCTTGCTCAGAGCACAGACCTGAACTCTATCGGGAACCTCTGGGACAAGTTGGATCGCCGAATTAAGGAGTGCAATAGCCGTCCAAAATCGGTGAAGGAACTTACATGTCTTCTCCAAGCGGAGTGGAAAAAAATACTACTACCCGTCATACAAGGACTTATGGTAAGCATACCCCGGAGGGTTGAGGCTATAATTGCCTCTCGTGGATGCTCTACCAACTATTGAATAGGAATAAATTGTGTTTTTCTTTTCTATCACAGTGTCCAAATACTTATTGGTAGATAGTGTATATATATTGAAAAATGAAAGAGCTAAGACTAAACTTCTGCTAATAATTCATGGATCACACCCTAGTAAGAAGGGTCAGTCGTGTTCATAAGCATACCCTGTTACCATGGACTAAGGTTTCGTACTGATCATGAGCTCCTCAGCAAAGGCATAGCCCAGTGGTGCGCAAACTCTTTACGACCGTGATCCACTTTCTTTTTACAAAAAATCACTGACCCCAATGAAAACTTTTTGGTACTACCAGATTTTTTTCCAAATTAGAAAAACGTTAACAAAAAGTAGAAAAAAGAAATAAGCAATTTTTAACAGACTATTTCAAAAAACAATCAACTATAGATTTTGGGTACATATTTACTTTACATAATGAACTTAAAACTTTAACAATAAAAATAAAATGTCTGGTTTACTTTCTGCACTTTTCTTGGGTTTAAATCTCATGTGACTAAAACTTCACATTTAAATATTAATGTGTATTTCAGTTAGGTAAAAATTAACAAATATTAAAATTATAAAGAAGCATGTTTTCAAAATTATAAGCGTCGTACTAAAACATTAAAAATTTTAAACTTCATTTATTTATTTAAAACTAAAATAGAAAATATTCACGAGAAGGGGGGATCTTGGACCCCGGATAATATTTATTCGATATTTGGAGAAATATTTGAGTGTCTTCTGGTATTATCTTACGGGTTAAGTTGTTAGGTTTTTATAGCTAATAATTTTGAATACCCAGTTTCACACAGATAGGTAGAAGCAGTTAGAAGCAATGTAAGTATAGCTCTTTGCTGATAGAGGTTTCATTGTAAAACTGGTTGACACCTTATTTAACAATATCATATCGTATATTTTCCAACATACAAAAATACAGATAAAAGTATTAAAAATATGTAATTACTAGCTGAATACCCGTGCTTCGCTACGGAGTACATTCAAATTAAATACAACGGTAAATGTATGCAATTAATGCCAATATACGATATATATATATATATATATATATATATATATATATATATATATATATATATATATATATATATATATATATATATATATGTGTATATATATCGTAACGGATATTTTTATTGACAAAATAACGTAGAAGAAAATATTCAAATTAAATCTAATAGAACACACTAAAGGATATAGTAAAATTTAATATAGTACAGTTTGAGGAACATTTCTTTTACTGTATTTTAATATTTTTTGGGAAAATGTCCATTCATCTGCTGCATTAGAAAGAAAAAAAAAATTGTCAATTTACTTCGTTGTTATGCACGTGACGCAAAATTAGTTTAAAGTATCACAAAAATAAAAGAAACCACGTGATCAGCATTTAATAAATTAAATTCTAAAAATGAATCTTTAAAAATTCACCAAAAATCAGAAAATGGAGGTAAAGATTCGTAAAACATTTCATTTTAAGGGAACTTTTATAATCTTTCTCGTGATATAAATTTTATAACCCTCAGATTATTATTTTAAATGTAAACTTAAAAAAGTTACAAAAACAGCTTAAAAATTTAATTTAAAAAAATCTAAGAAGAATTTTTCTAAGACAAATCTTTCTTAGTGCACCCCTACACTATAAGAAGAATCGCCATGCAAAATTTCAACCCTTTAGGTCCAGCGGTTTGGTCTGTACGTTATCTGTCATTCAGTCAATCAGCCAGTCAGTCACTTAGTCAGTTACGAAACTGTTTTATACATATAGATAGAAAATTTAAAGCATAATTTTTAATTAAATAATTAATATGATATGAATTTAATTCAGGCTATTCGCGACCCATCCAATTTTTTTTCGCGACCCCTTTGTGGGTCGCAATCTACACTTTCCTTACTACTGCCACAGCCGACATGTTTAGCGGATTGGGGTTAAATCCCAACAGAGTGCAAATTTATCATGTTACAGCTCCCTAAATTTTGCAGTTAGGGAGCAGACGCTTGGTGTACCTTACATTAAGACTGGATTGATAGTAACCTGTAAATCACAAGTAAAAATAAGAATTAATGAAATTCCCCCCCCCCCCCCATTGTACTAGTCGGCTATGACATGCCCAACTCTTTAACCACTAGGCTACGACAGGTGAGAAAGTAGCTTTTGAATCTATTATATCATCTATATATATAAAACAGTTCCGTAACTGACTGACTGACTGACAGATAATGCACAGACCAAATCATTGGACCTAAAGGGCTGCAATGTTGCATGGCGATTCTTCTCATAGTATAGTGGTGCACTAAGAAAGATTTTTGAAAAATTCTTCTTAGATTTTTTAAAATTAAATTTTTAAGCTGTTCTTGTAACATTCTTTAAAGTTTGCATTTGAAATAATAATTTGAGGGCTTTAAAATTTATACCACGAGAAAGATCATAAAAATTCCTTTAAAATGAAATCCTTTTCGAATCTTTTCTCTCAATTTTCAGATTTTTGGTTAATTTTTAAAGATAAATTTTTAGAATTTAATTTATTAAATGCTGATCACGTGGTTTCTTTTCTTTTTGTGATAATTTAAACTGATTTTGCGTCAAGTGCATAACAATGAAATAAATTGACAAAATTATTTTATTTTTCTTTCTAATGCGGCAGACGATTGGACATTATCCAAAAAATATTAAAATACAGTAAAAGAAATGTTCCTCAAATTGTACTATATTATTTAATATGTTCTATAAGATTTAATTTGAATATTTTCTTCTACATTATTTTGTCCATAAAAATATCCGTTACGATTTTTTAAATATATATATATATATATATATATATATATATATATATATATTGGACATTAATTGCATACATTGACCGTTGTACTTAATTTGAATGTACTTCGTAGCGAAGCACGGGTATTCAGCTAGTCAGAATATAAAAATGCACATACTGGAGACGCCCATCTTTGCTAGAGCTCTGTTAAACTCGAAGTTGAACATGTAAGAATATAACAAAGTGCAAAAAAATTTGCATCAAACACCATAAAAATACTGCAATGTAGTTAAGTTAAAGCTAATTTGAAATTTTAGTAGTCTGGAATACTTTAACCGTGAAATTTCTCTTTTGGATATTGAGATCCCTTGATATTTCGATTAGCGACTAACCGGTTGGATTTGAGTCTTGCGATCGGCATGGGTGTTTGTATTCATTCGAAATCAGCTTTAGATTGTAGCTACAGATATGTTTAGTAATCGTGTTGCAAAAGATGACCTTACCGCTGGAAACAATCACAACCAACGAGCCTTCTTATAATTCTGACGAGGAGAAATACTAATAAATTTCCAGTGTGATTTTAGTAGATTATGGCTTGAATATTAAGCAGCCTTTTACTTTCTGACATACGCATTTTATTATATACAGTTGAACAGGGGCGTGCCGACGGGGAGGGGGGGGGGGGGGCCCACGGGACCGGACCCCTCCAGAGCTAAAATAAAT
This sequence comes from Dolomedes plantarius, assembly GCA_907164885.2. NCBI lineage: Eukaryota > Metazoa > Arthropoda > Arachnida > Araneae > Dolomedidae > Dolomedes > Dolomedes plantarius. The sequence goes on from OU015498.1 coordinate 36,058,103, forward strand.
TTTTAAAATTTACAAAATAATGCAAAAATATTTCGTATAGGCTTAATAGTAATTGTGTTATTTATTCTTTACCATTACGATCTTTATTGCACTTACATTTTTAGCGATCTTTATTGTTACAATTTTAGCGCTATTCAGTGCCAGAAACAGTATTTCTAAAGCCAAGTGCCGAGCGCTGTTTATACACTTCTACAGTACTATCCGCGAACCGCGAGAGTGAACCGAACCCTTGCCTATCAAATTATTGAAGGCGTCTTTTTTCAACAGGCCACGCGCGCACTGTTTCGTCGCGTATCTGCTTTAAAAAGCACTTCTTGTTAGATTTTCCTTCCAATAATGACGGATAACCCTGAAGATGGAGGGTGTGGGAGTGACCTTAATACCATTCATCCCAATGACATAGGATTATATGTTGACAGACAGGTAAATATAAGTTTATTTGTTAATATTGACTTTGTTAATAGATGATTTTTAAGAAGTGGCATCTAGTACTCTAGATAGCCTAAAATGGCACTATTTAACACCTAATTTTCAAAATTTCTGGGGGATATGGAACCCCCCTGACCCCCGGAAGATACCCCCTCCTAGTCCACCCTGATAATAGGACGTCAGAGAAATGGACGACCCCTAGCACATGGAGGCCTTAACCCTCCCCCCCCCCCCAGAACAAAATCCTGAGCACGCCACTGCAGTTGAATTTCCCCCTCTTTTTCTGCAGTAAAATATTTTATTTTAATCATAAAATACAAAGACACTATTACTTTTTGAATATTATTTTATAAAATGAGGTTATCGCTCTTTTATTTAAACCAGACAGAAAAAACAACAGAGAAATACTATCTAAATTTCTTAACAAAAGTTTTATCAGCTTCATGTTAAACTAAAATTTTATTTACCCGGGCACTCCATATATCAATAAGTTTTTATCTCTCCTTCGCGCTTGTTATCTCAATCCGTCAAGCGAAAAGTGTTGGAAGAAAATAAAACGAATTACCCTCGAAAATTTTTCAAAAGATACATTGTATTATTAGCCAGAATTTTTTTTTCTCTTGGAACGGAAATGTGACTCGCGCGCAAATGAATGAATACTCATGAATCAAGTCCAGTGAAATAACTAAAGTAGATTAAGTTCATATCCTAGGGCAGCGTTGAAATGCGAACGAGATCATTTAACGAATGAACTCGCAGGTCGTTTCAAGTTTATACTTTTTCATGCCTAAGTGTTGCATCGTTGTCGTGCAAAATAAACTGACACATAGAAAACTTGCTTCTTGGTATAGTTTCAAGTTGTCATTTTTTAAGAGTGGAAATCAAAATCGGAGACTGGGGGCTGAAAGACGAAAGTAAAATTTGGTGCCCTAAAAGAGAGAAATTAGAAAAAAAGGCCCCTTAAAAAATATTAAAAGCTAAATGCTTTAAATCGTAATAAATATTCATTTACCGCATGATAAAAAAAAAAAATTTGTTCCAGTTATTTTGGTTCGATTAATTCAGCTTTCACAAGGAACTTGTTAAGCAAGGTTTAATTTAAATTTTTTTTTCTTACAAAATTGAAAGTGCTAGAAATACAAATTATTGCAGTGTAAATGCGATGTTAATTATTGGCTGGCGCGTATAATTATTTAGGAAATATTTAACTGTTAAATATACTGAAGTGCCACTGAATTAGGGATAGCAAAGCCTATGCAAATTGTGTAGCGCTGCGCATCATGTATGCGCAAGTGAGGGCGCTGTGGTAACTGCATATATAGCGCGTACTGTGGTTGTTCTGAATTAGTTGTTGGAATTGCCAGTATGGGTAAACTGCCTGATTTAGACGCCTTCGATCGCGGACAAATCGTAGGTGCGCGACGCATGGGCCATTCAATTTCCGAAATCGTCAGACAGCTAGGATTTTCAAGGTCGACAGTGTCAAGAGTATACCAAGAATACATGGATGGTGGAAAAAAAACTAGCGATCGGGCAAACTGCAAAGGACAATTAGCCTTGACAGTGCGTGGTGAGAGACGGCTCAGGCGTATTGTACGTAGCCAGCGAAGCCAAACATTAGCTCAAATTACCACCCAGTTTAATGACGGTGCCAGTCGTACAGTCAGTAAACGGACTGTGCAACGCTCGCTTCACCGTGTGGGTTTCGGGAGCCGTCGACCTACGAAAGTACCATTGCTCTATACTCGCCATCGGGCTGCACGTCTTGCCTGGGCAAGAGAGCACAGAGACTGGAGTGTAGAGGACTGGAAACGAGTAGCATGGAATGATGAGTCTCGATTCCGACTACTTAACGCCGACGGGAGGCTGAGAATATGGCGTCAGGCTCATGAAGCCATGGATCATGCATGCCTGGCTGGAACTGTACAAGGGCATGGTGGCTCAATCATGGTTTGGGGTGTTTTTTCGTGGCACAGTTTGGGATCTTTGGTGCGTGTACCAACCTCCCTCAATGCAATTCGGTACGTAGAGTTGCTGGGTGATCACCTCCATCCGTTTATGCTGTTCTGTTATCCGCACGGTAATGGAGTTTTCCAGCAGGACAACTGTACCTCTCACAAGTCCCGGTTGGCTACTGGCTGGTTGGATGAGCATTCCTCTGACTTCTCTGTCGTGAATTGGCCACCTAGAAGCCCAGACTTAAATCCTATTGAGCATCTTTGGGATGTTTACGAACAGGGCGTGAAAGGCCATCACACAGCACCAAAGAGCCTTATTGAATTATGGACAGCTTTAGCCAATATTTGGCAAGCCATTCCAGTGGAATGTTTCCAGAAACTTGTTGAATCTATGCCTCGTCGTGTGGCAGCCGTTATCAAGGCCAGAGGAGGACCAACTCGTTACTAGGTAGGTATCCCTAATTCAGTGGCACTTCAGTGTAGTTTGCCTGCGTTACAGATATTTTTTTGACAAAATGTTAAACGTTATAACAACTCCTAAAAAAAAAAAAGAAACTCCTAAGCTCACTTTTTAAATGTGTTACATGTACGCAAACTATCTGTCATTTTGTTTGCAAAATCTGTAAAAGAAAATAATGTAACAAAGTGATATTTTCAAACGGGACAGTTAAAAATTGCCTCGAAATGTATGTTACTTTTCGAGACAATTTTTGAACACACACACATATATGTATATATTACACATTATACATTATATATGCAGTAAAACCTCGTTTATTTGGACTAAATGGGACCATAGGCAATCCGGATAATCGAAAATCCGGATAATCCGGGTAATATGGGTAATAATCAAAACAAAATCCTTAACTAAACAGACTTACCGTTTATTACGATAAAAAACTATGTTTTGCAACAAAATTACATAGCATTGTTTACAAGACATTAATAAATATAAAAATAACTTTTCATATTATTTCTTAACAAAGGTAAGTCTAGTAAAGCTTTCTTAAACTCAACAAAAACATTTTATTACCATAATTTATTGTACAGTCTGAAGTATACAGGATCTGTACATTGAATCAAACCAAAAAGTGAATATTTGGCGTACTTGTAGTTACGCTCTTGCTATCATAGTTAAAAATTATTATCTAATGTAACATTTAATAAAAATAATGTCTACAAATCAGATCTGGATCAATGAGGTCCAGATAAACTAGGTTTTACTGTATATATATATATATATATATATATTTATTTTTTTTTTCTCTTTATATTAAATTTCTTTCAATTTACCCATTCCGGTGATATTAACCACTTTTATATAGAAAAATATTTGTGCACATAAAGGGGATTACCGTGATTATAAAATTATTTTTTCATTCTAAAAAAAAGAAAAATTACCTTTCTTTACTTAAGGATAATTTTTAAATTACTTTGGAACCTAATGGCGATTTTTTAAAATTTAAAATTTTATTTATTTACTTATTATGTGTAAAGAAAGACGGGATTAAAGCTTTCTTCCGTTTTCTCTCACACAGGTGATGTGAAATTTAAGAGAGTGAAAAACAAAAGTGAGTGAAAGGTGAGTGAAAAGTGAGTCAAAATGTAATGGCATCTTCAATGAAAAAATAGGCGTAACCGCAAATGTGATCATTCTGCAGCACAGAATTTTCATCCCTTATCCACCACTGCAGTTGATGAAGATTTTCGAACCATTCCAACTGTGAAACCAATCTGTTAGATTATTGGACAATGCGATAATGACTCCTAAGATTTGATGTATAGTGTAGAAAATTTTAAGGGTTTTATGTTGCACATGTTTATTTCTTGATGAAAGTACTTTAGAAGCTATTACTTTTCAGTATTAGTTTCTAAAGTACCTGAGTAAAATTAAACAGATCTTTCGATTCAGTATTGTTTATAAAATAATTTATAAACTGAAAGTCACAGAATGCTGTTTCATTATAGATCGAGATATTAGTTTATTCTGTTGGAGCAGTGTAGTAAGCATTTTTTACATTTAGGCTGGTGTGTACAAACCGTATTGGATTCGCTCACCTCAGTGTTGACCTATGAATAAAATGTGTCTACATTTTACAGCTCCATAAAAGCTGGTAATACCATAAAAATGGTATTTTCAGACCTTTTCTGCGCCTTGCAACAGGATTCATTTTATAAATTTCGTCCACCAAAGCAACTGATGAGCGTTTAAGTCACCTAAATGTTAACCTATGGAGAAAATTTGTCCACGGATTGCCGACTTGGATTCAAAGATTTAAAAAAAAAAATTGTACTCTGTCATAGACAAAGAAATTTTACATTTGTGTAATTTTTCGTTTTTTTTAAAAAAATGCAATTAATATTTTAAAATTTAAATTATTCGGGGAAAATCTGGTATAGTGTGTTTTAAAGCTCATAAATTCCTTCGGTGGACGAAATTTATAAAATGAATCCTGTAGCGCTTTGCAGAAAAGTACAGGCTATCTGACAATACCAATTTTATTTGATTATCAGCATTTATGTACCTGTAAATAGTTGACAAAAATATATTTTAAATAGAAAATTTGGGGGCAGCGCTTAATCCCCCTATATAGAGAGGGCCATTACAATCGCTCAAAATGTCAATCCTAAGGGGGGTGGAATTCTCGAACTGTCAACCGGACTCCTCCCACTACAAGAAATTGCAAAAAGAGGAAAAGGGAAATACGATTTTTTTCTTAGTACATAGCAGCCTTAAAACACACTATACCAGATTTTTCCCCTCCGAATCCTTTAAATTAAAAAATATTATTTGCCTTTTTTAAAAAACGAAAAATGCCCTAAGGTGTAAAATTTCTTCCTCTATTACGGAGTACATAAAAAAAAATCTTTAAATCTAAGTCGGCAATGCTTGGACACATTTTCTCCATAGGCTAACATGGACAGCAGCTTTAATCAGTAGATTTTAAATAAGGATTTAGTCAAAATATTTATTAGAATTACTTTTTTTCTCTCTCTACAGCACACTTAGAAGTAATATTCACTTTGATTTAACGAACAATATTTTAGGTTTACGTATTAGTACTTTGTAGAAAACTTTTTTTTAAACAATCCATACAACAATCACATTATAATGTGATTGTGATATCACAAAACTCCTTTGCCAATAATTACTGGAAACGGAACAGAGAAAACTTAAAGACTGCACAAGATTCTGATAGTTGCATATACCATTAATTAGAAACTCCCCGTCAAGCAGCATTGTTAAGATGTAAAAATAATAAAAAACTCATGCACTATAGACCCGCTAAATATTTAAGTGTACATTTAAAAAAAAAGGAATCTTTTTAACAAACTAGCTCACTTGATAAAATGGGAATGATATACAGGGTGTCTCAAAAAACATTGACACATTTTAAAAATTTATAAAAAAAAGTATACAAGGTAGGAACTGGAAATCGACAGATGTTTTACCGCATATATTATTTTCGCGTCAAATATTATTTTACCGCATATATTATTTTACCGCATATATTAGTTTCGAGTTTTTTCTGCGTCAAAAAAGTTCAACAGAGGGCGCTAGTTGTTCCGTGAAAGCGAAAGTTGTAAAATGGCTGTAAACGTTGTAAAATTTTTGCTGTCCCACAAATTTCTTATTTACATCCCAAAATCATTTGGCAACAAGATGGCGCACCGCCTCATTGAGGTGTGATTGTACGAGACTTTTTAAATGAGGAATTTCCAAATAGGTTGATTGGACGAGATGGTCCCACGCAATGGCCACCTCGATCTCCAGACATTACACCTCTTGACTTTTTTCTTTGGGGATTTGTCGAAGACAAAGTTTATTCAACAAAAGTGGACAGTCTTAAAGAACTCAAATAAACACATAACTGCTGTAATTTCATGTTTTACGGAATCCAATTTGGAACGGACATGGGCTGAAATGGATTACAAACTGGATATTCTCCGTGCCACAAAAGGAACACGTATTGAAATTTATTGACTATACTAAAAAACGTCTAATATATAAGGTGACACGTATATGAATTTCTAGATCCTACCATAAATATTTTTTTTACATAATTTTTTAAAATGTGTCAAGGGTTTTTGAGACACCCTGTAATTTTATTCGGAATATAAATGTAGATAAAAAAACCCTAAAATACTCTTAAATTGACTAAAATTAATTTTAATGTAATTAAATGTAATTTATCCATTGTTCCCGTGGTGTAATTGTTTGACATTTCAATAAGCCCGAAGCCAGAATAACGGTTGATATTTAGAATTTATTTGACTTCACGTCTTTAAATATTCAGAAAATTAAACCGCAGATTTGTTGATAGGCAGCAATAGTTTAAAAGATAACCTTCCCCACTTGTTCCGAAAGCACACAAACCCGTAGGATAAATACTGTTTCGAAATTTGCTATTTTTATCTATTATCCATGCTATACGCTATTATAGGATTAAAAGACTCCATGTTTGGTTATCTATATATAATAATGTTTATAAAATAAAGTTTTTTTTAATCGAAAATTATTAACATTATCATTTACCATTGATACTGAAGATACCATTTATACCATTTATAGAAGATTAAAATTTTTTTCTCATTCTTTCCAACTTAAATTGTACATATTTTTTTTTACACATTTTAGTTTTCCTATATTTTTTAATAATTGAAAAAATTATAGTGTGAGTGTTTACGCTTGTTCTTTGTAATTTTACTATACCAATAAACTTTGGTTGATAGAGTAATCCAATTAACGAATAAACTTGGGAGAAATTTGTTTTTATTTATTATTCATGTAATTGTTAGGTATGGAACTAAAAGACTCCAGATTGGTTATATTTTTCCGATGATACGTATAGATAATTAAAATTTCAATATAGAAATAAATATTTTATGTTTTTCTATTCTGATGATATAATAGATTCAAACAGGTGTCGGTTCACCTATACGGTGCCCCCAACGATTCTAGCAGATTATCTGAGAATGTTTTAATGGACAAGGGCAACTAAAACTATTCCACTATGCGCATTTATTGGTTGTTATTTAAGTTACAATTCCCTTTGACAGACTTCAATTTCTGTAATATAATAAATTTATTTTTTATATTATAGAACTTATTTTTTATATAATTAACTTTTATTTTCGGTAGCGTGTGTGTAAATATTCTTTACAAACTTGCTACTACAGTCGACGCTCGCTATAATGACCCCTTGCGTCGCAAAGTAAAATGCCGTTATAACGTGCGATCTCTGTATCGAAAATTTAAAAATTACGTACCATTAAAGGGGGATTCCATTTGCGGATTATCGCACCGGCCGTTGTAATGGACGGTTGCTATAATGACCTGTCGTTATAATGCACGTCGGCTGTATATTCATAGATCGATTGTACGTAAACAAAGTTTATAAACTACAATAGAATGTATCACTGTCAAAAATGAATTTGTTGTATATATATATATATAGTGGAATCTCGGTCGATCGTTCCCCGAAGCATCGTTTTTCCGTATGTGTCGATTATTTCACCCAGTCCCGACGATCATACTGCTGTGTTATGTTCCCTCATCTATCGTTTTCCGCATTTATCGTTCAGTTCAGTCGGTCCCATGAAAAATGATAGATCGATATTCCTCTGTATATATATATATATATATATATATATATATATATATATATATATATATATATGTCAATCTGCCACGCTACAGGTCCAGGGTTCGACCCTGAGACTGGGCAAGGTTGACTCAGCCTTTCATCCCTTGAGTGGGTTGATAAAATGAGGACCAAGCATACTTGGGAACTAAACTCTGGGGGTCCCACGTCAGGTTGACCACCTGACCGAGACATATGCTGTATGGCACCCCAAGGCGACGGTCAAGAAAGAAAAATGCCGTTATAACGAGCGGTCACTGTATCGAAAATTTAAAAATTACGGATCGTTAAAGGGGTTTCCAATTGGGACTTTTTTTCACCTTTCGTTATGATGGAACGGCCGCTATAATGACCAGTCGTTATAACGGGCGTCGACTGTATATGCATGGATCAATTATACGTAAACAAAGTTTAATAAACTACATTAGAATGTATCATTGTCAAAAATGAAATCGTTATCAGTCGAGCAAAGTTCGCAAGGAGAGATAACACATTAACCGCGTTATCACGTATGCAAATAGGACATACCGAGGTAAAAGTTTTCCGTACATCAACCAGTACACAAATGAACATCTGCATAGAAGCTAATAGCGCACTGTCAGAAATTATTGCACAGAATTACTGCATTAATTGTCAGGAGGAAAGGAAATGAAAGCTAATTTCAAGCATTTGGAAAGAGTACAAAACATGGATATCTTCAGATAAAAACCGATTTCTGCGAATTTTTTCTATCAGCGCTCTGGATGATTTACGTTATCAACCGCTTCAAACGGTGTTAATATTATTGTGAAAAAAATACGATTGTGGATTCTGGGAAGAATTCCTATCTCTAATTCTCGGAACCAACATTACCATAGTGATGGAAAACACAATTGTGATAACTGTGTCTTGCATCATAGTCACGACTGCGACGGAAGACCCGATGGGAGCGACCGTGACTTGAATCCCAATGACTCTGTGATGCAAACAGCCATATACTCCCACTCCACCATCTGTGATGCAACTGTACAAAACTGTAATGCATTTCTGAATCCATTTGATGTGAGTTTTGTGAAGTATCGATACTTTAGTAATGCGCAAGTTAAATTCATATTAGGTTCCATTAGATTTCGGGAAGCTTGCCAAGTTGTCATGAAAACATAAAACTTAGCGACCCACACTGCGAAAATTCAATCTGTCATGTCGCACCAAAAGCAATCGTAGTACTTTCATTGGAGATACTTTAGAATCCATCTAAAATATATTTTCCAAGCCTTATAACAGACGTAACATCGACTGGTTTTGCCTCAGAGCACTATGGTGCGTATTTTATCAGATTTTGCAGAAAGGACTTTTTAAAGTACAAGAAAGGAAAAAGAGGAAAACGAGAAAAAAGAAAGGAAGTAAGGAAAGTCACTTTTGAAAGTAGTTGGGTCTTCAGATACCCTTTTTTTTCTTTTTCGTATAAACAATTTTTACGTTCTCGAATGCGCGTGATGTTGAACTCGGGAAAACAGTTGTTACTCATCTATCGAAGGAATGAGGACGAAGAAATGTGTTAGTTTATTCGCCTAAGAAATGAGCGCACAAAAATGATATTGCTAACTAATTAAACAATGAAAACTCTTTACTCCAAGCTCCTATCAGTCTTCATTTTGCAGCGATGACTAACATTTGTTTTTTTATGTCGTTTGAAGAAATGAATTGATTAATTTTAAATAAAGAAAAAATAACATAATATATTTTATTGTATTCTTTATTTGCTCAACTTCCCATAAATTGATGAAGTCAAATAACGCCATAAATTTAGGAAGTCAGAGCGATCCCTGACCTCGTAAATGTTTCCTTAAGAATTTTACCCTAACATGTCATTGCTATTAAACCTTTACATTTAACTGATATTCTCTACACCTTTACTGACAACGTAATAAGTTTCCCCACTCAAAAAGTGCTTCATATTGTATAGCACATTTCTCGATACTCAAAAGCTACTTTGTGCTGAAAAGACCCCTTATGAGGGCGAAATTCCTTCTGTTGAAACAAATCCCTCCTGCTTCCCTTTTGTTACAATGTTTCAAAACTAGATGTATTTTTCAGTAGCTGTCTAGAAACATTCACATTTCCCTGTATTGTGCTATTGCACTGTTCACCACTGTAACACTATTTCCATTCTGATATTATCGTGAAATCAAGTGCTGTCGAGGCCTGGATGCATAGGAGACTTGGTCAACGACTGCTAGGGATGAAGAAACTCTGGTGGCTTTTGAGAGGTTTTCTTGGTGGTGTATAGGTTGAGGAAATTGGGAGAAAAAAGTCCAGTGATGAAATTTATAGACTAATGGTCACCTACAAAGAATGGGTAACTCTAATAGAACAAAAAAATATACAATACTACTCCAAAGACAAAAAGGTTAAGAGGAAGACCCTCCCTTCGTTGGGTTGATGAAGCCCAAAACGATTTTGACAGCATTAAAATTAAGAACTTGAGAGCCAAGGCTTCTCGGCGAGTGGAATGGTCGATAAAGAAAACAAAGATTATCGTTACTAAAAATAAACATAAAAAAAAGATGGATAAAAGCCCCTTCTGTGGTAAAATTCTTAAATTTCTACACCTGATGGAACACCTTTAGTATTAATATTTTAAACAGAGGTTAAAAGTGAGTAATCCTAACAAAATTCACAATTTTTAAAAGAAAATATTTGCTCGAATACAGCTACTTCATCATTTAAGGGATTTGACGAAACAAAAGACTGAAAGATTGGCCCCGGAAAAATAATCAAGGTAAAAGTAAGAATACAAATTGCACATTTACACGGTCTTAATGTTTTACTTGCCCAGACATTCAAAAATAATTTTATTTTAACTTAATATAATGAGTTAATGAGCTAACAGAAACTGTGCACTTATTCCGATAGTTAATATCTGCAATTAATTTATATAATTCGATAGCTGGAACAGTCAGACAAAATGCTCTTTTAATGCGATTTTTGTTTGAGGGTTTATAATAACATTTTCTCTAAGAGAAAATTTTTTTCTTTTTAACATGCATGATATATATATATATAAATATCATTTGCAAATATCATTTATCCCCTTCTAAAAATGTGAATAGATTTACTGTTTGAAAATGACAGATTATAATATTTACCATTTTGTAAAGCATGCAATAAGAGGAGTCAGTTTTAAACCTCTAAAAGAAGATAATTTTCAAACATGTTATTTTTTTTAAATTGGAGAACACATGGAATCACTTCACGGAAACTTTGTGGCAGACGTGGTAGACATTTCAAAATTCGTGAATAAAGGGAATTTGCTGTACAAGATTAAGGAATAATAACATAAGTTCAATCCCTCAATATGCACAAATGGAAAAGTTTAATTAAAGTCAGTGGACTTTTTGGTTTGAATCAAGTTAAATCGTTAGATATAATTTACCTTAATACCACTTTTCCACCTTCATATGCTGACTATCAGTTCAATTCTTTTACAAACATTGTTGAATTAGCGAATTTTAAGTAAGGTTTGAATTAAGTTAAATAGCCAGTTTTATTTAAGTTTGACAAAAATTAAATGGATATCATCAATTAACTTTCTATAGTCTTATTTCCCAAAATATAACTGAAATCTGTTCAAAATTTTTTCAATTACTGTTCAGTTAGCGAGTGTTAAGTTAGGCTCGATTACAACTGAAAGTACGTTTATATATATATATATATATATATATATATATATATATATATATAGATATATATATATACAGGGTGTCCATAATTAAAGTCCCACTTTCAAAAGGCTGCAAAAAAAAGAACCACTGGTCAGAATGACTTCAAATTTGAACTGAATATACTGGAAGAAGGGGGAAACGATTTGGCATAATAAAAAAAGGATCCCAAAATGTTACAGCGCCATCTATTGATTCATTTTGGAACTTTTTTTATTATGCCAAATCATTTCCCCCTTCTTCCAGTATATTAAGTTCAAATTTGAAGTCATTCTGACCAGTGGTACTTTTTTTGCAGCATTTTGAAAGTGGGACTTTAATTATGGACACCCTGTATATATTATTTCGAACCAAAAATTACACTACCATAGTTTATAGCATTAATAATTACATACAGGCAAAATTATTTATATTTATTTATCCACAAAATTATGAGAAAAGGGAATAAAAGCAAAATTAAAAAAAAACTAAAAATTACGTAAAGATCATTATATTAAAGGATCAAGTTACATTAAAATTCATACAAATATATTGAATAAATTTTGTTATATTTGAAATAAGTTGTGTTAAATTTTTTATAACTTTCTTCAATTTTATTAAAACGCATAGGAGAATGTATTTTAAAAACCTTGACATTATACCAAAGTTATATTAGAATTCATTATATGAAACGAATAAGTTTATATAATGGTAATTATTATTAACTTTCTTCATAACATAGCTGATATCTGTCTCCGGCATTTTTGTCATACGTTGATAAATCAGAGTGTGTTTCATTAATTTTGGACACCTTGGTATGTCCTCAAACTGAACAGCTTCAGATTTTTCAAGAGTAATAAACCTTTGGCGGACGGGAGGCGAGTGGCTTGCCTGCCGCAGAAGAGGAAACAAGCCATCGTACATCAGATGATGGGAGATTATGCGCGCTAGGCCGACCGTAGTAATAAACAAAAGAAACCCGTTGAAAATGCAGAAGGTGCAATGGTCTTTCAGAACGAAATTGTCATCGAATATTTTTCATAACAGTTTATATTATCTTATTTTATGAGCCTAAAAATTATGAAAAATATTATCACTTGCCTCGGAAATCGTGTTGTTTATACTAATAAAGGGACAAGTGGAAGTCGAGAGATCACGTGACCGTACTTCATCCGGGCGGGCCACTCCTCGAAAAAAAAAATGGCCGACAAATATACAGGAAAATCGGTGTATTTTTTTTCTCATGAAAGTACATAAATGTTACATATTTGGAAAGAGCTTCGAAAACTGATAATTTTTTCTGCGTACACTTATTCTGTTAATTCAATAGTTTTAGAGATATTTTCATTCTAAAATCACTCACTGCTGAGAAACCAAATCATCTGGTGCAGTGGTACTGCCATCTGTCGGCAGCGACGGGAATGAAAATTGAAAGGAATTTATTCACTTAAATTTAATACATTTGTAGGCTTTTTTTTTCTTTTGTGGGGCCCGAAGTACATAAATATGTTACACGGATGGCTTGAGCGTAGCTAGGCGAAGCCCGGCTAGTTTCAAATAAATCCAAACTATCGTTAATTGTGGATATTTTTTACTAAAGCCTTTTTCTTTACCTATCAAATTTATATTTACTTGGAAAAATAAAGACAACTATTTAAGTTAAACAGAATATTTTATAAACGAAAACTTCAAAGGTAAGTAAATATACAATATCTCGAAAACATAATTACTTGCTAGTTAAAAGGATTTCCGACACTGTTTTTTTTTATAGTTCACGTTTATGAGATACCCCTCTCTAGCCACAAAGACTCCCCTTCGCGATTCGAAAATATATGTAAACATTCAAATAAACTTTTTTCAACCGTTGTAGTTAAATGAAATGCTATCTATAACTTAAAAAAGTTCGCATCCAAATTTTCTAAGTCAGTCAGTCTATACACTCTCTGGATGACTCTCTGGATAAAAGTTAAATGTTACACAGTGTGAATCCTGTTTAAAAAATATCACTACGTCATCAACATATCTAAAATATAACATTTCATGGAGTAACGATGTTCCTGTTTCATAATGATGCAGATACAGGTATATATATATATATACATACATATATATATATATATATATATATATATATATATATATATATATATATATATATATATATATATCCCATAAAATCTCCTACTAAACAACGCAGCGTTGCGAATTTTGTTTGAATCACTATGAAAAAGTTAAAAGTCAAGAATTAACGAGATTTTACTGTACTAGAAGAATTACTAGAACTACTATATCCCATATTTGGTTTAGAACAGTGGTTCCTAACAAGGGGTCCGCGAACCACTGGTGGTCGGAAAGAACCCAAAAAGTTGTCTGCGGCGTCAGGAGTGATAAAAAAAAAATTGATTTCATCGTTTCAAAAGGATCGGAAATTTAAACATTATTTTAAAATTGGGTGCAAAGAAATTTTAAGTTCTTAATTTTTTGTTCAAATTCTAAAAATTCCCGTATTTCTTCCGCTTTCTGACGTTTTGCGTACGAAAAAATCTTTGTTCTGCTTAAAAATTTCTAACATATTTTCTTTGACGCGGATTCGCAGTGTCGCAGCCGTTTCGCAGCTAGTAAAGCAAATGCAACCAGAAAAATCTCATTCATTTTTAAATTTTCGTAGGCTTTTATGTCTGTTATTAAGGTGTCAGGAACCTTTTAAAACCCAAGAGACTCTACAAATGTATCCCTATTTACAATCATCAGTAGTTATGAAAATTATTTATTCAGGGATATGAAAATTTTATTGAGTTAAACATTCTTCTTCATAAATATGGCTCTAAACTTTTTCTATCTTGAAGATAATTTTTAAATTTTTTTAAAATTTCAACCATTGTCTTTTTCTATGTCATATGTCTTTTTCTATGTCTGAGCGCAGAATTGAATCTGTATATTGATGAATAAGCACATTTATTTTAGTTCGAAAATTAAGTTATATAATATATCTTTTAAATGACCAACTTTGAAATAAAAATTCTTAGTTCTTCATAGGAAATTTGAAATTTTTTTTTTAAATTTCAAAAAGTTTTTGATAAATTTTACTGTAATTATAATTTTTATAATAGGAATGACATAATATTCGGCCATTTTAATTATAAATGTTTATATTTCACGGGTGTAAAATTTCATGGTATTCTAGCCAACTGTTCTACATGATATAACTATGAAAAAAACAATGGTTGAAGTTTTAAACAATTAAAAATTTCTCTTCAAGCTAGAAAAAAATTGAGAGACATATTTATAAAGAAGAAAGGGTGTTTAACTCACCTTAAAATTTTCATATTTCTGTATAAATTATTTTCGAACGACTATTTCTTTTTAATTATTTTCAATGTCTGAAAATAAGGATATGTTTGTAGGGTATCTTTTTCTTTAAAAGGTACCTGACCCCTTAAATTTACTTTTACGATAAATTTGTTATTGTTATTAGGTTTATTTGTCACTTTTCATTAAGGGGGGGGGGGGGTCCAGGACACAAAATTCTTCAAATTTTCGAAAAACATTTTATTGCATTAAAATCTTTTCTGATTTTTTTTCGCTTTAAATGACGTTTAAATCCTGTTTATATCTTAATTAGAACAGGAGATATAATTTTTTTTATTTATTTTGCAGCATTCTAATAGCAGCCAATCTTTGTTTAAACCTTTAAATACGTTTTTCTGCCTGATTGGTTCTTTCACCATTTCTGGTCTTTAAATTGTTTTAAGTCAAGAACCGTTAAAGATAAATGGTTCAAACTTGGAACATGTCTTTTTCAATTATTTTACTTTAATTTTGATACAACAAATTAAAAAAATATATATGCTTTTGAAAATATGATTTTTAAAAAATATGTTACATAATTTTTTTGAAGTTTTTACTCTAAATATTTTTAATTTACAAAAAATTAATATTTTAAAAAATGCTGAATTAAAATTAAAATTTATATATTTCTGTTTAACTAGATGAAAAAATTTTGAAATTCGACAAATAATATTTCGAGTATAACGATTATAACGATTTTAAATTACCTCACTTTTTTTAAATTTTTTTAAAAAAACTTTATGAGAAGTTTCATAATGTTATTTTGCTTACAAATTATACGGTTAACCATCTCAAAAAATTCAAAATTTTAACTCAATAAATGAATTTAAAAAAAATGCGTCCTGGATCCCCTTGAATTTTTTTATCACCAACAGTCTGTTCATGCAAAAAAGGAAACTCATTTTTGCCTCTTCAAGGTTTTGTTGGAAGATGGTCCCTGACGAATTTTTCATTTGACAAGTGATCCCTGATAAACAAAAAGTTAGGAACCACAGGTTTAGTGAATAGATTCTGCACAGATTTATCTAAGATGATGTCAACAAATTGTTAAACCTGCCGGTGTTTTTCGTATTTTATTTCAAGCAATGCTACTAAAAAAATATTACCTCGGCGTAGGAAATGTTAAAAAGAATTAAAAAAGACCGGCCAAGCAAGTTGAATTCAGAAGCTAGCTTTCCAGGCAGTGATAATTTTCAGAAGGAAGATTATTTAATACTCGGACTTAAATCAACATTTGGAATGGTTTTTCTCGTTTAACGACTGCGAAGATTCCGAAATCTCATTAAACGAGTGTATAATAATTTTTTTTAACTATCAGTGCTAGCGCTTAAAATACTAATATTCGTTTTGAGTTATTATTCCATATTCTCGCATATAGAAAGCTAATATTTTAATGAAGAGGAAATGCGATAGCAGAAAACCATTTCAGCTTTCTTTCGCAACTATACATCCTACACGCTTCTTTTGCATATTCATAGTGTATAATTACGATTGAATCCCTTTGCATAGCACTGCGGATTAAAATTATGGCCTTTAAGAAGTACTCACAAACTTCCAAGGACGCAAGAAATAACAAGGCGAGATTCGAGTGTTTTGGGAAGAAATTTTGTCATGTAATAAATAGTGTTTGGTGACTAAAATCAGGTAGCTCTTTTAAAGTAGTTTCTGTGACGATTTGTTTTTTGAAAATATTTTGAATTTCGTCTTCACATCTGCTATTTTCAAATCTCTCAAAAATTTAATAAAAGAGAACATACAAAAATTGTGCTTGTGAGGGAAGTCATTGGAAACATTGTCTCCTAAGATCACCGAAACGGTTCAGTCGGTACAATATAGTCTCGTGTTCTGGAGATCTGGGTTTGAATGCCAGTTCAGGCAAGCAGTCGTTATAGTGGCACCGGATCGTTGGAAAGAACAATAACAGGTAGCTCTTTTAAAGTAGTTTCTGTGACGATTTTTTTTGTGAAAATATTTTGAATTTCGTCTTGACATCTGCTATTTTCAAATCTCTCAAAAACTTAATAAATGAGAACATACAAAAATTGTGCTTGTGAGGGAAGTCATTGGAAACATTGTCTCCTAAGATCACCGAAACGGTTCAGTCGGTACAATATAGTCTCGTGTTCTGGAGATCTGGGTTTGAATGCCAGTTCAGGCAAGCAGTCGTTATAGTGGCACCCGATCGTTGGAAAGAACAACAACGACAAATATTTGAAAGAAATAAAGGAAAAAATCTAGCATATCTGATTGAATGAATAAAAGATTAGAACAATTAAACAAATGTTATATGTATGAGACCACATCTTGTGTCGTTGGATCAAAAAGATTCAAAGTAACGCTTTCTGATGTAATCGGGATAGGTCAATAGGTAAAGTGCCCGCCTTGAAGCTGGTCTCCAATGCCGGTTTTTGCATGTGGTCATTATAAGTGGCAAATTTTATAAATGTGCTTCGTAATTAAAAAAAATTAAAATCGTGAGAAACTGACTTTCTTTAGTAATATGAAAATTCAAAAGGAGGTAAATATATGTTGACGTTTGTAGGATACATAACAAATAATTTCGCCTATGATAATGTTTCTAATCATGGTAACGACTCATTTGGATTGATTAGCTGATTTTTGGATTCAGGAATGGTTTTCAGATATGGCAGTCACCGACAAATATAAATGACTTTTATCGCTGTTATCGCACAGATGTTACCAAAACGTACATCATAATTCCCGAATCAATCAAAACAATAAAGGATTTTTAAGGCATTAATAATGATATTTAAAAAATATTTGATCCTTTCCGCAGGGAATAAAAATGCATGTTAAATAGAAAAACACTCGTTTTAAGTCTACTATCTCTCTTCGAAGCATCCCGCTAAAGAAATTAGCATATATCTTCCTTTTGAAAGTAACAGTGCCTCCGTTAGTATGGCACCTAAGGTACAGATTTTATATCGTTAAGATTTTGTATTCTAGAGGTTTTTACAGTGTTTTGTACGCAAAATCAATTTTGAGAAATTCGAGCAATTTTAGACGAAATTACATCTTGCAAGTGTATAATATTAGATCGTCTAGAGGGGATACTTTAAGCATCGATGAAACTCCTATGAAACTTTTTTCTGGAAATTTGAGAATATTTTTTCTGCATTTATATATTATAATGAAATGTGAGTTAAAAATTTGGATAAAAAACATATAACCAAACTGAGCTATTGTATCAAAAATAATTTTTGGATGGATAAAAAATTAAAAGATTGTAAGAAAATAAACATAATTTAAAAAATGATATTAGTTCACTACTCAAAGAATAATTTTCACTAGCACAATGTTACTGTACCTATGGATCCACTAATTTCAAAATTATTGATCGAAGTGAAGATTTTCAATAATGTCAAATACAAACAAGTATGTAAATGTGTTTTGGACTAGTTTTCCTTCCAGCGTACATCTAGGACCACGAGTGCTGGGTACGCTGGAGACATATACAGTAGACGCTCGTTAATTCGAACTCAGTTAATTCGAACTTTCGGTTAATTCGAACTAATCCAAAGGCCCCAAAAAACTTATATTAGAGTTAATGTTAAAAATATCTCATTAATTCGAACTAAATTTTTATCAGTTCGGTTAATTCGAACTAAAAATTGGACACATAAATTTTCTTTTTCCTCAATTTAACTTTCTCGATTTAAGTCAAGGCACAATATTTCTTATCAAACTGTATGTGGCCAAAGCTCTGATGTAAACGAAGACGTATGCACTAATTTCGGTAGGAAACTGCCAGGGCTTTTCTCTACTTACCTGCCGAAAGATATTTTTAATGCGGCCATAATGGACAAAGCCATAATGGACTCTATTAAAACTCTGAAAGCATTTATTCAGATGAAACCTTCCTCTGAAAATGAATTGAAATGTTTACTTCAAATCGAGAAGTTGGCTGAACAATGTAGGCATCATAAACAAAACCAAACATCTACTTTACAGTTTTTCCCCAAAGTGTAATTCGTATTTTTAATTAAAGTTTACTTTCTACTGCATATCTTCTGCTTCATTTTATGATTAAGGCAAGTCTGTATTGCTTTTTAATATGTTAATTTTAGATAACATAGTATAATACTATATTTTCTGGGGTTATACATACTAGGAGATTTTTCTTCTTCAGTGATACACTTTTAAAGTTATATATGTTCTCTTAACATCGGATAATTCGAACTTCGGATAATTCGAACTTTTTTCCGAGAACTTTGAGTTCGAATTAACGAGCGTCCACTGTATAAACAAAAAGAGAGCTTTTAAGACACTCTAGGTTCGAGTCTAATACCTCTCTTCGAACATCCCACTAAAGGAACTAACATTTTTCAATTCTATCTGAAAACAACAATCTTTTGGTCATGTGGTAACACAATTCTTCAGTTTGAATTGACCGTGCTTACGCTATACAAATGTTATCATCCAGTTCTTGTATTTTGATGGGTTGTACAGAATTTTGCACGAAGTCAGTTTGAGTTTTCCCGTCCATATTACAGGCTGTTGAGTGTTTAGCAATGAGAAAAGCCTTCGGTGTTTGCTAGCTTATTATGTGAAGATTGAACAATAAATTGGGTTTCATCAAATATACT
This sequence comes from Dolomedes plantarius, assembly GCA_907164885.2. Taxonomy (NCBI): domain Eukaryota; kingdom Metazoa; phylum Arthropoda; class Arachnida; order Araneae; family Dolomedidae; genus Dolomedes; species Dolomedes plantarius. The sequence goes on from OU015498.1 coordinate 36,077,770, forward strand.
GTTAATAAAAAGCATTAATTTGTTAATCGTGCGTTATCAAGCGTCGAATAGAGCATCGGTGTGCAAAACTGTGGATCGGACCCACATGGGGTCCCTAAAAAATGGGAGGATTATTCTAAATATTCTCAGATATTCTGAAGTAAATTTATATCCTATTGAATTATTCATTTAAAATATATGCTTTAAATTTTCTATGTATTACATATTTTATATGCGTTATGATATTGTTAAATAAGATGTCAAACAGTCTTACAATAAAAGCGTCATCAGTGAAAGGCTATACGGCCGTTGCTTCCATTTTCATCTGCCTACCTGTTTGAGACCGGGTTTTCAAACCTGGATTTTAAAAATAGTTTGACAAAATTTGCTTATTTCTTTTTCTATTCTTGTTAGCAATTTTCTAATTTTTAAAATTTTGCTTCAATCAAAAAATTTTCCCCGGGGTTATGTGATCTTTTATTTACAGAAAGTGGGTCGTATTTAAAAAAGTTTGAGCACCACTGGAATAAAGATTGTATATGAAGGGAAAAGAGTTGATTTTCTTGAGCAGTTATTATAGCAATTTCAGATTACAAGGGTAAAGGTGCGAAAGAGAGAGACAAAGAAAAACCCCTTCATAATTTGCGCATAGGAAGGGAGTGCTAATACGGTAGTTACAATTCGACACAGTTTACAGCCAAAGGGATATTTCTTGTCATATAGATACTTTCAGATACACAGCACTCTTTATTTCATTCACTTTGTTTCAATTACGCAGCGGCTATCGATGATGATATACGATTGAATGAAACAATTTTCCTCACACGTATTTTCCTCAACGATTCCAATGATGCGCGAAATGAGAATATTTTTTTTTTATTTCGTACATCTGTTCTCTCTCTTTGTTGGTGGTTTAAGTTTTATTCATGTATACACCCACTTACAAACATGTGTTTATGCCTTTATAAGACAGTGATTCCTACAATTAACAATACAAGCTTGAATTATATTTTTTAATGTGTGTGTGTATGTGTATATATATATATATATATATATATATATATATATATATTGTATATATATATATATCTATATAATAACAGCTGAAGGTAAACAAATGTTAGTTTGTTAGTCAGCAGATACGGGGACGGGCTAATCTCGTGAACTGAGCATAGCAGGATATCGCGACTGGTACCGATATACGCGGGCGACCGAGACGCGTGCACTGATGCTATCCTCAACTTTCAAAACTTTAAACTTTTTTAATTATTTATTTAAAACCGCCGAATCGAATGGAAGAGGAGAGCTGAAACAGCTGACATTCCGGGTGGGCCAGCTCCTTTCCGTTTCGCAAATTTCCACTATTTTCATTCATGCAAAATTCAACTTTTCCGTCCTCCAATCGACAAATTTTTTATTTCCACGTGTTTTACAACTCTTCATCTTTAAGGATACACATTTTTATAAATAAAAAATTTTTTTTCATTGCAAACGAAGCTTTTTACCCCAAAGCAGTTTTTTGAATTTTATGAAATCGACAATTTTGATGGACAAATATTTCGGTTTTCTGCATTTATTAATGTCAATTTTACGATTTATCGGCATTTACTAGATGTTCAGCTTCCAAAATATACCAAATACATTTAATAAAAAAAATGTTATTCTAAAAAAGCGTACTTACAAAACTCACTTTTGAAATTTCCCGCAATGATCGCCATAGTATCTTAATGTAACTGAATAGGGAGTTCATAATTTTTCGACTTATTATTTTACTCACTAATAATTCCAGCAATTTCGTGAAATTTGTTTCTAATTAATGAGCAACTCATGAGGATTCTTCCGCCACCAATTTTGTATTCCTGAGAACTGTCTTTCTATTTTTTTAAGCACTTTTTCGCCCATGAGATTTTCTATTTACATTCGGCCATGTTGCCAAAATGAAGAATTATTAGTTGAGAACGAGTCATTTAATAATTGAAATCAAGAAATAATTTTAAAGCACCAGAAATAATTTTAGTTTCAGGAAAGGAGAAGTTAAAACCTTTAGAATTTTTTTCTAATTAAATGAGCTTCTTTTTTTGTTTAAAAAGGCAAAATTTGAAAACGGAAATTTGAAAGAATTATTTCAAAAGCCAAAAGCCAAAATTTGAAAAAGGGAATTTTAAATAATTATTTCGTTTTTTAAAAAATCTAATGTATTTTTAAAAGTGATTAAACAGTTTTCAATCTTTAAGAAATAAAACCATTTCATTTTAAATCGAAAATGTAAGACATCGGGTTGCCACTCAGCTAGTATATATATATATATATATATATATATATATATATATATATATATATATACATACACACAGAGAGAGAGAGAGAGAGAGAAAGTAAATAAGAGTAAGTAAGTAAGTAAATTAATGGGGTGCAAATTAATTATGACAAACTTCATTTTTCATAAAATTCGTCCATTTCCCGGGATATCCTCCTTGAAACTAGTTTCACTGCATTTTATTACGAAGGGAGGTTGGCCTTGACTAGTTTAAACTGGTTTGACCACGTGATCATCACACGTAGAGCATTTTCGTGTCAGTTGCGTTTCAGCTGCTGTAAGAAGTGGTCGATTGTGTGAGTTGTCTGGTTCTCACGTGTGTGAAAAGAATCGATATCACTCCCAGGAAAAGGTCTAGAATTGTTTTCCTTAGTCAGCATACCTCTATGATTGTGAGGGATATTGCTGCAGCAGTTGGAGTTGGAAAATCCAGTGTTTCCAGGATTGTTAATCAGCAAAATAAGTTTGGGACAGTTTCTCCAAAACGGATGAGTAAATGTGGACGCAGACGTAAGACAGCACCTCGGGCAGACAAATTTCTTGTACGAAAGACCAAAATGCATCCTCGCAAGACAAGTACAGTTCTTCACAGAGAATTATTGGCTACTGGTGTGAGCGTTGATTCATCGACATTACGACGAAGGCTTATTGAAACAGGGAGATGGGCAAGAACACCAGTCCAAAAACAGTTAATATCACAATGAATAAGATTCACAATGTTAATATGCAATGAAGAGAAAACGTTTTTATTGGGCCAGGAAATATCAATCCTGTACTGTACAAGACTGGAATAAGGTTGTATTCAGCAATAAACGAAATTTTTTGTGCAAGGGCTTCGATCAACATTTGTCAGGCGAAGCGCTGGAGAACCCATCAGGGAACATCTTAATAAAACAGTTAAGCACTTTCGAAAGCAGATGTTTTGCGGTTATTTTACATCTGGAGGCCCTGGCAGCTTAGTATCAGTTGAAGGAACGATGAACTCCAAAAAATACATTTTAATACTAGAATACAAATTTGGGCCTTTTATGCAAACGTTCGCTGGCGGTGTTGTTGTGTTTCAACAAGATCTTGTTCCATGCCATAATTCTAAGCTAGTAAAGAATTTTTTTTCGTGAAAATAAATTAATAGTTTTGCAGACGTGTACAGAATATCATTAAAGCTAGAGGAGGACATATTTGCTACTAGATTGCTATATCATGCATGTAAGTGAACTTATACTAATTAAACAACATGTGTGAAAATTTTTGTGTTTGTCACAATTAATTTGCACAGTACTGTATATATATATATATATATATATATATATATATATATATATATATATATATATATATATATATATATATATATATATATATATATATATATATATATTTATATAGATATTTTTTTTGTTATTTTAAATCGAAATTTTAAAATAACAGTTATTTTTTTTTTCTTTGCCGGAAACACCCCTTCAATTAATAATTTTAATCTATATATCTATATATATATATCTATATATCTATCTATCTATCTATCTATCTATCTATATATATATATATATATATAGAGAGAGAGAGAGAGATTTATAATATGTAAATGCTGTATTTGTATTTCAATTCATTTTATTTCGTTCAAATATTTCAATGAAAATGTATGAAGAAGTATATTTCTAATGCAAAATTTTAACGAAGATGTTGCATTTGATTTTAACATTATGGAAAAGATAAAACAATGCTGTAAAATTGGTCAAAATAAAATATGAAGAAGTAAATATCTGGAGGCGGTAGAAGTTGGGGGCGATCACATCTGCCACTTAACTTCACTCTTTTGCGAAGAAATGTCGTATGCATATGACAGAAAATTCTATTTAAATAAACATAAAGATTTTAAATGCATGTATTAATTCTCAAAAATTAACATTTTGCGAGTTGAACTATCAATTAAAATTAAAGGAATTGATCGTCAAAAACAATTTTTCTAGTTTTAACGAATCAGTATCACAATCAATAAATTTTTAGTATAATTTGCTTGTGGGAAAAAAACCCCGAAATTTATTAATTAGAAGAAAAAATTAAGCCCAAAAAAGTGATTAGGGGAAAGACTTGCCATTTTAATTTTCTCCAAATAAATCTCATATTATACTGCTGACTATTAGTAGATCTAAGATGTTAAATAAACTTAAACAAAAAAATCGTTTAAAATAAATGCTTTAAAATAAATAATTTATTAATATAAATGCAGTTATTTTTTTTTCTTTGCCGGAAGCACCCCTTCAATTAATAATTTTATCAGTTAAACGACAAAAGGAATAATTGTAATGAAAAAATTAATAATATAAACAATTTTTCTAGTTTTATTTTAAAGATGAAATCAACAATCCAAAACTTTTCTGAATGTAAGATACTGCGGTTTAATATTTAAAGGATTATTCTCGGATATAATTTCTTTTGTACAATGTCAAAAGCACGATAAAAATAATCCGAAATTATTAATAAATTATACCACGAACAATTATGATAGTATAAAAGAGTAGTTTGTTTCAAAAAGATTAAAACTTTCATGTAATATACGAAGCATAGTAAATTTATAGCGTTCAGAACACTTCTATCGACCAGTTATAAAACAGGACGACTATTTATTTTAACGACATCAACAACAATAATAATAGCAACAACATCAACAAAGGAAGAATCAGGTGCAGATTTATGATTCTAAGGAAAATTTTTTTGGTTAATAATAATAAAAATGAGAGAGAGGAGAGTTAAAGGACATTTCTAAGGTATAATTTGTTTTGTACAATGTCAAAAGCACGATAAAAATTATTCGAAATTAATAATAAATTATACCAAGAATAATTTCGATAGTATAAAAGAGTAGTTTGTTTCAAAAAGCTTAAAACTTTCCTGTACAATGCTTCTCTTGAAGGCCACCCCTCCAAACGGCCACTTTTTTTCAGAACCATGACTGGTCACCTAAAAGAAGCTTCTCTGTATTATATATTGCATGGCGAATTTGAAACGTTCATGACACTCCTATCGACCAATTATAAAACAGGACGACTATTCATCTTAACGAGATCAACAACAACAATAATAACAACATCAACAAAGATAGAATATAGGCACATATTTATAATCCCAAGGAAAATCTTTATGGTTTAACAATCACGATAAAAATGGGAGAGAGAAGTGTCAAAGGATTTTTCTCGGGTATAATTTCTTTTGTACAACGTCAACAGCACGATAAAAATAATCCGAAATTTATAATAAATTATACCACGAATAATTATGATAGTGTGAAAGAATAGTTTGCCTGAAAAAGCTTAAAAAAACTTTCATGATTATATGGTGCATAGCGACATTATAGCGTTCATGATACTTCTATCACCCAATTATAAAACAGGACGAATATTCATTTTAACGGCATCAACAACAATAACTATAATAACAACATCAACAAAGAGAGAATATAGGCGCAGATTTATAAACCCAAGGAAAATTTTAATGGTTACTAATTACAATAAAAATAGGAGACAGAAGAGTTAAAGGATTTTTCTCGGGTATAATTTCTTTTGTACAACGTCAACAGCACGATAAAAATAATCCGAAATTAATCATAAATTATACCACGAATTATTATGATAGTGTGAAAGAATAGTTTGTCTGAAAAAGCTTAAAAAATCTTTCATGATTATATGGTGCATAGCGAAATTATAGCGTTCATGATACTTCTATCACCCAATTATAAAACAGGACGAATATTCATTTTAACGACATCAACAACAATAACAATAATAACAACATCAACAACAATAACAATAATAACAACATCAACAAAGAGAGAATATAGGCGCAGATTTAAAACCCAAGGAAAATTTTTATGGTTACTAATTACGATAAAAATAGGAGAAAGAAGAGTTAAAGGATTTTTCTCGGGTATAATTTCTTTCGTACAGCGTCAACAGCACGATAAAAACAATCCTATATTAATAATAAATTATACCACGAATAATTATGGTAGTGTAAGAGAGTAGTTTGTCTAAAAAAAGCTTAAACCTTTTCTGCATTATTGTTCCGTAGCGAATTTATAGCGTTCATGACACATCTATCGCCCAATTGGACGACTATTTATTTTAACGACATCAACGACAACAACAATAATGACAACATCAACAAAGAGAGAATATAGGCTCAGATTTAAAATCCCAAGAAAAATTTTTATGGTTACTAATTGCGATAAAAATAGGAGAGAGAACAGTTAAGGGATTTTTCTCGCATATAATTTCTTTTGTACAACGTCAACAGCGCGATAAAAATAATCAGAAATTAATAACAAATTATACCACGAATAATTATGATAGTGTAAGCGAGTAGTTTGTCTAAAAAAGCTTAAAGCTTTCATGTATGATTGTTGCGTAGCGAATTTATAGCCTTCATGGCACATCTATTGCCCAATTGGACGACTATTTATTTTAACGACATCAACAACAACAAGAATAATGACAACATGAACAAAGAGGGAATACAGGCGCATATTTATAATCCCAAGAAAATTTTCTATTGTTACTAATTACGATAAAAATAGGAGAGAGAACATTTATGGGATTTTTCTCGCATATAATTTCTTTTGTACAACGTCAATAGAACGATAAAAATAATCCGAAATTAATAATAAATTATACCACGAATTGTTATGAAAGTGTGAAAGAATAGTTTATCAGACATAGCTTTCATGACATATCTATCACCCAATTAGACGACTATTTATTTTGACGACGTCAACAGCAACAACAATACTGAAAATAATAACAAAGAGAGAATATAGGCTCAGATTTATAATCCCAAGAAATTTTTTTATGGTTACTAATAACGATAAAAATAGGAGAGAGAAGAGTTAAGGATTTTTCTCGGATATAATTTCTTTTGTTCAATGTCAATAGCACGATAAAAATAATCAGAAATTATATCACAAATAATTTTGATAGTATTAAAGAATAGTTTGTCTGAAAAAGCTTGAAACTTTCATGTATTTTATGTTGCGTAGTGAATTTATAGTGTTGTTCATGGCACATATCTATCACCCAATTATAAAACAGGACGACTATTTATTTTAACGACTTGAACAACAACAACAACAACAACAATAATGACAATAACAACAAAGAGAGAATATAGGCTCAGATTTATAATACCATGAAAAATTTTTATGGTTACTAATAACGATAAAAATTGGAGAAAGAACATTTAAGGGATTTTTCTCGCATATAATTTCTTTTGTACAACATCAACAGCAGAATAAAAATAATCCGAAATTAATAAGAAATTATACTACGAATAATTATGATAGTGTAAGAGAGTAGTTTGTCTGAAAAAGCTTCTAAACTTTCATGTATTATTATGTTGCGTAGCGAATTTATAGCGTTCATGACACATCTATCGCCCAATTGGATGACTATTTATTTTAACGACGTCAACGACAACAACAATAATGACAACAACAACAACAAAGAGAGAATATAGGCGCAGATTTACAATCCCAAGGAATTTATCGTAATTAGTAACAATTTTTATTGTTACTAATTGCGATAAAAATAGGAGAGAGAATAATTAAAAGATTTTTCTCGGATTTAATATCTGTTGTACAATGTCAACAGCACGATAAAAAATAATACGAAATTAATAATAAATTATACCACGAATAATTTTGATAATGTTAAAGAATAGTTTCATGTATTTTATGTTGCGTAGCAATTTTATAGCGTTCATGACACATCTATCGCCCAATTGTATGACTATTTATTTTAACGACGTCAACAACAACAACAGCAAAGACAGAATATAGGCGCAGATTTATAATCCTAAGGAATTTACCGTAATTAGTAACAATTTTTATTGTTACTAATTACGATAAAAATAGGAGAGAGAATAATTAAAAGATTTTTCTCGGATTTAATATCTGTTGTACAATGTCAACAGCACGATAAAAATAATCCGAAATTAATAATAAATTATAACATGAATAATTTTGATAATGTTAAAGAATAGTTTCATGTATTTTATGTTGCGTAGAAAATTTATAGCGTTCATGACACATCTATCACCCAATTGTATGACTATTTATTTTAACGACGTCAACAACAACAGCAATAATGACAACAACAACAACAAAGAGAGAATATAGGCGCAGATTTATAATCCCAAGGAATTTATCGTAATTAGTAACAATTTTTATTGTTACTAATTACGATAAAAATAGGAGAGAGAATAATTAAAAGATTTTTCTCGGATTTAATTTCTGTTGTACAATGTCAACAGCACGATAAAAATAATCCGAAATTAATAATAAATTATAACATGAATAATTTTGATAGTATTAAAGAATAGTTTGTCTGAAAAAGCTTAAAACTTTCATGTATTTTATGTTGTGTAGCGAATTTATAGCGTTCATGACACATCTATCGCCCAGTTATAAAACAGGACGACTATTTATTTTAACGACGTCAACAACAACAACAACAACAACAAAATGACAATATCAACAAAGAGAGAATATAGGCGCAGCTTTATAATCCCAAGGAAAATTTTCATAGCGAATAATTACGATAAAAATCGGAGAGTTTTTACCTGAAATCCCATTGTTCTTATCTAACAAATTCACTGCGCCCGTCTCTCTCCGCACTTTTCTGCACGCGTTCGAATACGAAGCGCTCTACCGCGGCGTAGGGAATTTCGAGAGGGAAATAAATATCTCGTGATTTTTGCGTTCTTTTTATTTGGTTGTCACTTCTTGGTAGTTGTAATAGTCGAGTATGTGTTCAATAACCAACATTGACGTATCTCTCCTATTATTTTCATCGTTTCAAAATGGCCTCGGATGAGTTTTATTAGCGTTGTTTTTATTTACCATTTTTTAACGCAGAATATTCGCGAAATAGAAATTAAAATAACGAAAAAGTAAAAATAAAATTTCTAATGTTTATAACATGAATTTTAAAAAGTTAAAATTTCGTATACTTCTTGACAAATCGATCGAGTTCAAATTGAATAAAAAGTGGAATTGTCTATCTAGGAGAAAAGAATAGCAGGCACTTTTAATATTTCTTCGAATAAAAATTCAACTGCATAAGATGTGTACATATGTATGTTGTCAACTACATAAACACACACACAAATTTACAGTGGAATCTCGATCTATCGTTTTTCAAGGGACCGACTGAAATGAACGATAAATGCGGGAAAACGATAGATGCGGACACATAACAAAGCAATATGATCATTGGGACTGGATAAAATGAACGATACATACGGAAAAACGATGGATCCGAAAACGATAGATCGAGATTCCACTGTATATATATATATATATATATATATATATATATATATAGTGTATATATTGTAATTTATTTTTGCAGTTTGCATTTTGAGATAAAAATTTGGCGACTTCAGAGTAATCGACTGCTACTGTTTTGTTTTCATTGGAATGTACAATAAAAGATTTATTTGAAAATGGCTCCTAAAAGCGAGAGATTGCTCGAAGGTTACGTGACTGCGCTTTCCGAGGAGAAACACTCATATCAACAAATTATAAAGCGGTGTAGAATTTGCGGTTATGGCATTTAAAAAAAAAGTATTTATAATATATTAAATTTGAAAGGGAGAAAAGTCTAACTGAAAGTAAAAATGAAAACATGACCTCGAAACCTCATTCTAAGACTGTTCAAACGCAGATAAATATCAAGAAAGTGAAGTCTCTGATCCTAAAAGAAAATCCGACGACTAAAAGATCCATCGAATCGAAGCTAAGAATGTCTTCTGACACTAAGTAAAATCATTCATAAAGATTTGAAGTTAAAAAAGATGTTTAAACCTAAATTTTATCTGCTTTTGCCAAGGCATATTGCTGAGAAAATTGTAGAAAAACAAACTGTAGAGATTTGAAAAACAAATTGTAGAAAATTATATGAAAAACACCTAGCTGCTGAATAATGGAAGTTTGTTGTAACACTCGATGAGGCATGGGTGTATTTAAATGACTGTATAAAAAAGATCAATTTTCTATTGCTCAACTGACGGGAATGACCGTACGAAATGACTTCGTCAGTATACAGAAAAGTTCCCAGAGGGATTCATGATAGTTACAGGATTTTGTTACAACGGCAAATTAAAAATCAAAAAAGTCTCAAGCCAAAATTAATTTACTCTACTAACAGCAAAATATTTTAGAACCAATTTTCGAAGAAGAAATTCCAGCCTTATATGGAAAGGACATTGATAAAGTTGAGCTTCATATAAACAAAGCCTCTAGTCTCACGTCTAAATCAACTGCCACTTATTTAGCAAAGAAAGAATCAGAGACAGGAATAAAGTGTATCCAACTTAATGAAATACCTGTAAAATCCCCTGAAGCTTCTGCAATGGACTTTTGAGTTTTTGGTTTATTAAAACGAGCCTTAGGAAAACGGCATCCAAGAACACTGAACGGACTTTGGAAAACGGTCCAAGAGGAATGGGGTAAAATTGACATGACAGTACAAAGAAAAAGTTTAGTTTCATGGAAAATTCAAGCTAGAGCTATTGTCAAGGACCATGGCTATCAGATAGAAGCAAATCGCCAAAAAGTACGGCATTTATACATAAAACTTAACTATGTTAAGTTTTATGTATTAGTTAAACATTAGTACTAAATATATATACTTAACTATCAAAATCATTTCCATAAAGTGCGAACGACCTTCTGTATATATATATATATATATATATATATATATATATATATATATATATATATATACACTGAAGTGCCACTGAATTAGGGATAGCAAAGCCTATGCAAATTGTGTAGCGCTGCGCATCATGTATGCTCAAGTGAGGGCGCTGTGGTAACTGTATATATAGCGCGTACTGTGGTTATTCTGAATTAATTGTTGGAATTGCCAGTATGGGTAAACTGCCTGATTTAGACGCCTTAGATCGCGGACAAATCGTAGGTGCGCGACGCATGGGCCATTCAATTTCCGAAATCGTCAGACAGCTAGGATTTTCAAGGTCGACAGTGTCAAGAGTATACCAAGAATACATGGATGGTGGGAAAAAAACTAGCGATCGGGCAAACTGCAAAGGACAATTAGCCTTGACAGTGCGTGGTGAGAGACGGCTCAGGCATATTGTACGTAGCCAGCGAAGCCAAACATTAGCTCAAATTACCACCCAGTTTAATGGCGGTGCCAGTCGTACAGTCAGTAAACGGACTGTGCAACGCTCGCTTCACCGTATGGGTTTCGGGAGCCGTCGACCTACGAGAGTACCATTGCTCTATACCCGCCATCGGGCTGCACGTCTTGCCTGGGCAAGAGAGCACAGAGACTGGAGTGTAGAGGACTGGAAACGAGTAGCACGGAGTGATGAGTCTCGATTCAGACTACTTAACGCCGACGGGAGGCTGAGAACATGGCGTCAGGCTCATGAAGCCATGGATCCTGCATGCCTGGCTGGAACTGTACAAGGGCATGGTGGCTCAATCATGGTCTGGGGTGTTTTTTCGTGGCACAGTTTTGGATCTTTGGTGCGTGTACCAACCTCCCTCAATGCAATTCGGTACGTAGAGTTGCTGGGTGATCACCTCCATCCTTTTATGCTGTTCTGTTATCCGCACGGTAATGGAGTTTTCCAGCAAGACAACTGTACCTCTCACAAGTCCCGGTTGGCTACTGGCTGGGCTATAAAGATCGGTGCGGAATGTGTTGCGCCTTCGCTTTTCAGAAGAAAGGGTCATCAGTCGCTTTTTTCCTCTTTCATGGTCACCTCGCTCCCCGAACCTATCCCATGTGACATCTTTCAGTGGGGTAATTTAAAGTCTAAGGTGTATCTTGGTGGAGTCTCGAACTTGGCGGCCCTAAAGAACTGCATATTCTGGACTTTGATGAACATTTCTGGTGAAATGTTACGCTCGGCCGTTAAGAACGTAGTGTTCATGATGCAATGTATCGTACACCAGGACTGTGGTCACATTGAAGGAGGGAGAAGTGAATTTGCTGCATAAAGTGGTGTGGCAGAGAAATTTCTTTGTTATTCATTTGTCTGCTTACAACATATTCCTCATTCATCCCTTATTTTTATAGCCCGATATACTGGCGCTACCGTCGACTACATAGTCGTGAATTTGTATTTTGATGTTTTACTTGTCTTTTATGCAAATTCTCGGGTGCGCCGACACCAAGAGCGCCATATTTTCCCCTATCGGCGGCTTTTGAAACTAATGTTTTTTCCACGGAAACTCTTTCCCATGTCGTCCTTAGTCCCTCTATTAATTTTGGTGGATTTCCGGCTGATAGGTCGCGCTACAGATGGCTCTGAGTAGTGTCAGTTTAAAAAATAATCACCCTATACACACACACACACACACACACACACACACACACACACACACACACACACACACACACACACACATATATATATATATATATATATATATATATACACAGTGGAAACTTCTGTTTCACTGTTTCTGTGTTCATCCGGGAAGAGGAATGGCCACTCCTCTTCCAGGACATCGGACAACAAGGAAATTCCGCAAAATAACCCTTTTCCTCGACCGCTTTCTCAGAAATCGTCCATATTCTCAGAAGTGATCATTTGATTACCTAATTTTCGAAAACAAACCTGTTGGAATGGAAACAAGTAATACATATGTAAAAAACTTTGTTTCCCTACACCCTTTGAATCCGCGTGCCCCCTGGCGGTTTGTAGACAGATTCTTTTCATCCAGCCTAAGTTGGTGTTTTGCAGTTTCTGTTCCTTTTGTGAGGACTGACAGTAGTGCTTATTGCAGACATGGTGTGCAATTCCCTCGAAGACAGAGTGAAAGTCATTAGCTATCGCTAGAGCAGTTTTTTTTTTAATCTTCTCGCAAACTGGCTGAAAAGTATGCATGTGAGAAATCGCAAATTAACCAGATTTTGGTTGATTCTGAAGAAAATAAGGGTGGAGGTAATAAACGAAAAAGGAAGAGAAAAATTTCGGATATAAATGCGATGCTGGCCACACACTTGATTGGTTTAAAGCAGTGCCCCCTCCCCAACCTTTTAATTGCCGCGGAACGGTCAACGTTTGATAATTTTACCGCGGCCCGCTGAGGGAGGCTATGACTGCAATTTTAATTCACAATCTTGAAATGTTTAATAAACAATAAACTAATTTAAAATAGTTACAAGATTTCTTTTGTTACAAAGGTATAGATTATTACAAACTTGACAAAGTCGCACTAACCCGAGAGAAATACACCACAGTAAACAAAATGGAAATAATTTAATGTTCCTTGGGCGGCCCGGGATTATTTGATTCCCGGACCAGTACCGGTCCGCGGCCCGGGGGTTGGGGACCACTGCTCTAGAGCAGGGGGTCTTCAAACTTTTTAGACTAAGGGCCACACTGTCTGCTCCACTAAGTACCGAAGGCCAAGACTTAGCTAGTTAGCTCATCATATCAACATACTGTAGTTTTGAATGACGCGCAAATTTTCGTTGCCTATATTTGCCCGTGGCTTTTTTTTCACTCTCAGCACTATTTATCTGTGTGAAAAAACATTCACCAAAATGAAATATACAAAATTTTTTTACAGATCCAAATTAACTGATTAGCATTTGAAGTCACTGCTCATAATTTCCACTAGTAAACTTAATCCACAACTGCAAACAATTGTCAGTGGAAAATTACAGCTACATAAATATCATTAATCCTAATTATAGTGTTTAATTTCATTATGTAAATTTTTTTATGTATGTCACTTATTTTAAGTTTTCAGGATAAATCTCATATCATTAATTACAGTTAAAATGTTCAATTTCATTATGTAAGTCAGTTATTGTGTTTCTTAATTGGTCGTCATTAGTTGGTCGTCTTAATTGGTGTTTCTTAATTAAGCGTCAAAGCGCTACATATTAGCGGAATGATGGTCAAAGAAAAATCTCTTGAAATCATCAAAACGTTGGTAATTGACCAATTTCCGACAACCAATGGCTGGATCCGACATATCTTTTTGGCGAAAGCAACACCGTAAGCGAAGAGACTATTAACGATTGACCGGGTAGGTGTGCTGTTGGAAATATGAGTTAATGCATTAAGGCTACTGTGTACAAACCCTATATTGGATTCGCTCACCTCAATCGTTATCTAGGGAGAAAATTTGTCCTAGGATTGCCGATTTTAATTACAAGATTTAAAAAAAAAATGTATTTCGTAATAGAGAAAGAAATTTTACAACTTGGGGGATTTTTCTTTTAAAAAAATGCAAATAGTATTCTAAGGTTTAAATTATAAAGGGAAAAAAATCTGATATAGTGTGTTTTAAACGCTCATCAATTCCTTTGGTGGACGAAATTTATACTAAAAATGACCTCTGTTGCAAGGTGCAGAAAAGTCCAGGCTCTCTGAAAATACCATTTTTTTATTGGAATACTAGTTGAAAACCCGCACTTCGCTGCGGAGTACATTCAAACTAAATACAACTGTCAGTGTATGCAATTAATGCCAAAAAAAATAAATATATATATTTATAATAAATACGACGATCAATGTATACAATTGATGTAAAAAAAATATTTACAAAAAATCGTAAGGGATATTTTTATAGACAAAATAATGTAGAAGAAAATATTCAAATTAAATCTAATAGGACATACTAAAGACTATAGTACAGTTAATATAGTACAGTTTGAGGAACATTTCTTTTATTGTATTTTAATATTTTTTTGGATAATGTCTAATCGTCTGCGCATTAGCAAGAAATTTTTTTTTGTCTTTTTTGTTGTTAAGCACGTGACGATAAATTTATTTAAATTACCAGACAAAGAAATCACGGGATCACCATTTAATAAATTAAATTCTAAAAATTAATCTTTAAAAATTCACTAAAAATCAGAAAATGGAGGTAAAGATTCGAAAAAGATTTCATTTTAAAGTAATTTTTATGATCTTTCTCGTGATATAAATTTTAAAGGCCTCAAATTATTATTTTAAATGCAAACTTAAAAAAAGTTACCAAAACAGCTTAAAAATTTAATTAAAAAAAATCTAAGAAGAATTTTTCAAAAATATTTCTTAGTGCACCCCCACACTATAAGAAGAATCGCCATGCAAAATTTCAGCCCGCTTAGGTCCAGCAGTTTGGTCTGTGCGTTGTATGTCAGTCAGTGAGTCAGTCAGTTATGGAACTGTTTTAAATATATCGATTAGCATTTATGTAGCTGTAAATAGTAGACACATTTTCCCCATAGGTTAACACTGAGGTGAGCGAATCCATCAGGGTTAATACACAGCAGCCCATAACTTAAGTGATCTGAAGTACCAGGAACCGCCGACTTACTCATTACGGAAACCCCCGTACCTCACATATACGAATATCAAATTGTAAACATTGTAACTTCAGTTCATAATATTAATCTGAAATTATTTTTCCTTGTGTAATATTGACTCCTGATTAATTTGGAAGTAAATCATATGATAATTTATTTTTGATATAACATGTCATTTGTGTTTACGACAAACTGACGTGTGACGTACCCGATTCTAATTGGTTGGGGGAGTGGCCATTCTCATCCTGTTCTATTTTTTTTACAATATATATTGCTTTCACTTTATCAGACAACATTTATGAAGGTGTCATAATTAGATATACACAATTTTCTCGATGGAAGAAACCCCTTCTCACCAGCTACTCCTCAAAATGGCCAATTTTTTCGAAACCATGTATATATACACACACACACACACACACAACACACACACACACACACACACACACACACACACACACACACATATATATATATATATATATATATATATATATATATATATATATATATATATATATATATATATATATATATATATATATATACATATATATATGTAAATATATAATGGTTGGTGTCTAGGATTTCATCTTTCCAAGAAGAGACTACATTCTTTTGTAAGACACTTAACACTTAATGGAACATGTAACATAAAATATATATGTATTTACAGAGATCAGGCAAAACTATCCTGAACGCTACGCTTAAGAACAGACACGACGCCATCACGCTACTTCACATCTGGCATTATAACACTCATACTGCTTGGTGGCAGTTGCCACTCGACCTCTAACGAATAGTAAATGATCAGTTGCATAGTTCTTGTGCTGGGTGCGCTCCATAATGATGTGAGGCCTTTATATATATATATATATATATATATATATATATATATATATATATATATATATATATATATATATATATATACATACACACACAAGGGCTGTCCAAGATAATGGAAACACACGCTTAATAAAATGAATTTTGTTCCTGCTGATTAAAGAGCTAATTGCACAAATAGCTATCGATTTTTTTTGTAAATCATTTTACTTAAATTTTCAAGGCTGTGTTTGATTGCATTTTATGTTGCGGTTTGCAAAAATTAGCTCAAGGTGAGGACGAAACGGGCGACCTGACAGACTTCCAAAAAGGGCAAATCGTACGAGAGCAGTTATTTAGTGCTTCGGTAATCTCAGTTGCAAAATTATTGGGGATATCGAGAGGCACTGTTTCTAAAGTCATGACAGCATAAAAAGTTCATGGTAAAACATCGTTTGAGTGACAAAGTTGTGGAAGGAAAGTGAAACTAAATGACAGAGATCGCGGGGGAGGGACATTGGAGAGGACTGTTACCTGAAACAGAAAGTGACAGAAGGTGACTGCTGAGCTTAATATGCATACATGGAACCCGTTTCAACTCATACAGTGAGAAGGGGAGCTGCATAAGCAAAATACTTACGGCAGAACTGCTATTCAAAGACCCCTTATGTCACAACTGAATGCAAAACGGAGCTTACAGTGGTGCCAGGAGCTTAAAACATGGAATGCTGATCAATGGAAACATGTATTATTTCCAGGTGAATCAACCTTCACATTATTCCTCACATCCGGATGTGTTTACATGTGGGAAACACCGATAGAAGCTTGCAACCCAGATTGTATCATTTCTACAGTAAAGTATGGTGGAATTTCCATCATGCTTTGGGCTGTCATATCATGGTTTTCAGCAGGTGCCATTAACACCTCAAAAGGAAGGATAACTAGCAGTGACTATGTAACTATTTTGGGCTACCATGTCCATTCACAGGCGCAGATATTGTTTCCCACAGAGGATTACATCTTTCAAGACGATAACGCTCCTATTCACAGAGCTAGAACTGCTAAATCATGTTTTGAGGAACGTGATGGTGAAGTTAGACACCTTAACTGGCTTGAACAATCACCAGACTTAAACATCATGGAGTCACTGTGGTCTATGTTAGAAAACAGAGTGAGATTCCGTTATCCTCCACCAGCATCTCTCAAGAAATGGGAGCAGTTTCCCACACACGCACACACACACATGTATATATAAATGAAATTAATAGAAACAAAAAACCAAACAAACAATGCTGATGGTATAAACAGAAACTAATGCAAATTTTCATTTTAATATTTCCTATACAGGGAGTCCATAAGTCCCACTTTCAAAAGGCTGCAAAAAAGAACCACTGGTCAGAATGACTTCAAATTTGAACTGAATATACTGGAAGAAGGGGGAAACAATTTGGCATAATAAAAAAAAGAGTTCCAAAATGCTACAGCTCCATCTATTGATACATTTTGGAACTTTGTTTTACTATGCCAAATCGTTTCCCCCTTCTTCCAGTATATTCAGTTCAAATTTGAAGTCATTCTGACCAGTGGTTCTTTTTTTGCAGCCTTTTGAAAGTGGGACTTTAATTATGGACACCCTGTAGTTCAAAGTGCAGGGAGATTTTTATTAAACTGACATTACTCAGAGACATCTGTAGCACGACCTATCAACCAGAACTCCACCAAAATTGATAAAGGGACTAAAAATGACATGGGAAAGAGTTTGTGTGAAAAAAAAGTTCCAAAAAGTAACCGATAGGGGTAGATACGGCGCTATTGTCGGTACACCCGAGAATTTGCACAAAACGCAAGTATAACATCAAAATTCAAATTCACGACTACGTAGTCGACAGCAGTGCAAGTATTTTGGGCTATAAAGGTAAGGGATGAATACCGAAAAAGTTGTAATGAGCAGACAAATGAATAACAAAAAAATTTCACTGGAACACTGCTTTATGCAGCAAATTCACCGGCGCAAGTATTTTGGGCTATAAAGGTAAGGGATGAATACCGAAAAAGTTGTAATGAGCAGACAAATGAATAACAAAAAAATTTCACTGGAACACTGCTTTATGCAGCAAATCCACCGGCGCAAGTATTTTGGGCTATAAAGGTAAGGGATGAATACCGAAAAAGTTGTAATGAGCAGACAAATGAATAACAAAAAAATTTCACTGGAACACTGCTTTATGCAGCAAATCCACCGGTGCAAGTATTTTGGGCTATAAAGGTAAGGGATGAATACCGAAAAAGTTGTAATGAGCAGACAAATGAATAACAAAAAAATTCACTGGAACACTGCTTTATGCAGCAAATCCACCGGCGCAAGTATTTTGGGCTATAAAGGTAAGGGATGAATACCGAAAAAGTTGTAATGAGCAGACAAGTGAATACCAAAAAAAAATTTTACTGGAACACCGCTTTATGCAGCAAATCCATCGATTCCACACCGATCTTTATAAAATGTATTTTTCAAGTATTCTTTTTTACTCTAAGGAGTTTTTCATATTTTCTTACTGGGAACTAAGTATTACGACAATCAGAGAAGATGAGAAGCATTTGTAGTGAAGTCTCTAAAAAAAAAAATAAAATTTGATATGCACTGAACTTTTGAATTAGCGTCTTCAGTTAGAATGGAGCTTTCCGATTGTTTTCCGAGATTCGCATGCTGAGTTTTTATCATCTTTTCTGGTTATGAGAGAAAAGATTGTTATTTTCCGTCAGTTTAATTCACGTATGTTTCGAACATCATAGTCAAACACAATTACATTCGACAAGAAGGACGATATATATATATATATATATATATATATATATATAAAACCACGGCTGCGGTGCAATATGGAGTTTACGACTGGCTTCTTCAGTTAGGTCTCTGGTTTAGTCGACGAGTGTAAATTTTAAACTCTCCCTTTGCATCTGTTAAGAATTTTCTTCAAAATTTTGTTTGCCGATTAAAACCCTTCATTGGGATTGATTTTGGCGTTAAGATTCTCCAAAAATAAAAATACTTTGCCCAGCAAGTACACAAGCTATTCAGTAAGAATTACTTGCATTCTTACTGGACAATGGGGAGTGACATTTAAGATGATGTTCATGCCTATTTTTTCATTTCTGAATATTTTTTCTGAATCTTTATCTTTGAAAAAGCACAAAAGATGTACTTAGTTGCTTTATGATGTAACAGGAATTAAGTTTTATTTTAAAAAGTAGAAATCTAACGAATAGAAAAAAATATTTTGTTTGTCTGATTTGATGCCAATTATTCTTGGAAAAGCAAATTAGAGATTCCCTGTTTAATGCAACAACTCAATTTTTACCGCTCGTCTCACTTCTTTTTTTTTTTGTCGTCAAGTATGTACAGATTGCTTGTTAGAGTTCTGCCGATGGTTTACTGGAGATGTGAAATCAGCCTGTATTGGTGTTTGTTGCTAATGCCCCCTATGTGAAAGTGTTCCAGACCAGGTCCATAAAGAAATGTAGCTCTGGTTTACGATAGCACCAGAAGGGTCGGAGTCCGTCTTAGCTAGGTGCCACATCAATTTTGACCGACCACCCCTAAGGGTCGACATTTGGGGGGGATCGTACCCTCTCCCACCTTCTCTGACCTCATAGACTTTCAGGTTTATGGATATAACCGATCATATGCGAACTAGACACGAAGGTTTTTAATGGTGCTTGTCGGAATTCGAACCGAGTACCCTCGGCAACGAAGGCCGACGCGCTACTACTAGGCTACCACGGACCCCAAATCAGCCTATAATTTTATTTACTTTCCAAGAATGGCAGCTTGAATTCGGTAGCAAAGAATATTCACCTGTAAGGAAGAGAAAGCTTTGTGGGGGTAATTAAAACTCGCAAGCATTTTTTTTTTTTTTAAACTGCTTCTCAGCTTGCTGGATAAACAACTTTACAAACTAGTTTCACAGACGTGCTTCGTTCATTATTATTTATTCTTTTACAATTTCCTTTACTTTTTTGATACAGGAATTTTCTTTAAAAACTTTTTCACACACCCCAACTCAAATTTGATCTATTTTATTAAATATAGCATAGAACTTTCTTAAATCTTTAGAAAACTTGTCACCTATCTTCTCTTAGTGCAAATATAATGTGACACTGATGTTTAGACGCTTTTAAATCTTTATAACCTGAATAAAGTGAAGGATCTTTTAAACATTATTACAAATTTTTTCTCAAAATAGGAATTTTAAAGAAGAACGCAGAACTTCCCAAAATCCTCAATATAATTAAAGACTAGCAGGTCATATGTCGTTCATCTAAATCTGAAATATTTTGTTTACAAAAGGCAAAAGCTGACGGAGGACTTCTTTCTCTTTTAATGGGTTGATTATCGGTGAGATTTTAATGGGTTGGTTGTCGAAGTGATTGGTATTCGAGTATGGACGGAAACTATCTCAAGATTACGAGGAAAAATACTGTGCCACAATATACACAATATACACAATACAATTCAATTCAATTCACAATATGATATTATATTGTAGATTTTAAGAAGTTGTGTGTTCCTGTTTGCGTTTTTCCACAAGATTCTTTTTGATTATATATATATATATATATATATGTGTGTGTGTGTGTGTGTGTGTGTGTGTGTGTAATGATATTGGGGTCGATGAAATTCAGAGTGGAAATAATCGTAGAGTCTTAGAATAATGTAGTCGTCGAGAGGTTTAGGCAAAGGGTGTGGTCGAACCGGAGCCAGGCGAAACTGAGAAATCAACCCAAAAACAAGTCCAGGCGAGAGATACAATCCTCCACATAACTAGTTACACGGTTTTTATTTCAGAAGCATTTTCGTGGCTGGCTGTAGTTATTTCAAAATTTCACATTTGGACATATTATAACAGGATACCACATTCGGAACAGTCCGGAGCCTGCCGGAGCAACACATAATGGCCAAAACCCTGCAGCGCAACTTGCTGCATGCTACTAGGACGGAGATCAGACACAGAAGACGCGCGAAACTCTAGGTTCACGCCCTTGAGTACAGGCGCGTTGAACTTTTAATTGGTTAAAACGTGACACCTGACCTCATCACGCCGCATCGGACGAGGTCACGTCATGGCTCCCAGAACAATCTTCTTATATAAGCTTTCTGTCCGCACGTGGACTTCGGGGAAAATCTAATAGATTAATTTGGTATTTAGATCAAAATCAAATTGAGGGATAATGTTCTGTTGCGGTAAGACAAAATTAATGAAGGGAAACGTTATTGTTTCACACACACACACACACACACACATATATATATATATATATAGAGAGAGAGAGTTAGTTAGTTAGAGTTAGTTATGAATTTTAAGATTTTACATGAAAATTAGCATAAGAAAATTAAACAAATTTTTCTGAAAGAAACAAAACTACGCGAACCATTATTACATAATGACAGAATTTGTTTATTAAGTCGCTTCGCAGCGTAGAGTCTTGCCACCAGGTAGTTTTCCGGCAACAAAGGAAAAATAAAATGCGATTTTTTCCCTCTCGTTTCTTCAATCATCACATTTGGTAGCAGCTCAGACGCTAATGACTATGTACTATGTGGGTGGCTATATTACAGATATGTGTGTCTGATTATTGTATACTTAAGCTACACCCCTTAGTTTTTCTAAGAAGCTTTATTGAGTGATTTTATATTTTACGTATAATTTTTCTCTTTCTTTTTTAAGGGTGGGTGGGTGGGTGGTGAGTTAATTTTGGCTTTGTCCGAAATGATATCCTCGTTTGTGCCTGGTATTAAATTTTTCATCCGAGAGTCTATCTCCTCGAAATTCTTTTCCTAACATCTGGGTATGTTCTACGTACTGGACCTTCTTTATCGCATGTTGAAAACCAGTACTAAAGCTGCAGCTTTGATTAGCATCCCCTTAAGTGTAGTTTGAATTTTTACAAGGTTTAAGGTACTCTCGGATTCTTTAGTTACAGTCTCTTGTAAGATTTTGTTATTTTATCAGCATTATGTTAAATTCGAACATTTATCAGACAGAATGACTCTGCGTTATTTAATGTGAAACTTTTTGTACACTCATTGCAATTTTAAATTCTGCAATGTAATGATTTATATACAGAGACACGTGTCAAATGGTGCTGAAAGAGAAGTTTATTTTTAAGTTTTCCTTTTTATTGGATATTTAATATATTTAGGGTAGAAAATGATTGTAGAACGAAACTGATTAAGGGGAATCATCACCTTTACACAAGTTGAAAAGACATAATTTTTTGCTGTTTGTTTGAACGTCTATAATTTTCTTTGTTATTGTCCATTATATATGAAATTTTCAGTATTAGTTCTCTAAACTTTATGTAGAATATGTTCCTTGAATTAATTTTATTACAAGTATATTAGAATTTTATTTATGAAGTAAGAAGTGAGTGTATATTCTAAAAATTTCAAATTTATACCGATGCACTGCACGCAGACTTACAACACTTACTAAGTTTCCATAATAATTTTTGCATTTTTGTGATGTTAAAACATTAGGTATATTTCTACACCTTTTTGAATTTTAAAACACCCAAAAATATTTACTCCAGGACAATCAGATTTAAAAAACCGAAAAAGCTCATTAAAATTACAAGTC
The DNA here is from genome assembly GCA_907164885.2 of Dolomedes plantarius. NCBI lineage: Eukaryota > Metazoa > Arthropoda > Arachnida > Araneae > Dolomedidae > Dolomedes > Dolomedes plantarius. The sequence continues at coordinate 36,100,869 of OU015498.1, forward strand.
AAATGCTATAAATTCATAGTAAAATAATTTATTTAAGAAAAAATTAGGTGCATATTTTTGGAAGCATTATTATATACCTATCCTGAAAATATGAAAGTGATATCTACAATAGTTTCCCTTATACAGTGCGCGCAAGCATGAAAATGATCATTTCGAGAAAAAGGCTTTTAAATTTTCCACACTGGTAATGTTTCCATTGGAACTGCTTCTTTCATGTCATAGTTTTTAATGTTATAGTTGGAATATTTTAACGCGGTTTGTTTTAAATGTTTAAGATATGTTCAAATGTTCTAAAAATGCAAAAAAAGTAAAATTCGATTTTTTGAAGGCTCAAAGGTGATGACTCCCCTAAAAGGTTAAAGCCAATAAACCAGACGATAGAAAATGGAGGAGAGCTGGGAGAAGTTTACTTCTCAGCTATGTTCATAGGAAATTAATTCTCCCTTTGTTCATAACTTGGTAAATGTATGGTAAAACGATGAGTTTTACACCGGAAAGAAACTTAAGACAAAAGTTGTCTAAGAAATAAAAACTTTCAAAAGCTGCATTTGAATTGATATCACGTTAAAGCTCTAAATTCTTGCAATATATTAGCTGAAGAGTACCACAAACCACATCCATTTCAAAACCCTATATTCATTTTATCTTCCTATGCTTTAAAAATACCATTTTTGGTTAAAATATTGATTTCTTACGCATATTGAATTTTTAACATCTACATTTTTAATGCACCGACACACCCAATCTAAGTCATTTTCGGTCAAAATGTAGATTTCAAGCGCCTACTACTGTATTAAAGAAAATTATTATTTTTTTTTCTGTTCATTTTCGAACTTTGTTTCCACCTTAACTAGCAGCCCAGTAACGTTTATTTTAATAATACTTGAACAGGGGTAAAAGAATTGTGATTTTACTTTTTCCAAAATATTATTTATCATCACAGCGAAAAGTTATTCTCAAAAGTGTTGTGGATAAGTTGACAGTTTGTGCGTAAATTCGCCAGTTGTTTTTTAAGGGTTTGCTCAAGATTGTAGATTAATTAGTTTTATTGTTTAATTTTTAAATAAACTACAATTTATGATGCAATTTTAGAAGCGTTTCGTATAAGGCAGTACTGTAACGGCCACATCATCTTAGATAGCAGGACTATTATCATAGAAATTGGTTAAGCACCAGAGGAAGTAATTATCATCTTGATCTAATTTACAAAATATCGAAATGTATTTTTAATGAGAGCTTATTCACATCTGCAATAAAAATAAACTTAGAATGTGGATTAGGACACCTTCGTGAAGCATAATACCACGATAATAAACATATATATTAAGAGAATTTGCAAGGAACTTGAGACGAGCTTAAAATCATGCATGAAGCTTTCAGAAAACACCAAATAGTAAGTAAAAATGATAAGCTATTAGATGTAGTTCTTCCTCAAGTTTCCTTCATTAGATGCGATATTTAGTAGAAATAAAATTAGAAATTGGTTTCGGTCACCTTGGCAAAGCATACCTCGAAAATAAACATATCGCACCCCGGCAAGAAAAGTGACACAAGTCAAAAAATGGCAATTTTGAGGTTATGTCATGGAAAAATATGCATGAAGTGCCCCATCGTGCATGATAAGCGAAACCTCTCTATCTCGCAATTTGCCCACCTGAGGGCAGTTGTATCAATTTTACTGTGATGTTAGTTTAAGCTGTA